>JAJEKV010000005.1:20682830-21118682 GCA_021234155.1 Isoetes taiwanensis
TTATTGTACTTCGTTCAGTTACGTATTGCTAGCTTTGCATGCGAGTTGAGTTTTCATGAAGGAAATAAGGAAAATTGAAGGGGTAAACCATGGGCAAAATGGTTTTAGCCATAAAATACTAAAAACACCCTAGATATACTAGATGTGGATTCCCCATAATGCGGTTTTTAGAAATCATATGAAAACCATAGGAAAAATAGTACAAAATACCATGGCCTGTTATTATGCTATATTCTTGGCCTTGCTACAAAATAGCCATTTGGCTAATCTTAGCCGTTATTTATTCCATGCTCATCATAGGCGGTATTGTAAAGTTACCAGCGACCTAGTCATAAACTCATGATATAGATTGTAATTCGGCATTGGCTCATATTTAAGCACAAGCCTTGGGACATGTCACATGCTAGAATGGTTCTTCCTATTCAACTAGAGATGGAGTTCGATTCAATGCTTAATTTTATAGGACAACAGTACGTTTCTATGAATTGCAAAGAAAATTGATATACACATCATGCAACACTTACTAATATTAATTGTTCAGTTTCAGCCTATCGTTTTCAACAACACTAAGCAATGGAGACGTCATAGTCTTTGACACCTTGTTTTCCTTAAATAGTTGAACTTTCAAAAATACAAACCATTCAACTTTTGTCACTTAGAATAATGCTCTATCGTCTACCCATTTTATCCACCTTGCATTCATTATTCACCTTTAACTAAAACCTTGGTACTCCATTATGGAAATGATTACGTTATAGCTCTTTATTCCACTTCCAAACACCATTACATCCACCCATTACGCATGCCAATGACTAATGCCTGTCTTTTCAAACCATACATAATGCATACGCCGATTCTATTCTTCGTAATACTGCATGCCGAGTTACGATTCTGTCTTTTGCCCACTAAAATTATGGCCACATAATCCTTCGCCCTTCCCTGCTTTCCTCATTCTTTCGCCCGGCTTCCATGCTTTCCTCACTTCCATTTCTTTTCTTTCTTTTCTGGTCGGACAAAAGCGAGATGGCGATCAGTCATAGAATCCAGTCGCCCGGCGAGATATCCGACCATGAGATCCGTGGTCCGACTTAGATCAGCGAGAGATCAGAAGTCAAAGCGGAGGCCCTATTTTGATTCTTCCTTCCCTAGCGGCTGCATCTTACTTTGTATGATTCTTCCCTTCAACGATTCAACTTCTTCCCTTGATGATTCAATACGCTCACGCTCTGTAGAATCATTTACAAAGCGCTGCTCTGCTCTACAAAATGCTTGATTGCTCTGCTCTTTAGAATCTGTTTCAAAAGCGGCTCATACTTTATTCCGTAAATCCCAGGCCACGGCGTTAATATTCGTCCCATAATTCCGCATTTGGGAGGCTGATGCATACCTGGTAGGAATACCGGCTGATGCCGCGAAGCCTCGGCGGGCACCAGCATCGCGGCACCGTCGCGCCCGCCACCGGTGGCGCGCCTGAAGCCTACGGTAATGTCTGCTACGTGAATTATAACAATCTAATTAACGATCTTCGATTGCATGCACGCGAGTGTCGAAAATGATGGGGAACGCACTTTTTGTATTTTACTGGATTATTGAGGAGGAGCCACAGTCACGTGACTCCCTTGCAATCAATCCATCTAAGCTTTCTTTGCTTTGCTCCAGCGAGCTCTGCTTCGGCACAAACAATTTGAGTTTTAGAATGCATGGCCATTGTATATACTGTTTGTTTGCTTGGGCAATCCTGTTTTAGCTTCAGCGACCTATCCTCTATGCTGCTACACTGCCCTTTCCGGTTCTCTGCTCAAGGGTGTTAAACGACCGTGGCAAGAGCAGGGGAAGATTTTGACTCCAGGGATGAACACAGCCATCTAGAGCTGCCAGTTTTTGGCCGAAAAACAATTATCCAGTGTCTAAATCACCCAATCCGGCACAATTTTGCTTTTCAATCATCGAAAAACAACCGCCCGTTTAATGCAAATCAGCCAATCTGGCTTGATTATTGCCCAATCGTGAAGATAATATCTGGAGTCTAAATCAGTGGATCTTTTGGCAGTTTTGGGCATGTCAGGGGTATGGTTCAAGAACGGAGTTGCAAGATTGGTGGCAAATGCTTTGACGGAATAATTTGACGGAACGGGATATGGCACAAGAAGAAGAAATGTTTTTGGTGCATGTACCTTCTAACGAGATTATTACTTCATATGCCCATTTGGAGCCCAAGCTTTTAGCTCTGGGTTGGGAACGATATCGCATGAAGGCAGATTTGATCTGAGTACCAAATGCTCTTCTGTGATCTAATCTCTCTTCCAGGCGATTTTGGAAAAATTCAAGACAATTCATATGTATGATATAGTCGTAAATGCAAGGTAAAGACATTCTGTACACGGAGCCAATGATAGCATGCCCGTGGCACTAATTCTTCTCTGAATGTTTACCTCTGAAACAAAACGACCGGCGAAGTTTACAGCAGCGATTGCAACAATTCTACCTTGCATTCTTGATTTTTACCTCACATTCTACCTCTTTTTTACCTTACATTACGCTTCCCGAATGTCTTTTACTGCTACATTCACGTTTCAGAATGGTTCTTCACCCGAGAGATAGAGGGTGTCAACGCCTCCTTCTTGTCGGCGGGAGTGTTCCGATCTGCAGTGGCTCATTCTTATCAAATAAAAAAGAATAGATCGGCCTTTGAGGTGAAGTTTACGAAGAAATTATACTGCTCATTGGGTAGTGTTATGTTCATATTCAAGCTCGGCTGTAAACGGGCTTTCTTTTCTGTGTCCTCTACTGCGGTTTAATTTTAAGCGGTGGTAGGGATTGATGAGAAACCAGGTAGAATCATCTCCAAAGAGAGGCAACCAAGGATTGGGCTTGGGAAATGGCATTTTGGGCAATGAAGGATATCTGGCCAGGGAGGCTTCGGGAAGGTCGTAGACGAAGCGCGCCATGTCAAGCAAATTGGCGATGGAAGGGCTGGCGGCTCTTCCGGGTGTGTCTGGGAAGTAAAATCTGCGATGCCATCATCACGGGCGCGGACTCGAGGCTATGGAAGCGTTAAGGCGGATCACCACTTCTTCTCACATTCAATAGAAATCCATTAATGGCATGCATTGCATTAGCCCGGGTTGAGCGTTAATATTAGGCCAAACACCGGCGGGTTGGCACTAAACGTTCGCGGCTATGGCTGCGATAAGTTTCTTGTATTCATGTGTAATAAGGCGACATAGATATTACAGCATATGTAATGTAAGACTTATGTGACTCATTAAAAGCTTAGAAAATGAGTAAGCATATAATATTGATAAAGACTGTATAGTAAAGATACTGCCAATCATTAGGTGAATCAATATGCATTTGTCATAGATCTAGTTAGGATATTTCCTAAGATTTCCTAACGTTGGGCATGCTTCTTACAAAGCCAGCGAATGTACTATCTGGAAACATCACTTATAAAGTCAAACGCTTTCATATCCGGCCTTTTACCCTTTAACATACCTTAAAATTCTAGCATTGGATTCTCAGATCAATTTATTAGCCTTATTGAATGTAATCTGTGACCTTTTGCTCAATATAAGTGACAATGCTTGGAATATTTACCCCATTCAATATGTTACCAAACTTGGCACTAATTGAGGGACTATTGGTCCTGCCATTATTGTCATTGCCACCTTTAATGCTATAATACAAAAATTGATTGCGAGGAGCTAATGTCAATTTCCTTTAACTAACCAATGAGTGGAAGTGTCATCTTTGATGCCTTCTTGATTTTCAACGGTGGGGACGCTAAAAGTGCTTCACACAATAGATGAAACTTAACATTGGTTCTAAAAGTTAAATTATACGAAGATGAAATTCTTTTCATCTGTAAAGTAAAAGATAAACTTGGAATCGTCTTAAACATTTGTATTGATTTGCTACTTATTATAATATTTCCTCGGATCTTTTTCTTTATACTTCCTTCTAATAGTTTGTGCTTCTAAAGATTCTCTTGACCTTCTAGCACCTTATCAATTTGTCGAGATTTTTCTGAAATTTTGTGGATCAATGATCATTTGAATCTGGACGACTTTGCACAAATGCATTAGCACTTCTTTTTGGCCCATGCATCTTGTTAAAGCTATCCACCCCTCACTTTCAATGCTTCTTAGTTTTTCTCAACCACTCCCCAGCCCGACTTCTTGTATTGAGACAATTCTTCAAACAAAGATCAACAATCTTGCTTGATGTGGAATCACTCCATGTGCATGTAAAGATAAAACCATTCACTTGGACATCATGCTTGATTCTTGATAGGGCTCCACATCTAAACAACAATTGGTGCCCATTATAAAATGGGTCTTTTGGTGAATTCGAACCTCATTATATATTCTTCCAATGAGATACATGGACGGCAATTAGAAATGCATACATCAAACATGCACCTTTGTATTTCCAAGGTATTTCTTGTTGGCTTGTTTTTCTTCTTTTGCATTCGTAAGGAAACCATATCATGATGTCTATCCATTGGCGTCTTTTCAATCATCGGTATGTCCTCCAACTTTTAATCTTGAGAAATGGATAATCTTCAATTGCAAAAAGCAACCCAACCACCTCCCACATGGTAGGCGGTATTGCAGCAAATGTCTTGAAGCCTCATGCGGCTTTGTAAAATACCTATTAAAGAGATTCAAGTTATGACCTAAAATAAATTTGAGCATTATTAAGAAGGTATTTTTGAAGGTGGCGAGTATGTTCTTTATCCTTGCATTCATATCTAAGCCCCTAAGTTGGTTCAGTTGACATGTTTAGAATCATGGAAATATTCATATAAATGTTCCTTCAAAGTCAACAGGCACCAAAACAGGACATCGTGGGTAGAAAATGAAGCGCCCATTTTGTTTAGGCACTTTCGAGAATAGATTCAATGTGACTAGGAGTTCACAAATTTGAAGAGGCTACGCTTCATGTGTAATATCAAAATATTACTTTCTCTAGGGGTTTTCAAGTAGCTTAGTGTTATGAAACTCCCAATCACCTCCACGGACAAACCATTGGGCATCTAGAATAACAATGTCGAGAGTTTCAATAAAATAAATGAGTTCTCCCATGTCATGGAGATGTGACAAAACAAGACGTAGGTATCGAGAAATATATCTTTTTTATCATTAAGCAAGCTGGAACAAGCTCGTCAATGATAATTTTTGTCCTTTTGCGACCATACTTGCGACCATACTTGATGATGGAGGCCATTCCTTTGGCAATTCTTCTCAGGTGCACTATTATCTCACTACAAGCGAGGGAATTTTTACGCGTTGTTGAAGAGATCACCCAAAGTTATCTTGATGTTAGCCTTTAATAGTCACCGAGATCTTTAGGTTAAAGAGCAACAACTGGCTGTTATTGCGATGTTTGACTTCCCAAAGTCAAGAAAGACCATTATGTTGTCAATTTGATTCCTAGTTAGTGTCCTTGCATGCATTTGTGCATATCTTGGGAAGGGTGAGCTGAAGTAATTGAACTATGAGGACCTTTGGCTGGAACTTGGCATTTGTGGGAGGCGATGAATCTGAAAGCGGTATCAAGTTAAATTATTGAATTGAACAAGACGAGAGTTATCGCTTACGTGAAGGTACTTGCAAACAATTAGAAAGATCTTTATGGACTACAAAATGATGATGAAAGGCATGGAATTCACCGACCCGACAAGATCACGAAACGGTTTCTTTTCACCCAAATTGAAGTGCGTAGATCCATACCTATAGTAGAGGGATGTTCTTCCGCAAATTTTTTGGGAGAGCCATATTTACGGCGGTCTTTGTGAAATTGGTCTTCTGGAGCACTGAAAATCCCACAAATGAAAGGCTTGGCGATTGGTGGAGTTGGACGTGGCTGATCACCAAGCCCACTTTGACTGATATTCTGTTAGCGATTCAATATGTGGATTAAATGGCTCTTCCATTTCCAAATGGTGTAGCTAAAAATGGCATTCCATTTGCACTAGATGCAATTTATTGATAGCGCCAATTCTTTGAAGTGGACACATGTAGTTGAACGAGCGTGTAACAACAGTTTCTATAGGTCTTCGATGTCGCAATTCTAATTCCAGATGCAGCAACTGCGGTGCTGTTTTGTTTTCAATGCATCGCCCAGTGCGACTACAAAATCATAATAAAAATGATAATAATAATAGCGGCGACTTTGAATCTGAATGCGTAAACACAAAAGTTTCGCATTGCAATGCTATTTCACGAAGAGCATCGCCCGAAGCAATATTGGTCTCCTCCTTTAGAAGATCATGAGAATACTTTTCTGATCCAAATGCTCCAATTGGCGATGGGGCTGAAAGCTTCGGCAATGCATCTTTGTTGGAGTCCCTATGGGCCCTGGCGAAATAACCCGATTAATAGAGACCAGTTGACTTGGAAAAATCGCTAAAAGATCATTGTCTTCTAAGGATTGCTGTTGATATCCAAAGCACGCATGGCAATCACTTGCTTCGCGGGGGCGTCACCGGAATACCACACCAGCCTTTATTCGCCAGGAAACCACAACTTGATACGCCATGGTCGGCGAGGAATCTGGGATCCTGCTGATACAAGATCATCCTGGTTTACCATAATTTGTTCCTAGATGCAGAATTGGCAATGACTTTTGCTTTCAAAAATTTTTGCGAGGGCCTCAGCGGCTCATTCCTGATGTGCAGCCACCAAATCCAAGCTCATCCCGGATGGAAATTCTGGCTTTCAAGGGCTTTTGACCAGGCTCGATGCCGTCGATTCTGTTGATTACTCAATGCGGCTCAAACTCTTCAAATGGCAATTGGGGCTTTTGAAGGGCTTCAGCCCGAGCTCTTGGTAGCCAGTCCTATTTCATTATGTTCTGCCCGAGATCAAAGCGCTTCAAATGGCAATTGGGGCTTTGAGGGCTTCAGCCGAGGAAGCTCTTGGCCGATCCTATTTCATTATGTTGCGAATCCAAACTCTCCAAATGGCAATTGGGGCTTTGAAGAGGCTTGGCAGGGCTCTTGGCCACGATCCTATTCTATTTTCACGAGAACCAAACTCTCAAATGGCAATTAGGCCTTTGAAGGGGCTTGATTAGAGCTCTTGGCACCTTCTAATCCTATTTCATTCGTTCGGATCAAACTCTCCAAATGGCAGTGGGGCTTTGAAGGGCCGGCGGGGCTCTTGGTGCGCCCGATCCTATTTCATTCCGTTGCGGATCCAAACTCTTCAAGTAACAATTGGGGCTTTGAAGGGCTTGGCCGGGCTCTTGGCTTCTAATCTATTTTATTGCTTCCCGGATCTAAACTCTTCAAATGGCAATTGGGGCTTTGAAGGGCTTGATGAGCTCTTGGCGCCTTCGATCTATTCTATTTTTCTGCGAGGTCAAACTCTCCAAATGGCAATTGGGTCTTTGAAGGAGCTACAGCCGGAGCTCTTGATACCATCGATTCTATTTCATTATGTCATGAGAACTAAACTCTCAAATGGCAATTGGGCTTTGAAGGGCTTCGGCCCAGGAGCTCTTGATCTTGCGTCGATCCTATTTCATTATCAATGGAATTAAACTCTTCAAATGACAATTGGGGCTTTGAAGAGCTTCTTGACCTCCCAACATCAAATTACGACACAATAGACAATAGTCAAGGCATTGATTTGCATTTCTCACTCTCAATGGTAATTAGCAATCATTCCTAACTTTTGCAACATTTTACGGACATAAGTAAACTTCGGGTTCTGCTTGAGGGGATGAAGAAGTGGATCACGATACTTTCCATCTCTACCTTAGACTTCACTAACGACGAGTACTTTCTTAGTTGAGCAAAATCATTCCCATGATGGTGAAACAAATCGGAGACCGAGGGACTAAGAAACATACCTTCCGCAGGAATTAGCACCCACAAAGCGTAAATGGCTCTATCTGTTTGTGGCACATAGAATGTTTATTATCTTACGGCGATGAAAGACAGAATGTTAAGTTACCTTAAAGTTATCATGTTTACTTGCACTACCGGCACTTGCGTAGTTGACCTCCATATTGCCGCGTTCCCTCCATATTGCCGCGTCTTCCTGAACCATGTAAATGCATGCCCTGAAACTTTATGACATGGCTTTGATGATCTAACTTCGTAATAACAAGGCTGAGAGCTTATTCGCTTTGAGCGTAGACCTGATGAAGTAAAGGGCCGATAGAAAATAACGAGTTAATGCAGGAGTTCAACTCTGCTGAAAGTGATAGAAATAACGGTGAACTTCTCCTTTATATGACATAACCCATTCACTACTAGATCATGTCTACCATCGGTGGACCAAATGTCATGTGAAAAGCGGGACTTAGTACAATATTTGATTAAAAGATCTACACAACCCAAGTGTAGGTGCACATGCTATACGGATCCTAGCGGTGCTAATCACTACTGAGATCATTCTAAAAAATTACATATCAACCATGCATTGCAAAATAACATGTACATAGTCCCAAACTGAACCAAAAGGCAAATCCGCCCTTCCTATCGACTATTGGATAGTAGTGGAAGCTGATCTGAATCGGGATATACCGCATTTGCACTAGGTAACTTATTCTATAAAGCATCCTTTGTACACATATCTGAGGCTTCCGTGCCAAATATAACAACTCTTTTTCTTGTTAAGATTATTTTTGAGCTACTTGCACGACTCTTCTTCACAAGCGGGTTTTATATTCATCGTTGCTTTTTGATACATTTGCTTTTGTTGGTTTAATAGAGTTATAAAAAGTAGACACATTATTAGAAGTCTTGACAACCCGGTATTTTGCGGTCTATGAATTTAGAGCCTTACCAAATGAAACACAATAGCATTTCCGATTAATGCGCATCTTCTCTGATTCATAGTTTTGGTAATACTTCTAAATATTGGTCATCTTTGGGTGACTAAAAGCAGTCAGGATGCATGAGGACAACTTTGAAAGTGCATAGGATGCTTACGTTGCAATGCTCCTAAGCGGTATTTCTTTAGAGTGCGAGTCAATGCAAATTTAGTTAGAATCATTAAAATGTTTTGGAGTTTATTATAAATATTGAGATGTAATGCTCCAACATAGGTGAACTTGAAGCATAGGTGACCGGATGCGATCCCCATTATTTCCTATTTACATCATGTTGTAACTACTCGTGCTCTTTTAATCGGCGGAGTTTCAAATTTGCATGCACTCAATACAAAGGTGAGAGTGGAAAATGCGGAGAGATGCGGGATGCAACAAAAAGTCAACTGAAAGGCCATTGTACTGTTACAGGGGCAAGATTGTTGCTGGCCCTTTACTGAATGGATGACTTCTAAAAGTGAGCACATTGATAGCCCTTCAATGGCACAAATTCTGCTTGAGAAACCATATCTTCAATCCTGCATAGAGCAGGAAAATACACGTGACATATTCTAAGGTATTCGAGTTACATTTCATGGTAAAGTTTCAAACATGTGAAAGCGATGTGCCATAAAAGCTGGAACAGCGGATGACAGAATAAATTTCTTCTAATTCTAATACCAACACGCTATGCATGCAACAATAGTAGATAGTTATATTCGATTACTTAAGATTATTCATGTGACCATGCCATGATGCTGCTAAACAATGATACTCAATCTGATCCGCGAACCTGGTATTTCGTGTTTCCATTCTATCTAGCTAAGATAAATGAAAATATAGCAAAATCTTTGGGTTGCCAATGAAGCGCCGAGCACGAGAGAGATGCAGCTTACATTTAATACTGCATTGATATCGGTTGCAGCGAGAAATTAGGAAGGTCTTGGCTCTAAAATGCGGAGTGCATGATGGGGAGTCTTGAGGTTTGGAAATTTAAGAGTTTTGTCTCTTTGTTTCATGTTTTATAGGGACCGAAGCTTAAGCAAAGCACCATGTAATCCTGACCACCCGAGAAGCGAGAAAAATGCGAAGTATGCGGTGAACATTTACATTTGGAAGAAAAGTGGAAAAATTCATCCGCGGATCATGGATAGGCAGATCATGGATCATGAATAAGCTATTATAAATTGACACATAAGCATTTACAAGATCTACCAAGGTGGATAAGTCATTGACTTCTCTGTATAGTTGTATGTAAGTACCGGTAAAAAAGCATTGATGCATTGATCTAGATGGATTATTGAATCTTTGCACCTTTGTCATTTTTGGTTTTTTAATGAAAGCGATAAGTTTCCTCCTACTTGAAATGCTAACATTCCATCTGATGCAGAATGCAATCACCATTACATTACTCCATGGCAATCATGGCTTAGTCGGAATTCACAAATAAAGCATGAATGTTAGCATAGCATAGATACCATTATAGGTCATTGGTACCCATATAATTTATTATAAACTCCTCGATCTGAATAGAGAATCAATGAAGGAAAGTCCCGCTATTGAGGCCAAGCTATCAAGGTTCTTTGAAATTCAAAAATTCATCTTGGGTTTTAGACACAGTGGCATTTCTATAAATCTAGCGTAAGAACACATTTTGATGGCTAGCCAAATTATGATGTAATGTTACAGTTGTGTATGGACCTTTGACAAAAGACGGTGAGTAAAATTTATAGCACAACCTTTGACGGATTGTAAAACCCTTAAGTAAAAAAACTATAGAGCAAAACCAATACACAGCCTCTAACTTTAATAATGGTGTCGGGCTATTTGGTATCCATTGCAAAATGGCAAGGTGATGTGCTAAAGAAAGCGACGGCTTCTGTTTGGCAGGCTAAATATAGAGAGAAGTGCGGCCTTGAGACAAAAAGCACTAGAGATGGCTATGAAA
Organism: Isoetes taiwanensis; assembly: GCA_021234155.1. Taxonomy (NCBI): domain Eukaryota; kingdom Viridiplantae; phylum Streptophyta; class Lycopodiopsida; order Isoetales; family Isoetaceae; genus Isoetes; species Isoetes taiwanensis. The sequence continues at coordinate 20,693,602 of JAJEKV010000005.1, forward strand.
CATGGCTTGATTAGAGACAAAAGCACTGAGACAATTATGGAACAGTGCTTTCCGATTGGAGGAAACAAAGGGTTCAAAAGATTTACATGTTCCCCAAATTATGCCCGGCTTAGCGGTAGGCTGCAAGTAACAATAACTAACGTAACTAATGTGGTATTGTAATATGTCCTCTTCAACCTCACCTAAATTGGTAGTCCAGTTAGCAGGCGTTGGCCGTGCGGATAGCACAATTTTCTTCTCGGCCCTTTTCCACATTGGGCGAGTGGTCTGTCACCCAGGATATGGTGAAGGCGAGGGAAAAGTATTTGGCGGGGCCATGGTAAGTGCGACCCTAATTTGCACGGTTGGAATTCTGGCCGTGAATGTTGCTTACTTTCTTGGGTTTGGAAAGTGGGGCTTGAGCGGCTGGCGTTTTCCTTCTACCCAAAGCCGAACTATATATAGCAACGGTGCCAAATCTTCCAGCAGAATATTTTAGGAATGCAATTGGCCTCGTGATGTTCATGCCACCATAGATGAGCTGAGTTCAAACGAGTGGATTTTGTATTTGAAATAGAAGAAGGTGGAGAGCTCAATAGCAGCTCTACATCTCTACATAAATTTTGGTACGTGGCGAAGTTTTCCTCTTCGAGTTTCCTAATAGATAGAGTTCTCATTTGACTGCAGTGGACCACATTATATAAACATGACGGCTGCATTAAGGCCTTACGGTTGTGTTTAGATTTGCCCTCTTCAAGGTGAATAGATGGAGTTTCTATTTGGCACTGCGGACTTTATGATCCGATGTGCGGCTCGAGAGAGAAGATGCCAGTTAAAATGAGAGGCTGGGCTTGTTTTACGCTAAAATATCTTTTGCATGGACCTCTTTAATGCATTGATAACATTTTGGCCGGGGACTAGTTGTATATCTTTGCGGAGTTGAAGCTTCAACCTGTATAAAGAGCCACAACTTTAACAAACCAACATCTACGAGTTACCTTGAATATGGTTCCCGGTGCATCACTTAATGTAGCACTTATTCCCGCCTTGAAAAAGTCCACGGCGAGATAAATCCATTGCATCAAGTTATGTCCATGAAAATGAGGTTAGAAGAATGAGTTTTAATCATAGCGTGATGCGCTACATGAAAATGATGAATGAATGTAGCATAGTTGTTCTAAATCTATTTTCAAAGAGAATATACATCGACTCTGCTAGAGTAGTCGCATATTTGTATATGATCGGTAAGCTTATATGGATAGGACCATAGTTTTCGGTTGTTGATTCATTGCTTTTGTTATCTTATTGCAACCCGGTTTGTTTCCTTCACAAATTTATTCCTGCAGCTAATAAAATAAAGGCATGCTTTTGCATAATGGCACGAAAATTGCTATGTCATGCATCTTGAGGTCTACACTCTGAAAATGCATAGATGGAACATCCAAAGGAGTGCAAAAGAGCAGTAAAAGTTTTGAAGTTATATTTTATGTCACATTCTTAAGTGTATGAGAATTAGCAACGAGGTGTAAAATTATGGACCTCTTTAATCGTGATAACATTTCCGTGAGGGATCTTCTTGAGTTAGCCTTATGCTGTTGTTGACTTTTAACTAATGAAACCACAACTGTATGGCTTAACATCTCACGAGTTTTGCTCTTGAATATGGCTTCGGTGCATCACTTAATGTAGCACTTATTCCGGCCTTGAGAAAAAAAGTTCCGGAAGCGGATAAATCCATTGCATCAAGTTCTCTCCCATGAAAATAGAGTTAGAAGAATCGGTTTTAATCATAGCTGCAGTCTGCTACATGAAAATGATGAATGAATGTAGCATGTTTGTTCTAAATCTATTTTTCAAAGAGAATATGTCGACTCTTTGCATAGTGCTGCATATTTAATATGATCCGTGAAACTTATGGATAGGGACCATAGTTTCAGTTGTTGATTGTTCATTTTGCTTTTGTTTATCTTATTGCGGCCGGTTGTTTTCCTTCTAAAAATGTATTCTCGGTAATAGGAATAGAAGGCATGCTTTTGCATAAGAGTAGTTGGGCCTGAAATTGCTATGTCATGCATGCGGTCTACACTCTGAAAATACATAGAGACATCCAAGAAGTGCAAAGGAGCAGTGAAAGTTTTGAAGTTATATTTTATATCGTGCTTAAGTGTGGCGAAATTAACAACTTAAGGTGTAGAATTAAAATTCGCCAATTTCTTTGATTTCTTTACGCATCTATGTTCGAGTTTAAATCTTAAAAGTGGCAAGTCTAAAGCAGCAATGGAAAGCGAGTAAGTCGGGGTTCGGTTGGAAGAAAGTACTTTTAGGGCTATAATGTGATGAAAAAGGTGACCGTCCATGCCATGTTTTGCGGTTTCTTTGTTTTCATGTTGATGCCCATTTTCTTTAGTTTTATTTGAGTTGAAAAAATTACGAATAACATAGGGCCGGTTTTTTATATGTTGGTGTGGTGCTCACGATATAACATTAAGCTTACATTTGACACATACTAACTTCTATCATCTTCGAGGGTAATGTGCAAACCAACGTGCGATTTTAAATGGGGTACCATGGAAAGTCACGGCGAGTGCATGATGGCGGATACCCACATTTTGTGGTGAGAAAGCTGACTACACAAATTAATGATATAACATGAGCTACTTAATGAGTAATTTTCTTTGAATGGCGCCAATACATTGTTGTCTTTATAGTTTACACAAGCGCCTCTATTCAACTTAATGCACACAATAGTGATGTAATTTATGCTGCGGAACAATCAGCGATATGGTGGTGTTGTAGTAAATATATTTGCATGAACAAATGCCTTCAAGAAGTTTAATAGAGCATCTAATATCAACACAATTCGGCCGGCATATGGTATGGACCTTAATCTTCTCTCTTTAGTGTTTGGAGTTAAATATAATGATATAATCTACTATCACTTTGGCCTTTAGAATAAGGACAACCCAAATATGTAGTAATAACAAATGCAAATAACTATGTAGTAATAACTAATGCAATAAGTATCTTGAGGAAGGAAAGAGGAAGGAAGGAAGGAAGTATATTTTTAGCGTTCACAGGAGGCCAAGCGGCCTGTAGACGGTTCTGATATAGTGAGGAAGGTTCCAAACACAAAAGAAACCATAGAAATCACATTACAATGTGTCTCTACCAGGATGAAAAAACCACCATGTGGAGGAAAAACCCTTAGTGGTGAGAGGCCCTATCGGGCCTCAAATTCCTGTCTTTGTGAGGACTCCACGTGATTGGAGACTTACCCGGAATGTAAGACGCAGGCGATGCACCACCATTTAAAGTAACCCGGCCCTTGATAGTTAACTATCTCGAGCAAGTAGCGAGATGTCGAATAAGGCTGCTCCGGATATTGTGCATATCTTTGGGCATTCGTAGAGCAGGTGTTCATCTTCTACTATCACACATGTGGCTTGATAGCGGCATAATCTCTCTCATCTTAGGAGATTTCCTGCCCTCCATCCAGAGTACCCAGTATTTTGTCTCAGATGCGAGATGGTGGGACCTGTCCTTATTGCGGCTATAAGCTCTCCGTTTCTTGGTGGAGCGGCCAGTGTACCAGTATTGGTAGTGCTTTCTGTTTGGGCTTTGCAAGAGTGGGCACATCCTGAGAGAGGCAACAAAGGCTCATTCAAATGCAGCTCACGCTCCCATGATATCAGAGCATATCCATAATGTGTTGATAGTCTATGGACCATCTGCGAACCAGCATCCCTACAATGCTCGTTTCACGCTCTCTTAGACGTTTGGCCCTTGTGCCAATAGCGAGCGAGGGAGGAAGATATTTGATATCCATTCTGTCAAGCTTATGGAAATATGCAAGGATAGGAGTGCATGTGAGAATCTTTGCGAGGGGCCATGAATCTCATCTGACAAAATTGGATAAGGCACCGTGTCCTTGGCCTTTAGAGGCGTATGTCGAAGCCTTACATGCCTCTCTAGCTTATCCCAAGTACCCTTGCTAGTTGGCCCCCGGACTCTACCCCATCACAGTAAAATTTGGTTCCACGAGGAAGTGCTTTCGAGCAGATTATTGCTTTCGCGTGCCTGATGTGAGGATCTGATACGTAGCGGCTATTGCATTGCATACAAGGCTTTCCCGTCTAGCGTGACCAGCTAACTCTACATTCATCATGATGAAGACTACCTTGAGAGAAATGGCGCTTTGGAGAGGCCTTCCACTGGCCGAATGATAGGAAAAGAGCCGGCCATCTAATCCACATACAAATCAATTGTTTTCCAATTTGGATTTCTGCGTGAACTGGATGTCTGGATTGGAGAGCTTTTCATTCTGGAGTTTCAACATTTATAGAACCAAAACATTGCCCGGCCTTGGCCGGAGCATATCTATTAGCACTATAAATTAGCGAGCGTGAGTCCTAAGCCAAAAAGCGCGTACTACGGCAGAAACAATTTCATCCTCTTTCATTTTCAATTTAGGTCCCGAGCATTTAGCTTCCTCAACTACTAAGGCATTTCAAATGGATTCTTGACTCTTGATTCGTGGCTAGCGGTTTCTTAGATGATTTGGCGTTGTACCAGCAATGCAAATTATGGATCAAGAATTTTGCCCACGGCAAAGACCTTTCACTTGCTTCTTTCATTTGCTTCTTTCAACATAATTATTAAGCGAAATCTTATAGTATTTCGCGAATCTTGTTATCTGATATAGCAAAATTTTGTACTTTACATACCCACAAGCGAGGAACTTTAATGCGGTATAGATTAAGGAATAGGGGTGAATAATGCTTATCAACGGCTCTCGTTGCGGAGTCACCCGTGTGAATATGCACCCAAAGGGGTTTTAAGGGATTTTAATTTAAATGTGTTGGACCCAATGGTTGTGTTAATTAGCTATCAATGATAGTTATGTGTTGGTTGTTAATGTCAATGGTTGTTATGTGTTAGTTGTTATGTGTTGGGGATTTAATTTTACATGTTGGATGTTAATGGTTTGTGTTGCAAAATTTTTTTGCCCTTCCGGAGACCTTGAGAAACGTCCTCAGGTGGCAGGTACAGAATTCGACGGAAAAACTAGAAGATTCATTTGAGGCTTTCATCACTGCTGACTTTGAATTTGATGACAATAAAGGCAAACAGAACATAAGTAGAAGTTGCCATAAAAATGAAGCTGATTGATCCACGATACGAGAAAGTCATAAAATTTGCAACACAAAAAAACCCTGTTATTATGCTATATATTGTTACTTCGCTACCTTCTTCTCTTTCACAATGAAGCACCATTGTTTATCAATCCATATGATTTTTGAATGCTCATCTCTAAAGCAAAAGGTAGTACGCGGATTCACCTTATGGTTAGATTCAAAGTTCCAAACCTACAATATAAATGCATTCTTGTGGCACTATTTGGTATTCTGGCGTGACATGGAAAGGAAGTGGAATATCCACTTTGTTGTGTGCATAAGAATCCGTTTGTTGATTGAAGCTAAAGAAATTTTGGCTGCTATGAACAATCCCGTGACGGGAATATCAGAGTTGGAAGCAGAAGCGAGGCTAAACTTGAATGTGGCAAATCTTAGGAAGGAAACACGGGGTTTTGCAGCACTACGTGTAGAATCAGAAACCAATGCCTCGTAAAAAAAAACATTATGATGGCGGAAAACGTTAAAAATAAATACCTTTGTAAGTGTGAGCAAAAATCCATCTCGTGGTAGTAAAATCCACTCATTAAATAAGAATCCAGGGGCAGAATTACGCATGCATATGCACACATGCACACATGCACACATGCACATGCACTTGCGCACATGCACAATACACATGCACACACATGCATGCATGTGCACATGCATGCGCTTGCACATGCACAATACACATCTACACACATGCACATGCATGTGCACATGCATGCATACACATGCGTGGTGTTCATGCACAAACACATCTTGAAGACAACAACCCTTGGATTGTTCCAGCGAAATCTTGACCCATAAAGGTGCACTCTAGAAATGCTATTTAGTACACCTCCGCCGAATATAGCAGGCAGAATCCATGAAAAAAACCATGTGAAAAAGCGTATAAAAAGAAATCTAAAAATAACCCTGTTATAACAAACGCAGCTACCATTAACATTATTAACACAAACCATTGCATTCTTACATTTTAAAATTAAAATCCCCCTTAAACCCCTTTGGTTTTGGGTGCATATATTAGAACTTTCATCATTAAAGATTGGCAGCTTCTGAGAATAATACTCAATGGTTAAGTCCAAAATGTTGGAGGCATAAGTCCAAAATCGTGGGCGTAAAATATCCCATTACATTAAGTGGCCATAAAAACCTTTAATAGATCAACTTTTCATTGAAGGTCCATACAAATTCAGGCCACTAAAGCGATGCTTGATTGTTTACCTTGAATGTGCTTTAAGAGAGGTAGGTGGAGTGGAGTACATGTATCTACATATTATTGGGTAATGCAGGCTTTGATTAAGCTCAATTGTTTTACGTCTCGCATCATATGATAAGCGATGCGTACTAGAAAATTGGTGTTTTAGTGGCAAAGAACTTTCACGTGTTGGAATATATATAATGGCGCATTTAAAAGGTCTATAAATTGTTTTGTCCTCAATTTGTTTTCGATTCTATTACACAAACCTTTGGGATGGGTTGTCTCCGTTAACGATAGTCACGGAAGCGCAAAAATGTTCAACATTAGGCCCTTGGTGATGTGCATCATACGAAGATGCATATTTAGAGTTCCACATGAACTAAAATGCGGCTAATAATAAACCATGTGAGAATTTTGTGTTTTTCATTTCGTACCTATTTTTTGTTGATGTACTTAACTACTTCTAAGGGTGACATTTTGAGTAAGTTTTGGGTCCGTCTTTCCAAATTTTGTTCTTAGAAATAAGTTAATTGCCCCCATTCATATAAAGTATTTCTCCTCTGGAAACCCATAAAATATTGTTGTGGTTAGAAAATTTCAATATTAACAAAAATAAGCAAATAATGTCCATTCTTGCTAATATCAACGTAATGTTGTTGTCGGAAACTTATCACTACTTATGTGTCGAGGTTTCGCGATTTTTCATTTTTGTTTTGTTCCTTTCTGAATTTTTCGGCATACAATCTATATCTATATTTTTGTTGCCACGTTTTCTTCAAGACCTCGGATCAACATTATCGCGACATGCTATTTTCCTATGTCCGGTGAAACGGTCGCTTAGTCAGTGAAATGATCAATGGCCGATTAATGGCCGGTGGGCAATCGCAAACATTCCGCATTATATAAGCCATGTACGTATAGATGCGAAATTTTTCTTTGGCGGCCGGCTCTGCTTGTCGATGTCATTGATTGCTCCCGAATGAGTCTGCTCTTACTTCCTACTAAAATTCCTTCTCTTTTATGCAATTTTCATTGAGCGACACAAACCCTTGGTATGGGCTACGCTTTATGGCGTTGCTTGTGAGTTTTGTTGAAAATCTTACCTTTTGTGAAATCAAAACGCGAAATGTTTGAGAAGTCTTAAGGATGGATGAAATCTACATGGAAAGAGGCTAATTTTGGGCTGGAAGCTAAATCTACGACCCCAAAACCCGGTGCCGGGGTTTATAGCATTCTTGGTTGCATACATATACTTAGTAATTTAAATGGAATGTCTTGCTTCTAGGTTCTATGTGATGTTTTGTTGCACATGTAGTATCAAATTTAATCATCGAGGCTTTTTGGCATAACTTAGTCATCTTATCTTTGGTGTTAAGGTCGAAACTTTCCCATCCGACTCAAGTAGTTTATTTTCAACAAGGTTGTTTTTAAATAATAAAGCTGTATGCATTTCCAAGCAATGTTGATAGATAGAATCTATCTACGCAGACCCTCTTATGGCCATGTATGTGAAAGTAACATTTTGGCCTTGCGGTTTTACTCTTTTATTTTGTTATCTCCTTGTGTAATAACCCTTGCATGTTGATATAAGCCAATAGATTGCTAACTAAAGTAGTTGTTATTTCCACCGGGGCCATCGGGCCTATTAGATGTTCGGTAAATGTTATATTATTAATTACACAATATAACATCAACTCATCCAAGTGTGATGCGTTGTTTATTTTTGGCCCACAGAAGGAGCAAATTTCTATAACAAAAACCATTACATTACTGCATGTAAAATTAATCCCCTTAAATCCCTTTTGTTTGGGTGCATATTCACCGCGGGGGTGGCGTAGGAGCACATTGGTAGGCATGTAGAGTATGCACGAATACGTTTATTGCAAGTTTATGATAACATTATTAGGTATGTAGAGCATGATGAATCACGTTCTAGCCTTTGCAAATCCTATGATAACATGCGTGTGAAGGCACGATCCGGATAAAGGCCTCGCGGTAGCGAGACTATGGAACATGAATGCTTGAGGTTCACAAAACTAATGCGTGGAAAGTGAACTTGAATCTTCTTATTGATTTTGATTAGAGATGTATGTAATGGCGGCATGAAGGGTGCACTCCAATCCATTTGTCAAATAAAGATGTGGTGTGGTGTAATGGAATTAGTTGCAAGATCTTCTCAAGTTGGTGTCATCTGAGTGGTGTGACATTTATTGGTATCTTTATAGCATGCATGGGCTCACCTGGATTGATGAAGTTTGAACCTTTAGAAAGGAGTAGCTTCAAATCCTCCACATCTTAGAAAAGCAGAAGTGCACCCTCGTTCTCCATTACATCATGCAATCCTATAGTCACTTTTAGGGGAGATGGAAAGGTTATCTTTGACGCAAGTGTTAATACGACACCATTCGAATATCCATTACTATAACAAGCTGGACATTAATGGCGGGTCCAACCTCGCTGATTTAGCGGAACTAAGAGGCCGCCACGATATTCTTGTAGTATATTAACCATGCTTTCAAATTTTTTGCCAATGGGACCGGTTTAGACTCTTTTTTAGTAAAAGCCACTCCAACAATAAAAACCTGAAAGCATTTGAGTGAGACGTCCTTTGAGCCAATTATTTACACCTTTTATCTTCTTCGTGCCTTTCTTAGCCTACTAATGGTCTTATAGTTGATACAGAATGTTTCGCTTCTGTCGCCATTTGATGTAGTTTCTACTAGGCCTCACAAGAATGTGGTAGTTCTATGCAACTATAGAACCACCATTCTTGGGAGAACAAATGCCTGAAGCAAGGAATGGTTTAATCATCTGGTTCGAATCCCAGGCTCTGGAATCAACAATTTGAAGCTCTTGTTAAGTGTTTGTTTTCATGATTCGCTTTGGATCCGTACAATATATTGAATAGATTTGGGATTTTGAAGATGGATTTGTCACGAAGAAGGATTGGGCCTTACATTGATGGAAGTGAGCTTGCAATCGCATACTTCTGTCGGCGGGTTCTCCTATGTTGCTTCTGCATTACGTGGTATCGCGTTATGCGCATTACGGCTTTCTCTTTAAATTTTTCAATGGTTGAAGCAATGAAACGGATGTTGTCTTTAAAAAAAAACGATTTGAGTTGAGTTAATGGATTAGAGTAGAAGGTGATAAAACTTTGACTCTTGACTACATATGACATCGATACTGATTCTTTTATGAAAACCCAACCTTAGGTAATTTCTATTTCTGAGGTTTTAAAAACGTAAAAGATTCCAACTTGCTTTGATTCTTGGATTTATTCTAAAGATCTTAGCTCTATTGTATATTAAGTGAGCACTCAATAAAGAGAAGCCACTTCACTATAGGCCAGATAAAGAAAACCCACAGTTTCTATGAGATCTCACAAGAATCAAGCAAGGTAAGTTATTTATGCGAAAAGTGGAGCTTTGCAACTGACCTCAAGAGAACTTTCTGGTTTTGGTCCCATGCGAAAACGCCCCGAGACACGGATTACTCTACTTTCATTACATGTCTCATGTTGCATGTCTCTGTCATTACTCATGTTGAATTCATGCAATTTTGCAAGTTAGAAGATAATTAGTTGTCTTTATCTATGCGTTGAGAGAGACAATGAGAATGCTCTTTGCTCATTAGGAGTAATAAGATTGGGACCAAGTTATTGCAAACAAGAGATATTAATTTGGTCGATAAACGTCTTCAAGGTCTCCTCAAGTTGATGTATATCGGCTATATGTTTGTCTAACTTATAGTTACCAATGTTCCCATGTCACGCATATATTTGGTTTTATAGCAGGTTTGCTAATGTTTTGTGTAGTACCGTCTCTTAATAACACAGTGGTCGGGTTCTTCAACAGCCATTCTTGCCTTCAAAAAATGTAAGTTTTAGTTGATACGTTGTGTTTCTCACGGGTTTACTTCTATCAGGTTCAATTAATATAAAATGAAGGATACATTTATGGCTTCTTTGTGCATTATGATAAAAAGAATCTTGGATCTTTCTTTTGCATAGCCCCTCTTATTGTCTTTGTATTTTGGGTATTTCTATAAAGGCAGTAGGCTGAATTGCTATCATTTGGGCTCCCTAAACAATAGAGCCAAAAGCAGTGCTTGGTGGCGTATAAAGCCAAATCTAATTTGACACAATAATAGGACAACATAGCCATATAAAGGCAATGAAACAACCTAAGATATCCAAAATAACCATTGTACAACCCATTCATGTGGTCGTGTCGTCATCTCTGTCTTTTTCTCTTTAATCCAATATCAACGATAGTGTGTCGTCATGCTTATCTTGTCCATGTGTTTTTTTGTGTTTCTTTGCAACAAAAGACATCCCTTTGCATTTTTAAGTAGTTTTACTTTGCTTGCCTTTGCATTTTTAAGTAGCTTTACTTTGCTTGCAACTTCCATGTGTTTCATGCTATTAAATTCTTAACCTTCTTTAATTTATAATATCGAGTTCTTCCTTCATGTCCTGAACAAAATTGACATGCAAAACAATTGACAGTTCCTATGTCCTTTTGGCCCCCCCTCCCCTCCCTTTTTTTTTTTCTCACTAGCAATTTGAGACAACTAAAAGATCAAACTATAACCTGCAAAGCATTTTAAGCATAGGTATGTTAAATGCAAAAGCTCCACCGTGCAAACCCATCGTATTTCCTTTCTCTGCTCTATTAGACTTGTCTATGCTTTTGCAATCCTTGTTCGATGATAAGGACGGAGATTTCTTAGGGCCAATTTTCATAAAGTCATGGAGTATCAAGTATTGTATTGTTTTGAAGTACCAATTTTGATTGATTGTGAAAGTACGACTTTGAACTATGATTTAAGCCAATTCACCCTCGGGCCATGGAGGGCAACCCTCTGTCACCTTGATACCTTGTTGTGTTCTATGGTCTTTGAAGTTGAAAATGTTTTTCCTCAACATGTGATTTATGGGTGGATGTTGTTCCCCACACTAGTTTGCAGATATTTTTTCCTGGCTAGGTGGATGTTCTTCCATGTCCTAACGTCTTGACATGTTTCCTTAAATGATGTTTTCCCCCTCTAGTTTACAGATGTTTTTTTCTGTGGCCGAATGTTCATCTTAGCAATATTTCTCTGCAACTTTGTTTCTCTTAGGGATAGTGGATATTCTAATGGCTTTAAATGGGTTATAATTTGTGATTCGTGACGCTAATTTTTTTAAAGTTGAAATAGTTGTTTTCCAACCCAGCGGTAGCGATGTTTAGGTAAAATTATTTACTTGCAAGAGCTTCCGGAGGATCGATGTAGGTTTTAAAGTATGGAAAGCTATCAAAGTTGGGGCTTTGAACCTTATACTTTTCACTTGCCTTGCAAATGTAGTTCAGTCCGAATGAATGCCCAATGATGTATATGGTTTTTCGCTAGTCAATTTTCTATTGCAATGATTTTTAGTGCAAAAGGGAAGGGTTTTTTATCTGGTGAGTAAACTTTTGTCTTTGACCATATATGACATCGATCTTTGATTCTTTTATGAAACTCAGCGTTAAGTAATTTCTATATCTCGGGTTGTAAAAGTAAGATTCAACGTTGGCACGATTCTTGGATTTATTCTAAAGATTTAGATCTATTGTATATTAAGTGAGCGAGCACTCAATAAAGAAAAGCCACTTCATTATAGGTCAGATAAAGAAAAGCCACAGTTTCTATGAGATCTCACAATAATCAAGCAAGGTAAGTTGTTCATGGAAAAGTGGAGCTTTGCAACTGATCTCAAAAGAACATTTATGCAGCCATGAAATTAAAAGCCTCATTTTGAATAAAGCTTCAATATAACTGGCTGAATTACCATAAAAGAAAAATAAAGACTCCAAGGCCCTTAGCAGTTAGGACTATCTTATTTATGGCATCTTCCTGGTTTGCAACCAAGGATTTCTTTAATTGAAGCATGCAAAGGACTTCAGTTCTTTTACCTATAGCATAGGAATTTTGGGCCTTAATATCTCCATGCAATAAATGGGGGATAGATCAGGGGTGCAATGAAATAAAGTTCAAGGTGCAAGCGCTCTCCAATTATTGATACCTAAGTTGAATTGCTTGAGGCTTGAGCATGTGGATCCACATCCATTGGGTATTAGAACACTATGACACAATGAGATGAATGCATACCTATTTAGGTTGCCCATTTTAGTAATGTATTACTGGCGCGACAGTGTTACATGCATTTGGGTAAGTCATAGAAATGGAGACTCGTGATGTGAAATGCGCCATCTGAACAAATTCGCTTTCGTCTTCTTAAATGGATTAAAAGCTTGCTCCTCCTCAACACTTATAAGATCATCCAATGCAAGTTTTATTTAGTAAATATTGGAGCATGGAAATCCTCCATGTGAGTTTACAAGCCTCAACATACATTACGGAAATACAAGCAGCGAAGACCATGGATGCGATGTTTCTAAAAAATGTCTAACCAATTACCAACTTATTAAGCACATATCAATATAATCTTACAAAGGGTTAGGATCCTGCAATGCGGCTTTGAAATTTGGGATATCTCTAATATGCGAGAATCAATAGCCAAGACTTCGTCAGACAGGGTACTCAAATGGCAGCCACCTTCAGTTCTGATTAATGAAGAGTTAAGCTTAAAAACATCTAGAACTTTTAATTGCTTCATAAGAACCTTGTTGGAACAACGATACCTGCTTCATTGCCTCTTTATAACGCTGGTGTATGACTGCTTCAAACTGACTTGGAGCTAGCTTTGGCCCTGATTTCTGAAAAGCAATGTTTAATTTCCTTCTTTTCTAGTAAGATAGAATGGTTGTATGGAAATAATTCAATTCTATAACCTCTGTGCCAAAGGAGGATTCTGTTTCATTATGCTTTCATGCTTTGCATCATAAGCATCATACTAATGAACTTATTACATGAAGCAACATCAATTTTTGAATAAATACGCCTACTAATAATATAATAACAGGAACTAGTGATGGTACAAAATACAAGATTAAATCAGGCATGCGGTTAGAAAGCTTTATGAAATTATTGCTTTGCAGTAGGCAGAACAAGCTAAGAAGCGACCCTTTTTTTTTTTTTTTTTTTTTTTAGGGTAAGTTTTTATTTTTTTATTAATATATAAATGAATTTTCAGGCCTTATTCACCCATTTAGTGAAAGACATAGTAGGATACACACAACCAGCTAATGCAATTGCCTTATTGGAGCTCTCTCAACCTCTTCCTTGCTCATTTAGTACTATGGGGGCCACTGCTATTCCAAAAGTACCATGGCAATGGCTGCAACCTCTTCCCAATGTCAAGTGCCTGGAAGTATTCCTCAATTTTCTGCAATCAGCTACTTATAGGAAACCTCCATAATGCTCCACTAACCTCAAAAAACTGGCCCTAAGATAATCCAATTTAAAGCTTGCTTCTGTAGATTGCCATAGGACAACAATGCTATGCAAAGGACTCCCACTTCACTTTCTACACCCAGAGCTAAAATTCCCATGAAGTTCCTCCCTCTGAGAAAGTTGCAACTGTTCAAGTGATGACTGATAAGAGAATACTACCTAGTCATCACCATAAACACCTGTGTTGGAATTAAGAGGCAAGTGTAGTCCATCATCTATCCAGCAGGCTTGTCCCCTACTGGTTGCCAAGCATCACGTGCGATAAGAAACCTCCGTCTCCTAAGAAGACATATAGCCCTACCGCGTGCCATTGTTTTACGATTGCCATCTGTACAAAAGCTTCTTCTGCTGGGATAAGAGATCACAGACTAATTGAAACCATCTTAAGAACACTACTTGCTTCATAATAAGCACATGAAAAGTGGACATATTTATGTAACCCACTCAAGACCTAGCATGAACACCAGTTTCATCTTCATCTTCCATATAGATAGCAATTACTGTACCTAAAGACTCATTAGTCACAAGATAAATGAGAAGCCACAGTGTGCACCCAACTCCCTTCAGATCTTTAACTAACATACCTTTGCAGAGGAGCGAGGCTTGGCTACATAGAGGTGCAAGGACGGACCTGATACTATGCAAAACCTCATAGCTTATGACAGGATCTATAAAATAACAGCAGATTGCAGCTTTCTTCTTTTAAGTTGTATATACATCTTACCTTGTTATACTCAAAGCCTACGAGCACATGCATGACTTTGTCAACTTCGACTGCCTGGTCATATTGAAGATGCAGAAGCGAGGATTGCTTTTCTATTTTCTTCCCATGCATTCTGTCGTAACAACATACCATAAAAAAATAAATAAAACATTCCTGACAATCATCAGCTGCAAGCATGCAAGAATGTCTAACGACAACAATTACTAGGGATGAACCTTCATAGAGGCAGAATTTTTTCCTTTTGCCCTCCTCTAGCCGAAATGTGTGTAGGCGGCCCGATTGTGAAACCAATTGGCTAAGATGAGAACCTGCACATTTGGGTAGGATTGAATAAAATAGTAAGGAAAAACAATAATATCAACTCAAACCACGTACTTGCTTCGACCTGGCTATGCAGAGACTGATTGTGGAGAGTAATGTTCAACACCATTGTCGGAGATACTGGTAGCTGCGAGATCATGTGGAATAATGAGACTGATGCTACAAGGACGATCACAAGTTCACATACCTGATAGCGTCTGTCTCTCCTGGTGGCCATGGCGGCCTTTATTTCTGTTGAATTTCTTCCTCAACCTAAAATCGTTTCATATTCATGGGTGAATTCATAGTCAAGCTGCAAATTTCAAAAGCAACAGCACGTTCATGAATCTCTTCCCTAAAAGCAAAGTGTTTGATTGAACAAATTGTACGGGTATATTCAAATGCTAAAATTTTATTCATTCATCAGCTTCTTCCTAAAAGAAACCTGTTTGATTTAAAGAGAAGTTTCTTTCTAAGACACCGTGTTTAATTTAAAGGGAAGAGAATTCATTTGTGCTGGAACAATCTTCATCAACATACCTGGAATCGTGTCCTGTGATTTTTGCTTTATTAACGAAAATCCTAATGTGGCAAAAGCAGCCGGTCGGTCTCGTCCCCATTTCCACCAAGAAAAAAAAGTGTTCAGAATAGATTTCATGGGAACAGAAATAGATTTCGGATCCAGGTTGGCCTATGTCAGCCTTGCCACGTGGTCGACCTGAGCTCATGGGAAATCTCGCCACGTGCGAAGACGCTTATAATATATGAACCACCTAGGCTACGTGACGACATGCACCGTGAGACCATTTTAAAGAAGTTTCTAAGGGCCAGATTCGACTTGCGCAGTGGCACTTCCTTAAAAACTCTCAACGTCTGCCTCCTTTTTTAAGAAGCGGCAGATCTGTGGTCGGCACCTGCTACAACGGATGAGAACACAATGGGGCAAGAACACGAATGATCGAAGATAATATCATTATCAAAATGTTCCTTTGTTAATCTGACTATCTCCATGGTTAAGCTTAGATCATGCATTAATTCATTACTATAATAATTCCTTCAACACGCTTAACTACTTGCCAAACATGGAAATAACCAAAATAGGAAACTCAAATCCATCGTCGAACCATCGGATCATAAGTGAAGGGGCGGCCTTTATATTAGGCCATTTCCATTTTGGCTCGGTTATCGGCGTCTTCTCTGGCGGCTCTTCTTCTCCTCTCGTGGCTTCCTCTCCTCATCATCTTTCTCCTCTTCATCTTACGGCATCTTCTTCATCTTTACCACCATCTTTCCGGGTAAGCCTGCTCCTATCACCGAATACGATGATTCCTTACTAGGGGTGAAAGGCTTTCATGTTTGTCAGCTTTCAATTGGTTATGCATTTTATGTATTTGTTGATTTGAAATTGTTTTTTTTTTTTTTGGTTGATGACCTTTGATTATGGACTTGAGTTTGTGTGATTGTTTTGTCAATTAGGCTTTGCAAATGTCTAGATTATGGCGATTGGAGGGCTGCTTTCGGTGCTCTTCGGTATTTGTCAAAGTTGTTGTTCATACCTACCAAATTTCAAATTTCTGTGTTCCGCGGCTCCAAATGGCATTTTTGCCATCTTACGCAAGGGTTTTAGCATCGATCACGGTTGACTTGTTTTAGCGTAAATAGCCCATTTGGCCGGTTCGGCCGAACTTGCTCTGCAGCAATTTCTATGGCATCACTGTAATTGTCTCCACTTGTCCTTTTAATGTTTTACTGTTTGTTCTCTAGAAATTCTTCTGATTGGCATTCACGAATTCGGCTCATCTCGGTACTTCCTGGGTACGATTCGGGCACGTGGTCGAGGCATCTTGGCATTTTGTGCCTCTGACCTGTTCATCACGGATCTTCCTATTAAAACTTTTTATATTCGGCTTCCTCTTTCGACTCTTTCCCTGCATTCAGTGTCTCCTTAGTCGCCCTTAATTTTCCCTCGAACTCTGGGTGCGGCCTAAGCCATCGATTTATCCGCGGGAATCGAGATCTAGCGGCTTCTTTTCCATTTCCGATCTGGTAGGTTAGTTTCTCCCGCAGGGCTGGTAGCGTCTTGGCGAGAGCGGAGGAGAGTTAGTATTTGCATGCACCATATGCTTCTGCATCGATTTTTCAGCCCGATCTCAACCATCGATTGGAGTCGGTTGCACCACACATCTCTGCTTTTTGGACATCACCACGAAGAATTATCACGGGCACCGTATTTCCATTGCGGATACATGTCTTCTATTGTTTTTTCATCTCGGGCTCTATCGTTTGACAACAATTGAGTGATTCACCTCGAGTCTTACGTAGTTCGTTTCTTTCAGACTACTTCGATCACCTTCGATGTTCATTTATGGATTAGGCATCTAGGTCACTCACTAGCTTCTCCCCATGTATGTTCTTCTTTGTATGTCTTTATGCGGTGTATGTTCTTCTTTTGTATGTCATGTGATTATCCCAATGGTCTTTGCATTTGAGGTGGCGATTGGGTGCTTTGGCCTCCATTTTTTATCGAATTGATCATACAGATGCTTATATAAAGGATAAAGCACGGATGTGGATTGGAGTCGTGTATATAATGTGATTTTCTTCTTTTCCCTTCTTCGGGTTGCAATTCCAAGTCCGTTATTATTTCACGCCTTTTCCGTTGTTGCAGCGTGGTTCAATACCTCGGGGGTTGTAGAAGGATCTTTTTGCCGCTTTCTTGACACAATGGTTTTCACGCACCCATAACATTAGTTTTTCTTCTTTCTTAGCATGTTTGTATGCCATTTTGTGTGTCTGCTGGGCTAGGATACATTGTCGCTAATCTTTTCATTGGCCTTGCTTATGAGTTCGATGCGTACCTCTTATATTAGAGCCGGTTGCCTTGCTTGACGCTGGTTCCTCAATTCTTAACTTGGGAATTTGTTTCGCGGTATGTTATTATTTTCCTGTTGTTTTATTGACAAGGTCCTTGGTTTTCATTAGCAGTCTCCTTACATGTTACCGGCTTTTCTTTTGTCATCACCCATGTGTATTTAGTGATAGTTTTTTTCATTTATCGGCGCATTGCCCTCGGCAAATTCTATATTCATCTTGTCGTATTTTTCTTTGTCATCACACATGCACTTAGGTCATCGTTTTCTTTATCGCGGTAGTGCATCTTCCCATCACCGACCTTCCTTCTTGCCTTTTGGTTCCTTTGCACTTTCGTCACGGGATCCTTTTCCTCCTCCATCCATTCCACCGGAAATTTGTTTTAGTTTTTGGTGCATTTCTTAGCGTTGTGGTAGACCTCCCTTCCCTTGTTATATGGTCTATAAAGCATGCCTTTACAGTCACAGATAGCATGCTACTGTTAAATGGTCTGTATGCTCTCCTCATTTGTTTTCTGCGGTTTATGTTAGCTCCTTTTTGCCTCATTTTGTCTTGTGGTCGTTGCTTGGGATGTTGTCTTGTTTTTATAATTCTCTGTTGCAGTCCATGGTTTATTATCTTTTATTGCTGTAGATTTGTAGCCTCCATCTTAGGGTTGCATTGTCTTTTTACATTGAGGTAAATTTCCATTTCGTAGTAGATGCGATATGGCCTCAATTCGTGTTCTTCTCGACATGTATCTCTTCATTATATTTATTTTTATATTGTAGTTTCCATGTGGTTATATGTGGCATTCTTTTTAGTTTAGGATTTCACGTGGTGGTTTGGGTTTTATCTTTTGCACTTGTGTTTGTATCTTGTGTGTGATGCACACTTTCATTTCGAGGGTGGTATAGTTATTGAATTGGTATTATCTTCTACGATGCGGGTTTCCATGGTTGTTGGGTTTATTTTTTGCACTTGTGAACATCTTGTTTTTGATGCCTCTTCGCCGGTTAATGCGAAGTTATTCAGGTTGATTTTCTTGATGCGGCCGCATTTTTTACTTTAGTTTCTTTACTGTGGCCTATGTGTTGTTCCTCGAACAATGTTTGTTGTTTTCTATTTTTATTATCTTGCATTCTCCGTAAGTTTCCAGCTATTTTTTATTGCCCCAAGATTTATTCACCACATTTGCGAGTTGCACTTTGTCTTTTATATGCATTTGCGGTTGTTAAAATATTGTTACGACTTGTGTATGCCATCTTGGTTATTTTTTAATATTGCTGCATGGCTTGTGTTCCAAGTATTCCATATGTTGGGGTTTTTGCTTGGGAAGTCGTAATAGATGCTTGTTGTTCACATATTTACTATGGTCAGTTCCTTTGTAGTATTTAACTGCGATTATTGATTTTGATGGTTCTTATGAATACTTCTCGCGGGTTCTCTTGTAAAATAATCAATTTAATTTCCTCATCATTTATGAATCTAGAGTTGCGCTTGACATTGCTAGGGGTAATGGGACCTGCGTTTTGGCCGGTTTCTTGTCTTTAGAATCACGATTTTGCATCATGTAATTTGGCTCCTTCATTTTGCTTAGATACATGCATTTTTTTTTCACACTATGTGCTTCATCAGTTTTTATTCTAATGGTTCTTTATGGAATATGACTCCTCCCGTTTTGTAGATACATCGTTTTTACGTAATGTTAGATGATTTTTCTATTGGTTTTATGGGCTTTAGGTTGGTGGACCGATATCTACCACTTTTCATCCACGTGGTGGCTTACTCAATTTTATCTAGATACATGAATGTGGTATTTTCCATTTTTCTATAGGGGTTGGTTATTTATCATGAATCGACTCTTTTGGAATATGTCACGATAAACAAGAGGAGTTACCCAACTTAGATCTTTAATTTGTCATGCCCACCACCGTGCAAAGATCAACCAAGTATTTTTCTTGATGTAAGAACATCTTCTTCTCAAACTCAAGAGGTTACAGCCGTCTTACAATTTGTCATGCCCTACATTGCAAAGATCAACCAAAGTATTTTTTCTTGATGTAAGAACATCTTCCCGCTTTTTCCTGTCATAATTTATCACGTATGCCAGAAGTGATGTATCATGCCTAAATCCTTCGTGCGAGATTGTTTATGGAGTTGCTCTTTCAGCAATACTAACTCATTCTCGAGGCGCTAAGATGATCAAATCATCCACATAACATAATACAAGAATGTGAGGAAAAGGCATGAATAGAAGTAAACACCGAGGGTCATTTACTTACTTGAAAGTCAAGCATAAGGAGCACTGCTTCAATCACGGAATACCAGTTACGGGCCTTCGGACCGCCTGTTGCCTTATGCAACTTACGGTCCACATTAGATCCTTGAATAAAGAAGCCCTCACGGCTGTTCAAATAGAGTTCCTCCTCAAGTTCCCCATGCAGAAGGCATTTGTGGCGTCCATTTGGTGAATGTGATATCGCGTGATGACATCCATATGCCAAGATGGTTCTCGAGATGTGAGTTTAACTTCACCGAGGAGCAAGGTCTGTCATAATCTATCCATATACTGTGGCAAAGCCTTTGGCCACCAGCCTTTGCTTTAAAAGCGATCAATCTTGCCATCACTATGGTATTTGATTTAAATACCCATTTGGATCCCTATTATGTTTTTGTCGAATTGGTTTTCAACCAAAGACCAGAGTCCGGCTTCTTGTATTGATGCAAGGATTCGGCTTTCATAGCGGTAATCCCAGTCACTCATTGCTATTAATGGCCTCAAGATAGGTTTGTGGTTCAATAGCATGCTGCGTGATTGAAAACACATAATCTTGGAGCCATCGCGAGGAGGTCTCTATGAAGCGTGCATAACCTATGGCGGATGCTGTTGTATCATTCTCCCTAATGATTCCTCTTCAACGCTCGATATTGCCATCATTAGATTCTATGACATCGGCTGCTTTCATTCGCGGTATTCTCTAAAGGAATTGGCGATCACGGCTTGAGTAGAGTTTGCTAGGTACTTCGATGCGCTATGATGACAAAGGTTGATGCTTCACGGCAGCACGAAATGGTCTCATATTCATTGAATTGGCATAAGCGGCTGTTACTAGTTCCAGAGTCTCAAGATCCAGTAGTCTGTATGCTTTTGCATTCTTTGCGCATTGGCTATAAACATGCATGACTTTGCTTGACTCCTAGCTGAGTTGGAACATTTAACTACAAAAGCTTTGCATCCAAAACTTTCAAATGTTTAACCGCGAGACTTACCGCCCAAATGTCTTGAGACCTTGAATTCAAGTTTGGCATAGACTCACGTTTATCCAAATGAACATTTGTGGTTATGGCTTCACCCCCAAAACGAGTACATGGCTTTTTCGTGTATGACAATGTCACGGCCATTTCAATGAGGGTTCTATTTGCCGCTTGCAGCTCGACCTGATACGCTCCTAGTATATATAGTGCGGTGAGTTTGTCATTCAATCCCATTCATCATGAGAAAATCCTCCAAAGGCCTTAGAGCAAATTCACCTCCATTGTCGAGATCTTAAGGCTCCAGTTCCTTTCAACCAGCTGCTTGAAAATGCAAAAAATATTCAAAGCATTGATTCTTAGTTTTGAGTAAATACACAAAATACCTTTTCTGGAGAAATCATCTAAGAACACAAAGGAAATATTTTGATCCATGATGTAATTTGGTGATTGGATCATATAGGTGGAGTGTATGAGCAAACCTCTGTTTTTAAATAATGAAGTGGAAGCGGGAATCTCCCTTAGATCTTGCATTGTAAACAAATGTTGCGAGATGCAGTGGATACCATGCCAATCTTCCCACAGAAATCAACCTTGATGATACCGCTTAGAAAGAGTGATATGCAGAAACATGTGCCATAATGTTTGCTTTCGAGGAGAGCCCTTTGCATAATGTACTCCTTGATGATTCTGGTGAACCAGAATCTCCCTTACAAATTGCCCTTAGTATTGCTCGAATCAGCACTTTCAAAGCCCATCGCATCCTAGCACCTCACAACTAGAGGTGGAAAACTTGATTCACTACGCATCGAGTTAGTCTCTGGCCGACAAAGAATTCTTTAAGCGTGTTTGTCTTGAGAACATTTAAACCAGTTGTGACTTTTCAAGCAATTGAAATACTACATTCAATTGCTTCACTGGTATGATGATCTCCATGCGAATCACCTTAGGGCATGAATGCAGTGATTAAGAAAAAGTTCTCTTGTGAAGTCATATGGCTTGTAGCTCAGAATCCATATATACCCATTTGAGTTAGGCTTCCTTCCATCAATTCTAAAGACATAGCAGAACTCCCCATGATCATCCCTCGAGTTATTCAAATATGCGGTTGTGTTCCTCTCAGAATTGTCCAACATTTTTCTTCCTCTGTAATTTGCTTGCTCTTTGGGTCTTTGGAGCAGGGCACCATTGATCTCTTGCCCGGATGTCGATCTTTAGGCATCAGCTCAAGTTGCTTTGTTTTTATCAAATCAGTTCCTTCCTCCATTCTTTTCTCCCTTTTTTATTTTTGCTTCTTGAACATCGGTACTCTGTCTAGATATTGCCTTGTTCGGCGAATGACCGACTTTGAGTCTCTCGAGCTTTGTCTAAAGTGTATTCGACAATCGCCTTCCATATTGATAATGACTCCTTCAAAAGTCAAGGTAGCTGATGGCAGCATGCTTACACCTTCTCATCGCCGATGCTCGACACCAATGGCTTGCAATTAAGTCCATCTCCCTCATGATGCATGCATGCTCATAAATCTCCTCCCTGACCAAATGAAGACTATAGAGCTTTTCCTTAGAGCAAGGCGATTTCTGTCATCGAAGCATAATGGTTCATGAGAACGTCAAATTAGCGAATGAAAGTCCACGACCAATCTTGTAGAGGGGTGTGTCTAAACTTTGGCGGATCTGTCCAGCCTTCGGTCCTTCTCGGCAAGGTCGGCGGTCTAGGAATAACCTCAATGGTTTCTTCATCGGTGCCCTCAATAGCACTAGATCGGCGGGAGTGCCTTGATTCGCTCCAGCTCAGGATTAGGCATCGAAGGCCCTTATCCTCAGGGATCATCACGGATCGCCATTTCAGTATAAAATTTTCCCATTGAATCGATAGAAGCTTCCCGTCGAATGCGTTACGGTGTTAGTTGTTCTCCATCGTCACGGTATTGAATTGGCTAACTCAAGGATTGTGGAAATCGATTGAGGATAATGGCCAGTCAGTCAGGCGATTACATCGTGGGTATAACACGTGAATTAAACTTATGAAATAATGGAGAATCAACAAAGCGGATGTGAGAACACAATGAGACAAGAACCTGCAGATGATGGGAAGATAATATCATTATCAAAGATGTTCCTTTGTTTAAATAAATTTATCTCCATGAGTTAAGCTTAGATCATGGGTAATTCATGCCATAATTCCTTGGCCTTCAGCAAGCAACTACTGGCCAAACATGGAAATAACCAAGATGAAAACTCAAATGAAACACTTGTGTTTAACTTACGATCGTGTGATTCCATTTCTAGCGTAGAGTAGTTTCAAATAGATGTTCAAGATTGCTTTCGCTCACTTAATCTGGCAAGATTTGTTGTCACTAATTCAAATCCTAAAGGGCAGGGGATCACCTGCCAATTAATCGGTGTTTTGGAGTTAAGCAAAGTGTTTTGGTTTAGTGTTTAGATGGTGATTGCTTCGCAATGGAATTAGATGTGGCGTCGGTTATGCCGTATCGTACGCAAAATTAGATGAAGCAAATGCCACTCGTCCTATCTTCCAAAGTCGAATCTGATCTAAGTACCATTTGTGAAGTGGCCTATAGTATTCTATATGTGGTGTGATGAAGAAACCCAGTATTTTTGCAACTCTAAATTGCAATGGTTATCTGTATTAAATCATGTGAAGGGTAGGAAGCGTCTTCGATTTAGGAAGTTGTATTTCTGTTTCAAAGGCATATTGTAGATGAATCGGCGTGTGGCTCTGAAGGCGGAATCTTTGGCGGGCAAGGGGTTTCTAGTGCGGACTTTTAAATTAGCTGGCATAGCCATGAAGGTGATCAGTGCGCTTCTATGGTAGCGATCGATTTAGAGATCGGTCGGCCCCACTTCTATAGTGGCGGTCGATTTAGGGAAAAGGCGTATTTCTCACGTTTTGAAGGTCGGATTATTGGATAAGATGTGGCGTGGCTCTGAAGAGATCTTTGGCGGGCAAGGGGTTTCTAATTAGGCTCTGCGGTGGCGGCATGACCATGAAAGGTGATCCGCTAATCTTTGAAATTCTTATTTGGAATCGGCCCCACTTCTATCGGAGTTAGCGTTTTGTTTCGGCTGTATTGTTGTTTTGTAGTTTTAATTATGTTCACGAGAAAAGCGTGAAGGGAGAGCGGCGAGGCGAGGGCATCATCCGCTTTGTTTGTCGATTATCTGCCGTAATGCGATAGAGAGCAAACGTAGATCCTTTCCAACCTCTACTTCGTCTGCTACTACCGGATGAATCGAATTCATACTGTTGGTGCATGAATTGGCACTTCTAGCTCAGACGAACCAGCCCCCTGCCATGCCCAATTAGATCCCTTAGGTTAGAAGGTGCGAATTGGCGTGTCGAAGTGACATTAGGCTGTCGGTGCGATGTACCCTGAGTTTCTATGACTCTATCATCTTTTGTGTGAAATTGCATAGCGGTGTTGCCTTGGAAGAACCCTCTGCAGTCCTTGCATGTTCTAATTGTTTTGAGAACGCTTCAATCTCTCAAAGCTATCAATGGAAGCCTCGAGAAGACACAAGCTTCCATAGCCGTATAAAAGCTCGCGAGGTGTAGTTACAGTGTGCAAAGATATTTGAAGAACACCGAGCTACAACTGCTTTGAAAGGGATGGTGGGCTATTGTATGAAGGATATTGGCAAAGGTGCACTATTTGTGTCACGCATGATGCTTGATTACAGCCGTCTGAAGAGGCAAGATCTTTATTTGCGTTGGTATTTGGAGATACTAAGGAGTCTCTGTTCTTGACGAAAATCGTAACATTCAATAAAGGCACATTAAAACATATCATGGTGGACGTCTCGTGCCCGCGCCGAACTTCACTACCTTGGCTAGGAGAATGATGCGGGGAAGGCGGCAAGTATACCACAATCGGCCATTTGGATAATCCTTAGTAGCACATGAATGAATTCTGAAGTCCATGTTGCGTGGAGGATCCTCTGAACCCTGCTCGTTGCATGTAGCCGGATATCCGAACAATTCTATATGGGGCTGCCGTGGCTGTGCGATTGAAAAATGGACTGGCGGAACATAGGTATTAGGATGACTTCGGCGATGGTGATGAAATTTCCATGATTTTGTGATTCCCACGTTCAATACGAGTTCCGGATACACGATCATGATCTGATTACATTCCGGTTTACACTAGAATCATACTATGGTCGTTAGCTGGGCTTTGTTGAATTGCTCTACGTGGTTATGCGATTTCCCTTTATGTATTACTATTATTTGTTGCGGGTTAGAAGTGAGTTGATCACGAACATCGGGATAGTGCGAGATGAGGGCTGTGGTGCACATAGATCCCTCACTTATCGGTTCACAGCGTGGATCGTCACATCTGGCCTTTCGGAGTTTACCAAATGGAGCTAGAGGGAGCATTTTTGTCTTTGAGGTTTGTAAGAACCAGCTAGTTCAGATTGTACGAAATGCATAGGATGGCGGCCTCAATGTATTTTTGACATTAATTTGCTTGAGTTTTACATGGCAATTAATCTTGCTATGAGCGATGTTGCATGGGAAGCGGCTTCGGAGTTACCATGACTTCATACTCTCGGGCCATATGAGCCTTGCAAGAAGCTCTTATTACAAGGGATCGGGCATTAAATAATGTCATAAAGCGGGCTTCGCTCAAAGGGCTGCGCCAGCTGAATCTTCTTGATGTTGTTTTGTAGTTACATATGCCATGTATGTCCTAAGAAAATTAAGTTTCACTTCATGCTCTTTGTTATGGTGTATTACATGCTTTCGCCCTTTACATTTAGCGATGCCATGCTTTTTGTGCAAGGGAGTGATTGTGTGAATACATATGGTACTCTCTTATAAGAAAATACCAGTTCCTTGATTTTGCAGATTTACCTTGTCTTGTAAAGAATAACGAGTTCAAGTAATTTACTTATGTTAGTCTTTGTGTTGCTCTTCTCTTGTATTTTGGCTTGGGACCATGGTTTACGTGCAAAGAGGGTGCTCCTATTTAATGGGAGTCAATTTGATCCATGTTGACCTGAGGCTAGTGCGGATTCTCATTAGCCAACATATTCTATGCAGGTGTTGTCATCGGTGGCTAAAACCTGATAATACAACCAAAAACAATAATAGAAGCTTGCGTAGCGATGTGCGGTTTAAGTTTGGCGCTATATAGGGTTGCATGTTTACATGGACATTCAACCCTCGACACGCATATGTTCTCTAAAACCAAAGTAGCATTTTGTGCCGTTTTGGGTTGCCCCTAAGGGGGCAAACTCATATTCTAGGTATATGCTTGTATATGCCCGAAATATGCCAAAAATCACTCCAAACCCAGTATCGCCTGTAAACTATCGATCCTGTTACTCTGGAAACGGTCTAACTGGCTAGTGGACTAGTGGCTCCTTAGCGATGCTTTCCGATTAGCTTAGATGCAGATACTCAGTTTCATCTTGCCTAAAATGGCACTGCCAAATTTTGATGTGCCTTAACGGCAGTGCTTGAAAGCACATGGTAGCAGCCGGATCTACAGGTCAACAAAGCCAAAGGCATCTTCGTTTGCAAGTTTGATGTCTACCTATACTTGGAAAGGATTTCAACTTGCCTGCACAACAAAAATATTTCTTGAATCGAAGTCGAAGTGAAATACATGTTTTCCAAGCTGGATTATGTTTATACTTCAATCCCACATCTGCCTTCTTCTTTCCTCTCGACATGTATCAGATTCTGAAGTTGATATTGTATCCCTCAGAAAGGCGGATTTTAAGGAAATGAGGGTGAACCGACTTCATAAATATCCCCATCGCTACATGTACTATCACGCTATTATTTTCACTTTGCCACTCTTCTCACCTTTGCCACGCACTATCACGCTATTATTTTCATATGGGTAGTCCTATTGTGCTTATGGTCTACACCCCACTCAACGAATGTATACCGGCCGCCGGATGAATGAAAAGCCTAGTTACCCATGTTCTGCCTTGTGTGCATATATCGCTTGTCATCACGAATTCATTATTTTGAGCTACCAAATGACTAGAACATTTTGCCAGTATTTCAAAATAGACAAATTCATTATTTGAATGTGTAAGGTCTCATTGAGTCTTTAAAATGGCTTGCTCATGGATTATGGCATTTTTGACTGGCCCATGGACATTAATGCATGGATTCTCATGCTGAAGTGTGTTTTTGGTTCTTGTAGAGGCAAAAAGCAATTTATCCATTTCATTTCCTTATTTCTTTTCGTTTCACTTTTTGCCTGTAATGGGCACTTATATTGCCATCTATTAATCACCATCTATCGATGAACTTGGTTAGATTTACTCCTAGAGATTTAGCTCATGAATTTACTTCATTGAATTAGTTCATGCGAGGAGGCCTATTAGTGTCTCAAAATGTTTGCAAACACAAGACATGAGAGTTGGAGATCTTACAACATGGTGCTACTAGAAGCATCCTTCCAAAACACTTATAGTTCATCTGTTGCCCTACCTCATTCATGTAATCCCTTTCGATATGTAGCTACAACATATATAGTCTCCAATTTAGTGGAATTTAGACCTAAACAAGATAAACTATCTTCAACCGACATTCGAGCAGCCTCTATTCCTTTCTTTAACAATATTCCCCGGAGTTAATTTGTTTCCAAGTATATTATTGTTATTGAATTATACTCATCAATCATGCACTCTTCCGATTCGACCAAAGAGTGTTCACAATATAAGAGAACTCGATCAAGTGTGTCTACAATATATGGGATCTTGTGGTCTTTTTGAAATAGGCTTTTGTTTTCTCATATTGAATAAGCAACTTTCTTGATTAAATAAGCACACATGATCAAATACTCCAAAGGCAACAACCTCAAGAACCCCAACTTTTAGCATAATACGTGATTGTTCGAATAACCAAAGATAGCATTGGGATAATCCAAAGACTCTAAGACCTTGTTACGACTTTTGTAGAATAACTAATCTATGAAATGGCAACAACAACCAACTTCTGAGTCCATATAATGACATTTGGTGATTGAGGATCCTTTGTTTTTTTTGTTTTTTTTTGTGATGAACGTGACCACTCAAAAGAATACAAAGAGTACATGGGGACTAAACCCAAGGAGAAGATATCCACTAGAGCAACACTACCCACCACATATAACATAGAAAGTAGAACACGATCACCAAATCGTTGCTATGAGTAGGTATGAATCAAGATATCAGTTTCAATGAGACACTTTGATGTCATCCTTGCTGTAGAACACTTTGTATGCCTTCACAATGCTAATTACGGCATAGCGGCAAGGCCCATGATTCTAAAGAGCCGTTCCTTTGAAGATGAGGAGATTTCATTTTCCAGATGGACCGATGATCCAAGGCCGCAAGGAAAGCCCCTTTACAACTTCTGCCCCAAGAACTAGATAGACTGACAATAGGACCTGGCTTCATTATTCAAGTCACAATGGAAAGACCTTTGCCACCGCCAAGCAAGCTTCCAACATGGTGACACAAGAAAAAGTAAAGCAGCTCATTGTCTCATCCCTCTCAAGGCAAAGAGGGTAAATGACAGAGACTTCGACGAAATCGGACAGAACAACAGAGTTTATCCAGACGATCAGAGTGATCTGCCACCGCCATAAAATGGATAGCTTAGGATGAAGCTAATGAACCATACCGAATTATCACTTACGGATGAGGTCGGGGATAACTAAAGGCCACTTTGGCGTGGAGGCAACACTTTCGTGATGAAGCAGGACCACATACATCGAGTGCACCGTGTGTTCTCTAACACCGCTATGAACCACCTGTAAAGCCGGGGAATACCGCTTCGTGGTGTGGAGGAAGTAGCGCTCTTACTTTTTTCCCAAATGCCCCGTCCCAAATCTAAGGAGAAGAAACTTCAATTTGAACTCATTCACGCCAACAATCTTGTCCCATTATACCATGCATACCGTGAGCAACACTCGCTACGCCACCGGCGTTATGTAAAATGGATGGATTTAAGAGACTGTGGGATAATCACCGCTCACCCAGCAATCCACCAACACCGGCGGTTGTGAGATCTGTGGGCTAGCTGGATGGAATCACTCTCAAAAAAAGTAAGCATACTTCAAGTAAATATAGCAACCCTGGAGGAAAGGAAATGCATTAGGATATGGAGAAAGTGGATAGAATAATGCCCATGGAGGAGAGAGGCTTAATGGATGGGGGAGCCAAAGGAAATGCGTATCATCCAGAAGACCGGTGAATGAGACGCCAGACCGAGAATTATCAGCATTATTGAGAATCCGCCATATGAACTTAGAAATCAGCACCTTGCTCTTGAGAAGAAAGTGAATCATCCCTGGCCCCACAAAGTTTAGCATAATGCACTTCTAACTAACTTTAACATCGCCTTCTTCGCCACCCTGCATAGGCCCGGACAAGAGAAGAATGAGTCGCATTCTTTGTTCCATGGTGCCAGCAAGATGGATGCC
The DNA here is from genome assembly GCA_021234155.1 of Isoetes taiwanensis. Classification (NCBI taxonomy): domain Eukaryota; kingdom Viridiplantae; phylum Streptophyta; class Lycopodiopsida; order Isoetales; family Isoetaceae; genus Isoetes; species Isoetes taiwanensis. The sequence continues at coordinate 20,722,923 of JAJEKV010000005.1, forward strand.
ATGTAGACATGTGTACCACCTCGTGAATCGACTTTGCCACTGTGTACACGACCGTACCATGGATAAATCCTAGTCGCGGACCACCGCAACAAAATGCCTTTCCAACCCCTTAATAATGACATCCCACGCTACCTGTATGAGAGGTGTATACCAATTGAATGCCTAGAAGCTTAGTTGCCTTCCTGAGGAAGAACCTTCACGGAAATGAAACCTACGTAAGACTCCGCCGCTGGAGAGTCTAGGTACCTACGTATGCATTAATCTGGCACCTTTACCAAAGATAAAGCGTAAGCCAAAGAGAAATCATTCAACAAGGAAATGCATTCTCAGGCCCCGCCATCACCATTAAGAACAAGAAAGTGTCGGTCTATACCATTACAGATCTCTTGTGAACCACATTATTCATGGAAGACCAAGTGATGCCTTCTCCGCAGACCGCAAGAGAGAATACCGAGAAAACAATCTCCCCACAATTGTAAGCTTGTCAGTGATAGCTCGCAAATGCCATGTCCTCCCACCAAAAAATGTTTATTTGTTCTCTTGAAAAGAACTCAAGAACGAGCATAATAATGAAGTTTCATAACATCTCAAGGCAAACTAGACGTAGAAAGGCACTCACAAGCCCCGTGAAACTCCAGCCAACACTATCATATGCTTTTTGCAAAAATCCAGCTTCAAGTATACAATGGGGTAACCATGCATTCTGTAGCCCGATAGAGACCTCATGGTGTCGCTGCCACATTATTCAAGATACATCGGCAAGGCAAGAAAACCTAACCTGTGGAGGAGACTCACTCTAGAAGCACGCCACAAAGCTTCGAGCAAAAGCTTTAGCAGATTCTTGTACAATCGAGACAACAAAGTAATGGGCCAATCGAAATGGAAGAGGGTCCTTACATTTTGAATAAGGGAGATGCAACGAGTTGAGGATTTGTCCAGTGCCTCCGCCTTTAAAATCCCCTAAAGCATCATACACATCCGCATCTAAGCCAATCCTGCTACTCCCCGGAAAAACTCCACCGAATACCATCAAGACCCTGACACTTGCCCCTGGAGAGAAAATGTGGCTCGCCTTAAATCATTCTCGCTGATCTCACCTCTAAAGTGGCCCTTTGCTCATTGGTGACTATAGGATGTCCCTTAGCAAGCAAGGCCCCTTTGGAAAATTGACTAAAAGGAAGACGCCGAAAGCAGTGAAGAAAGCTGGAAAGTGATTATGCAAAGCCTCTAAGTCACCAGACCCAAACAACATGCCTATCCCGACCGCGAGATCGGGAAGAGATGCAACCAGCTGTTTCAAGTGTACCAAAAACCTCAGGTAACCGCTTCCTCCTTGAACCATCGGGTAACCCAATCCTTTATCACGTAGAGCAAAGTGCATCTGCTCGCATTCCATCTGCCTAATGCTACACAAAATTTGTTTCTCCACATGACCATCCGATGGGGCACAGACCCATGCCCTCAAGTTGTCGACAAAGAGCCGCCAGTAAGGCTCCTGCTAGCGTGGGGTTCGCTCACTCCACCCCAACCTTAGCAAAGACTGCCACGTTAGCTGAGAGCATCAACAACAATACCTGCCAGCGGCTCCCCGTGTCGTAGAGAGAAAGAAGTGGAACGACGCCTGCTTTACAAACACAAAAATCATCATCCTTCAAGAAAATATATTCAGCTTTGAAATATGTCTTTTAGAGGCAAAGATGCACCAAATATATGAGAGCAAGAAATATATTCAGCTTGAAATATGTCTAGAGGCAGCATGCACCGTGAGTGAGAGCAAGAGAAATAATGTGGATTATGGTCGAAATCGTATATTCACCGTGCTCTCACGATGAAAAAGCAGTAAATGTGGTTGCTATCAAAGCATTTTAGTAGCCTCTATCATATCTTGCATATGCTCTACCAATTACCCAACAGCCATTACACCAAGTAAAAACTTGAGGGACCCTCAACTTCTATGAAGTCACACTTTGCACAACCGCAAGGTTATTGTTCGCTCAAGCCCCGCACTATCTCTCGCGACATCCGCCACATCCTTCGTCAACTATGTTAAAATTACCCACCATGATCCATGCAAATGCTGGAGTTGAACCTCAAGAATTTGGACGCAAAGATCCACAATGCGCCGACGTGGGTCGACATTATGCGCATACACATTCTAGATTCTATTCTATTCTACCATTAACCAATTCCATTCTATTCTATTCATTCTCCTATTCTATTCTATTCATTCTATTCTATTCTATTCATTAACCAATCCCATTCTTGCCCTTTATCAACCCACCTTAACTATGATCCAATCGTACAAATCGTCAACCCGAGTAAATGACATCAGAATAGTCATCCTCCATGTCAGAAGTGACACCAGCCTTTCGGCCGCCGAAGTTCCCAGGCCGCCACGAATATTGTATCGGCTGATTACCGCAGTTAAATCCTTTGTAGGTATCCTCTTCTTCTTTGCATTTATGCTCTTACAAACAAATTAGAAATCAATCCCATCTAGTCAAGGCCATGGACAACCTGTTCTTTAGTAGGGGAGGAAAACACCCAGCACATTCCTCGATGTTCTAAGTCCATACTAATTAGAAGAGTGAGACTTAGCCTCCACTTGATCAGCTCAATGTGGACTAATGCTATTGATGCGAGTGACAAGGTGAGAGAGTTACCAATAAGTGAGGGAAGCATTTTGGCACGGTGCAAAGTTATTCTCCGAGCGTGTGCTTTTTTCATGCGCAATGGACTATTCTTCTTCAATGCGCCTTGCTTATGGGTAATCATGTCCGTACCTCTTGGTCGGGTCGAAGAAAGACAATTATGGCTATGAGTGTGCCAATGGCTAGGGGTAGAAGACTATCAAGGGTGATGGCAAGGACAAAAGTGTGAGCTGGAGTAGGGATGCAGCAGGGAAGTAGAAGTAGGGGGAGACAGTATGTGAGGAGGGATGGGAATGAGGGTCTACGCGATACATATAAGCAGAAGGCCTCAAAGAAACATATTAGCAAGCTCTAGCCGCGTATAAAGATAATTTATACTAAAAAAGAGGACCACTTTTTAACAACCACGGATTGGGAGGGAAGCCTCAAATAGAAGGGAAATACAAATGTTTAGGACCATTGGTAATCGAACGAGCAAGGTGCAACCCTAATCCATTGGCAAGAAACCAAGAAGTCCGAACCTGCAATTCAATTGGGAAGTCCTCCACGCAAACCGCAAATAGTAGCATACGACGCACCAGACTAAATCCAGTGGGTACCGATACAAGAGATACAAGTTCCCCACAAAGGATCCACTCCACTCCACTCAGTTTATCAACAAAGAATAGGCGACCCTCGGAACAATATTAAGAAATAATTGTTTTGCTCATCCAAAACTTTCAGTGGACTCATGCGAGGCAATACCTAACTTGGTGATACCAACTAAAACCCCATCCCCGGAGAGATCATGAACTGACCGAAATGACACATACCACCGCATGGGAACATTAGATTGTGAAGATTCTCGCAAGGGACGCCATGATTCATTCCACAAATCGGTGACACCAGCCCGAAAGTGAAGGCCAAAGGCACTAGAACACTATTTGTGTCTAAATTAATGCTTAACCAATGTGTCAAACACCAATAATGCAAACTAATATGGAGTTGAAGAGCGTGCATTCTCGCCAACAAAATGCAAATTGAATTAAAAAGGAAAAAAAGTCCTCCTAATTTCAAATCACATAATATAATGATAGGTCAAGCTTAAGATATTCAATAATCTCTAGTTGCCGACTCCAGTTAAGAAATTGACCAGCAATATTTCATAGCACGCATTATATAGTAACTACACGCGCATCCACATCCCCAGATCCATCGTTTAAACAATCACTGTGAGTGGATTCAATATTGTTGTGCAAGTATGTGGTGAATCCCAATTCGATAACCGAGGCTTATTCTTGTATATTGTATGGCTAGGCAACATTTTTATATATTTTCATTGTCAAAATTTGCATTTGACACAACTTCATCGTAATAATTGATGCATCAATATTGTGCATTTTCGTCTCAGTCAACATCTTAGCCCGGAGGTTTGGAATTAATATTGGCCATAAGGTTTACATTGAAAGTTCTTGAGACGTGTAAACATGTACCAAAATAATATGCATTTGAAAAACAATGTTTGCAACCATCGTTCTTCCATGATTATAATATGGACCACAACATTGCAGGCATAGTTCTCGATGCCACTTTATATGGACCACAATGTTGTAAGCTTAGTTCTTGATGCCACCTCATTTATTGGCCTCTTGATATGGACCAAACATTGTAGGCTTAGTTCAAGTGCACACAGGTGGAAACAAGGGTAGACCGCGACACACTGAGGCATTACCTTAACACTTGTTTCCTCAGCAAGCTTTGGAATGCCACTTCATGTACTTGCAATAATAAATTTCAACAATGATGCATCATTTGTATTATTTATTAAATCTCCAACAACAACAATGATACATTGCTTGTACATTTACTAATCTATCGCTTTTCACATGTACTAACAATGATATCATTAGTTGTACATATTTATTAATCTTTATATTGCTTTTCCAAGGTCACTTGAGAGGTGCAAACAAGTGGATGCATAAATAGCATGTTGTTTACAGTATTGCCTTCTCCTAAAATGTATAAATATGGATTGCATATTTTTTCCTAAAATGAACAGATGCGTACAAAATGGATGGACTGTAATTTTGTCATTATTTTCATTGCTTTTTCCAAATTTATCATATTCTGATTGCATTAAAATTATTCTTCCTCGAACTTCATAGTCGTATCAATAAAATTCTAAGAGATGCTAGCTGCAAATTTACTTATATTACATGAGTACAAATTATCAAGTTACCATGTGCCAAGACGCAAAGATGCAAAGACAATACATTAATTATTTACATGTTCTACCAATAGATATAAGGCGGCACATGGAGAGCTTTAATGTACCAATTAGAAAATGCACTGCATTATAATAAAACCTGCAACTCATAGGAACTTGACAATTTTGTCACAAAAAATTCTTTTTTCTCATAAAACAAAAATAAAGATATATGTTCAAAAAGTACAATTTACATTACAATTAAATTGCCATTGCGCCCTTCCTAAGAATTAGCAAGATAATTTTCTTTGATCAATTGTCCGTAGGCATGTGCCACCCCAAGTGATTTATAATGAGATTTATTATATTAAAACATTCATAGTACTGGCGCATGTGTGTCTTCTCAATATCTAGCATTATAACAGTGGGTTTTTTTGTGATTTTATAATGCTATGGTTTTCATATGATTTCACGCGATCTACGGATCTACTAAACTTATTTCTAGAGTGCACCCATTTTGTTAGCCATTGATTTTAAAGAAGAGGAAAATCGTGTGGTTGGGCTTTTATTGTTAATATTAGGTTTGTCAAATATTAGGTTAATATTAGGTGAATAGGTTTGTGGTTAATATTGTGGGTTCCGGATTTGGCATGTGGCATATCAGCCGCAGACATAGCTCTGTTGGCTGCTATGGCACCTACATCGCCGGGTTAGTATAATCCGCACAAGAGATGCTTTCCCGTGCTTGGGCCACCGCGATTTAGGATCCCATGTGAGATTTCGATATTGCGCTCTTGAAGCCCTCTTCGAAGCCAGATCTAGGCTTTCAAGCTCACGACTGACAAGCGCCAGTAGTAGAAACGGGAAGTTAAATCAGCCACACCGGTAGATTGACAACTACAAAACCCGAAGCCCATGTAGATTAGGAAGAGTTTTTGTTTGATCTAATAAACCACATGGCTAACTAGAGTTCCATTAAAGAAATGGAACACCACAAAAGAGGGCTGGCCTCGAAAGAACATGTAGAAGTTTATTGGTTGAAAACAAAAGAGGCTAATCTTTTGAAACCGAGAAGATATTTTGGCAAAAATAACTCTTTGGCGTGAACCTTTCCAATCTAAGTCAATCAAGGTTCGCTGTCAAACCGCATTTAGAGGGCCAAATTGATAGGTTATCAAAATTTTCTACCCGCACGCTCCCCTCGTAATAAGAAATAAATTTTGCTGCAGGTGCTTTGTACGGGAAAAATTGCCCCGAAGGGCTGGATGATCCCGGCGGCAGCAGATCAATTGGCCGCATATGCCACGTGTTGTAATTTATCGTAAATGCAAAATAAAAAAGAAGAAGGTTGAAAAAGCAAAAGTTGAAGTGGATTTGAAGCCTGATATTTCTGCAAAAGAAATTGGTAAGTCTATCCTAAGCATTTTCCTTTTTCTCTGTAATTTTTTCAAGTTAAAAATACATGGTCTTTGTCATTTTTTATTGTCATCTACTATACCTCAAACTCTCTTATAGAACCCACATATACATGACTAACACATCTACCATGGTTCATTTAGCTTTTGACAATCAAGTACATCTAATTCATGTATGAACCGGTTATCACTAATACATAAAAACCCCATCCATGCACACCATAGAAGTAACCACAAATATGGTCATATATCAAAATAAATAAAAAACAAGTTAAAAAAAAAAAATCGTACAAACAAATTATACAAACCGCATCTTTATGATTACAATAGATCACACACACAATTTTATCACATGTGCACCCATTATATGCTTTATAAAATGTGATCATTTTGATAGCTCATCATCATGGAATAAATTACTACTACTATATTTTAGTGTAGCCAAAATAGATTAAGCTAAACTACCTTCAAATTGGGGCTAGAAGTTTCTAAACACTCTGGCTAAATTAAAATATATTTTTCTCCATCACGCTTTCTTTGCTTTTGAACTTTCACAAAATAGCAGTAAATATTAGCCATCAATGCCATAATGATTTAAAAACTAAGTTATTCGACAAAGACATTGAATTTATTGTAAATAAATTAAATCAAGACACCTAATATATATATATATGAACATAAAATTAAAACCTAAAAAAAAAGGGGATCACATTGCTCTTTTCTCTAATGTTTTAACTTTCTTTACTTGAACCAGAAGAAAAGTGAAAAGAAACATAAACTTATTTGAAATTTCTGTAAAGTTAGTACATAAATTGGTGTTGCCATCTATCCATTTTTCCAAGCTCACTCTATATTAGGGTTTAGCTAATCTAAGCGTCCCGATGGATATGATTGGAGGTGGTAAAGATTTGGCTATTCGTAACCTAGAAACTCATTCTGGGCGCAGAAAAAATTTCTTTTTAAGTATCAGATATTCACACCTAGGTGACTCCGCATCTAGAGCCGCTGATAAGCATATATGCCCTTTATTCCTCGACCTAGACCGTATATAGAGCATCCTCGCTTGTGGGGTATGCCCCGTATAAGTTTTGGTATACTATATGTAACATAGTTTGGTAAATACTATAAGATTTGACAATGTAATTATATGATGTTGATTTTATATTACGTATAACATGATTTTTAGGGCTCCGCCGCCTCTAATGTCACCCCCGTGAATATGCACCCAAACTGTGTTGGGGTTTAAGGGGGATTTTATTTTTAAGTGTGTGGAATGTAATGGTTTGTGTTATATCTAAAAGTCAATTTGCCCCTTCTGGCTCTTCAACACAAATTCACATATTATATTGTAAAACACAGGATTTTATTAAAAAAATGCGTTATATATGTTAGTTTGTAAATTACTGATAATGTTGTTACATGCTAGTCACCCTCGTAGAATATGCATCCAAATCAAAGGGGTTTAGGGGTTTAATTTAAAGGTGTCGAATGGAATGTAGTTTGTACTAACTTAACTTTTTTGGTCCCTTCAGCCTAGAAATTGTGTAAAGATGTTATGTACATCTCTTAAAGGTGTCGTGTCTAAGACAATATAGCTCTTAAAAAGTTGATCGTGACAAGTTAGAACAAAAGAGGCAATCTCAGATGAACATGTTCCTAAATAAAAAAAGGGTTGTTTGGTGCAGCATAGGGAATATGGTTATAATAGTATTTTAAGGTAACACATAATTCAATTCTAGTATATTATTCACCTAGTTCATTTTGTTGCACCTATGCATAATATAAAGAACTCATTTAAACTTAAATTAAACCATTAGAAAACTAGCAATCAAACTTAAATTAAAAACCATTAGATATCTAAATAAGAATAACAATAAACGACATGCACAAAAGCAACTATAATTTAGATTTATCACAGCAAGTATAATCCAAGCATGAGACAAATGCAGCATATTCACAAACAAGGAAACGAATAAACCAAATAGATTGTATGCAAACACAATGAATTATAAAACACAATACCACACACAAATATATATCACATTCCGCGATAGTTGGCCTCAAATACGTGCAAATATTGCTATCTTATATATAAAAACATGTGCAATCATTGCATATTATTCTAGTTTGTCCATGATATGCCTAAGCTACAATCTATTATGAGCTTTATCTGCTCCTCAAAAGATTAAAAATTGTGAAGAAAAGCCAAAGAAATTCAACAACTATTAACAAAGTCAAGCCTATAACATCGATTTCAATCATTTGATTTTAAATGTACATCATACCGCTTTCAATCGCGATTTTTAAATATGCAATAAAAATTCCATGGAATGCCGCTCAATACCAAAAGCTATAAAGTCTCCAGCCCCGCTATAATTTGAAAGGCAAGCGCGGTAGGGTCTCCAAGAGTCACAAACTATGCTTTGAAACAAATAATGTAGATCCGAGATTCTCCGTGAGCTATGTTTTTATCGTGTAGATCCTAGATGCAAAAGACATGCCTTCTCAAATGTTCTGCCGCCATTTCCTCCAGTCGCTAGCCAAGCCTACAAAATTGCGAGGCGCATGAATGGATTGCTAGCAAGAAGGGCTAGTCATTGCAACCATAAAGAAACAACACTACCTTAAAAATACCTCAACATAAAAAGCACAAGATACATCGTACGTCACCCGCATGTTGGAGAGCAAAAACATAAGAAGAAACCTAAAGAAGGAAGATGGGGCTAATTCATGTGGTCAATCTTATATTTCAAATTTCAAGATCTGGCAGTATTCTAAATTTATTATTCTCTAATGGGATTATAAACAACATCTCTATCTAAATAGCTTAACTTATCGGATGGTGTAATATGCCCTCGCTTGAACCTTAAACAATCCACAAAGAAAAGAGCTATAGAAATTAAATATCTTTATGTATGTGAAGATGTAAAGAGAGGGTAAAAGCTTCTTCCTATTCGAGATTCGTGATAACCTAAAGAGAGAACTCTTATGATACGCCCATCCTCGACAACTTTGACCGACTTTACACACTGGATTTCTTGCTCGCTTCTTCCAATCTTGAGCTGAAGTTAGGTTGGCCAAATGTTCATTATGCGTATGTTCTAATACTCTAAAACATTAATGTGCTTTGAACTCTAGGTTTTTGATTGATCAAAAAGATCAAAAAGGAAAGAAATTAATTGAACTTGAGTTATGGACACAAGGTTCAAATGGCTTACCATTCATTCTCCTAATAGTTTGTTGCCGGAAGATGCAAAATTGAGTTAATTCTGTAGAATGAGTATGAATGGTGGACACTTGGCCAACCACCATTTAGCTCCGTGCGTGGCTTGTTTGGATGTGTAAGATATTTATCACGCATGGCTTCGGGACATTCTTCCTTCACACCTACTTTCCTTTGAAACTAGGCTTTTCCTCGTTGGGGATCCGCTGAGAAACGCTTTGGACTTTTAGAATTCCGTCAAAGATAAATAAATTTGCCAGAAATTGTCAGCAGACTTAGATGACAAGAAAAGGTGAAACCTAATCACCGAAATTAATGCTAAGAACACCCATAGCTTCGACAATATAGAGTAGACTTCGTGAGTCGGTCTCTTTGTTCTCAGGCACAAGAGGATGCCCGTTCTAGAAGGCGTTCCCAGAAAGCAAACCAAGGTGTTGCCTTGCCCTAGAAAAATGGGAACGATGCGTAAGAAGACCATCCGACGCCTTATCACGTACTTGTTGCGTTAAAAAACTCCCCATTCAAAGAAGGAACTTAACAAATAGGCATAAATGTAAAAAGAATAAAACCCTAGAATGCTATTAAATCGAGCTTTGCATGCCGAAGTTGAGTTTTCATGAAGGAAAATAAGGAAAATTGAAGGGTAAACCATGGCAAAATGGTTTTTAGCCATAAAAATACTAAACAATCTAGATACTAATTGCAGTTCCCACGCTATACTACGGTTTCAAAATCATATGAAACCATAGAAAAATAGTACAAAATACAAAGCAACCCCTAAGATATGTTTCCGCAAAACCAAGGCATGTAGCCATTTGGCTAATCTTAGCCGTTATTTATTCCATGCTCATCATAGGCGGTATTGTAAAGTTACCAGCGACCTAGTCATAAACTCATGATATAGATTGTAATTCGGCATTGGCTCATATTTAAGCACAAGCCTTGGGACATGTCACATGCTAGAATGGTTCTTCCTATTCAACTAGAGATGGAGTTCGATTCAATGCTTAATTTTATAGGACAACAGTACGTTTCTATGAATTGCAAAGAAAATTGATATACACATCATGCAACACTTACTAATATTAATTGTTCAGTTTCAGCCTATCGTTTTCAACAACACTAAGCAATGGAGACGTCATAGTCTTTGACACCTTGTTTTCCTTAAATAGTTGAACTTTCAAAAATACAAACCATTCAACTTTTGTCACTTAGAATAATGCTCTATCGTCTACCCATTTTATCCACCTTGCATTCATTATTCACCTTTAACTAAAACCTTGGTACTCCATTATGGAAATGATTACGTTATAGCTCTTTATTCCACTTCCAAACACCATTACATCCACCCATTACGCATGCCAATGACTAATGCCTGTCTTTTCAAACCATACATAATGCATACGCCGATTCTATTCTTCGTAATACTGCATGCCGAGTTACGATTCTGTCTTTTGCCCACTAAAATTATGGCCACATAATCCTTCGCCCTTCCCTGCTTTCCTCATTCTTTCGCCCGGCTTCCATGCTTTCCTCACTTCCATTTCTTTTCTTTCTTTTCTGGTCGGACAAAAGCGAGATGGCGATCAGTCATAGAATCCAGTCGCCCGGCGAGATATCCGACCATGAGATCCGTGGTCCGACTTAGATCAGCGAGAGATCAGAAGTCAAAGCGGAGGCCCTATTTTGATTCTTCCTTCCCTAGCGGCTGCATCTTACTTTGTATGATTCTTCCCTTCAACGATTCAACTTCTTCCCTTGATGATTCAATACGCTCACGCTCTGTAGAATCATTTACAAAGCGCTGCTCTGCTCTACAAAATGCTTGATTGCTCTGCTCTTTAGAATCTGTTTCAAAAGCGGCTCATACTTTATTCCGTAAATCCCAGGCCACGGCGTTAATATTCGTCCCATAATTCCGCATTTGGGAGGCTGATGCATACCTGGTAGGAATACCGGCTGATGCCGCGAAGCCTCGGCGGGCACCAGCATCGCGGCACCGTCGCGCCCGCCACCGGTGGCGCGCCTGAAGCCTACGGTAATGTCTGCTACGTGAATTATAACAATCTAATTAACGATCTTCGATTGCATGCACGCGAGTGTCGAAAATGATGGGGAACGCACTTTTTGTATTTTCCTAGTTATTGAGGAGGAGCCACAGTCACGTGACTCCCCTTGCAATCAATCCATCTAAGCTTTCTTTGCTTTTGCTCCAGCGAGCTCTGCTTCGGCACAAACAATTTGAGTTTTAGAATGCCATGGCCATTGTATATACCTGTTTGTTTGCTTGGGCAATCCTGTTTGCTTCAGCGACCCTATCCTCTATGCTACTACACTACCCTTTCCGGTTCTCTGCTCAAGGTGTTAAACGACCGTGGCAAGAGCAGGGGGAGATTTTGACTCCAGGGATGAACACAACCATCTAGAGCTGCCAGTTTTTGGCCGAAAAAACAATTATCCAGTGTCTAAATCACCCAATCCGGCACAATTTTGCTTTTCAATCATCAAAAAAACAACCGCCCAGTTGTCTAAATCAGCCAATCTGGCTTGATTGTGCTTGAAATCGTGAGAAGACCAATATCTGGGGTCTAAATCAGTGGATCTTTTTGGCAGTTTTGGGCATGTCAGGGGTATGGGTTTTCAAGAACGGAGTTGCAAGATTGGTGGCAAATGCTTTGACGGAATAATTTGACGGAACGGGATATGGCACAAGAAGAAGAAATGTTTTGGTGCATGTACCTTCTAACGAGATTATTACTTCATATGCCCATTTGGAGCCCAAGCTTTTAGCTCTGGGTTGGGAACGATATCCGCATGAAGAGCCAGATTTGATCTAGTACCAAAATGCTCTTCTGTAGATCTAATCTCTCTTCCAGGCGATTTTGGAAAATTCAAGACAATTCATATGTATGATATAGTCGTAAATGCAAGGTAAAAGACATTCTGGCCACGGAGCCAATGATAGCATGCCACGTGGCACTAATTCTTCTACCGAATGTTTACCTCTGAAACAAAAACGACCGACGAAGTTTACAGCAGCGATTGCAACAATTCTACCTTGCATTCTTGATTTTTACCTCACATTCTACCTCTTTTACCTTACATTCTGCTTCCCAGAATGTCTTTTACCTTGCATTCACGTTTCAAGAATGGTTCTTCACCCGAGAGATAGAGGGTGTCAACGCCTCCTTCTTGTCGGCGGGAGTGTTCCGATCTGCAGTGGCTCATTCTTATCAAATAAAAAAGAATAGATCGGCCTTTGAGGTGAAGTTTACGAAGAAATTATACTGCTCATTGGGTAGTGTTATGTTCATATTCAAGCTCGGCTGTAAACGGGCTTTCTTTTCTGTGTCCTCTACTGCGGTTTAATTTTAAGCGGTGGTAGGGATTGATGAGAAACCAGGTAGAATCATCTCCAAAGAGAGGCAACCAAGGATTGGGCTTGGGAAATGGCATTTTGGGCAATGAAGGATATCTGGCCAGGGAGGCTTCGGGAAGGTCGTAGACGAAGCGCGCCATGTCAAGCAAATTGGCGATGGAAGGGCTGGCGGCTCTTCCGGGTGTGTCTGGGAAGTAAAATCTGCGATGCCATCATCACGGGCGCGGACTCGAGGCTATGGAAGCGTTAAGGCGGATCACCACTTCTTCTCACATTCAATAGAAATCCATTAATGGCATGCATTGCATTAGCCCGGGTTGAGCGTTAATATTAGGCCAAACACCGGCGGGTTGGCACTAAACGTTCGCGGCTATGGCTGCGATAAGTTTCTTGTATTCATATGTAATAAGGCGACATAGATATTACAACATATGTAATGTAAGACTTATGTGACTCATTAAAAGCTTAGAAAATAGAGTAAGCATATAATATTGATAAAGACTATATAGTAAAGATACCTTGCCAATCATTCAGTGAATCAATATTCTGTTGTCATAGATCTAGTTCGGATATTTCTAAGATTTCACAACGTTGGGCATGCTTCTTACAAAGCCAAGCGAATGTACTATCTGGAAACATCACTTTATAAAGTCCAAACGCTTTCATATCCAGCCTTTTACCCTTTGTAACATACCTTAAAATTCTAGCATTGGATTCTCAGATCAATTTATTAGCCTTATTGAATGTAATCTGTGACCTTTTGCTCAATATAAGTGACAATGCTTGGAATATTTACCCCATTCAATATGTTACCAAACTTGGCACTAATTGAGGGACTATTGGTCCTGCCATTATTGTCATTGCCACCTTTAATGCTATAATACAAAAATTGATTGCGAGGAGCTAATGTCAATTTCCTTTAACTAACCAATGAGTGGAAGTGTCATCTTTGATGCCTTCTTGATTTTCAACGGTGGGGACGCTAAAAGTGCTTCACACAATAGATGAAACTTAACATTGGTTCTAAAAGTTAAATTATACGAAGATGAAATTCTTTTCATCTGTAAAGTAAAAGATAAACTTGGAATCGTCTTAAACATTTGTATTGATTTGCTACTTATTATAATATTTCCTCGGATCTTTTTCTTTATACTTCCTTCTAATAGTTTGTGCTTCTAAAGATTCTCTTGACCTTCTAGCACCTTATCAATTTGTCGAGATTTTTCTGAAATTTTGTGGATCAATGATCATTTGAATCTGGACGACTTTGCACAAATGCATTAGCACTTCTTTTTGGCCCATGCATCTTGTTAAAGCTATCCACCCCTCACTTTCAATGCTTCTTAGTTTTTCTCAACCACTCCCCAGCCCGACTTCTTGTATTGAGACAATTCTTCAAACAAAGATCAACAATCTTGCTTGATGTGGAATCACTCCATGTGCATGTAAAGATAAAACCATTCACTTGGACATCATGCTTGATTCTTGATAGGGCTCCACATCTAAACAACAATTGGTGCCCATTATAAAATGGGTCTTTTGGTGAATTCGAACCTCATTATATATTCTTCCAATGAGATACATGGACGGCAATTAGAAATGCATACATCAAACATGCACCTTTGTATTTCCAAGGTATTTCTTGTTGGCTTGTTTTTCTTCTTTTGCATTCGTAAGGAAACCATATCATGATGTCTATCCATTGGCGTCTTTTCAATCATCGGTATGTCCTCCAACTTTTAATCTTGAGAAATGGATAATCTTCAATTGCAAAAAGCAACCCAACCACCTCCCACATGGTAGGCGGTATTGCAGCAAATGTCTTGAAGCCTCATGCGGCTTTGTAAAATACCTATTAAAGAGATTCAAGTTATGACCTAAAATAAATTTGAGCATTATTAAGAAGGTATTTTTGAAGGTGGCGAGTATGTTCTTTATCCTTGCATTCATATCTAAGCCCCTAAGTTGGTTCAGTTGACATGTTTAGAATCATGGAAATATTCATATAAATGTTCCTTCAAAGTCAACAGGCACCAAAACAGGACATCGTGGGTAGAAAATGAAGCGCCCATTTTGTTTAGGCACTTTCGAGAATAGATTCAATGTGACTAGGAGTTCACAAATTTGAAGAGGCTACGCTTCATGTGTAATATCAAAATATTACTTTCTCTAGGGGTTTTCAAGTAGCTTAGTGTTATGAAACTCCCAATCACCTCCACGGACAAACCATTGGGCATCTAGAATAACAATGTCGAGAGTTTCAATAAAATAAATGAGTTCTCCCATGTCATGGAGATGTGACAAAACAAGACGTAGGTATCGAGAAATATATCTTTTTTATCATTAAGCAAGCTGGAACAAGCTCGTCAATGATAATTTTTGTCCTTTTGCGACCATACTTGCGACCATACTTGATGATGGAGGCCATTCCTTTGGCAATTCTTCTCAGGTGCACTATTATCTCACTACAAGCGAGGGAATTTTTACGCGTTGTTGAAGAGATCACCCAAAGTTATCTTGATGTTAGCCTTTAATAGTCACCGAGATCTTTAGGTTAAAGAGCAACAACTGGCTGTTATTGCGATGTTTGACTTCCCAAAGTCAAGAAAGACCATTATGTTGTCAATTTGATTCCTAGTTAGTGTCCTTGCATGCATTTGTGCATATCTTGGGAAGGGTGAGCTGAAGTAATTGAACTATGAGGACCTTTGGCTGGAACTTGGCATTTGTGGGAGGCGATGAATCTGAAAGCGGTATCAAGTTAAATTATTGAATTGAACAAGACGAGAGTTATCGCTTACGTGAAGGTACTTGCAAACAATTAGAAAGATCTTTATGGACTACAAAATGATGATGAAAGGCATGGAATTCACCGACCCGACAAGATCACGAAACGGTTTCTTTTCACCCAAATTGAAGTGCGTAGATCCATACCTATAGTAGAGGGATGTTCTTCCGCAAATTTTTTGGGAGAGCCATATTTACGGCGGTCTTTGTGAAATTGGTCTTCTGGAGCACTGAAAATCCCACAAATGAAAGGCTTGGCGATTGGTGGAGTTGGACGTGGCTGATCACCAAGCCCACTTTGACTGATATTCTGTTAGCGATTCAATATGTGGATTAAATGGCTCTTCCATTTCCAAATGGTGTAGCTAAAAATGGCATTCCATTTGCACTAGATGCAATTTATTGATAGCGCCAATTCTTTGAAGTGGACACATGTAGTTGAACGAGCGTGTAACAACAGTTTCTATAGGTCTTCGATGTCGCAATTCTAATTCCAGATGCAGCAACTGCGGTGCTGTTTTGTTTTCAATGCATCGCCCAGTGCGACTACAAAATCATAATAAAAATGATAATAATAATAGCGGCGACTTTGAATCTGAATGCGTAAACACAAAAGTTTCGCATTGCAATGCTATTTCACGAAGAGCATCGCCCGAAGCAATATTGGTCTCCTCCTTTAGAAGATCATGAGAATACTTTTCTGATCCAAATGCTCCAATTGGCGATGGGGCTGAAAGCTTCGGCAATGCATCTTTGTTGGAGTCCCTATGGGCCCTGGCGAAATAACCCGATTAATAGAGACCAGTTGACTTGGAAAAATCGCTAAAAGATCATTGTCTTCTAAGGATTGCTGTTGATATCCAAAGCACGCATGGCAATCACTTGCTTCGCGGGGGCGTCACCGGAATACCACACCAGCCTTTATTCGCCAGGAAACCACAACTTGATACGCCATGGTCGGCGAGGAATCTGGGATCCTGCTGATACAAGATCATCCTGGTTTACCATAATTTGTTCCTAGATGCAGAATTGGCAATGACTTTTGCTTTCAAAAATTTTTGCGAGGGCCTCAGCGGCTCATTCCTGATGTGCAGCCACCAAATCCAAGCTCATCCCGGATGGAAATTCTGGCTTTCAAGGGCTTTTGACCAGGCTCGATGCCGTCGATTCTGTTGATTACTCAATGCGGCTCAAACTCTTCAAATGGCAATTGGGGCTTTTGAAGGGCTTCAGCCCGAGCTCTTGGTAGCCAGTCCTATTTCATTATGTTCTGCCCGAGATCAAAGCGCTTCAAATGGCAATTGGGGCTTTGAGGGCTTCAGCCGAGGAAGCTCTTGGCCGATCCTATTTCATTATGTTGCGAATCCAAACTCTCCAAATGGCAATTGGGGCTTTGAAGAGGCTTGGCAGGGCTCTTGGCCACGATCCTATTCTATTTTCACGAGAACCAAACTCTCAAATGGCAATTAGGCCTTTGAAGGGGCTTGATTAGAGCTCTTGGCACCTTCTAATCCTATTTCATTCGTTCGGATCAAACTCTCCAAATGGCAGTGGGGCTTTGAAGGGCCGGCGGGGCTCTTGGTGCGCCCGATCCTATTTCATTCCGTTGCGGATCCAAACTCTTCAAGTAACAATTGGGGCTTTGAAGGGCTTGGCCGGGCTCTTGGCTTCTAATCTATTTTATTGCTTCCCGGATCTAAACTCTTCAAATGGCAATTGGGGCTTTGAAGGGCTTGATGAGCTCTTGGCGCCTTCGATCTATTCTATTTTTCTGCGAGGTCAAACTCTCCAAATGGCAATTGGGTCTTTGAAGGAGCTACAGCCGGAGCTCTTGATACCATCGATTCTATTTCATTATGTCATGAGAACTAAACTCTCAAATGGCAATTGGGCTTTGAAGGGCTTCGGCCCAGGAGCTCTTGATCTTGCGTCGATCCTATTTCATTATCAATGGAATTAAACTCTTCAAATGACAATTGGGGCTTTGAAGAGCTTCTTGACCTCCCAACATCAAATTACGACACAATAGACAATAGTCAAGGCATTGATTTGCATTTCTCACTCTCAATGGTAATTAGCAATCATTCCTAACTTTTGCAACATTTTACGGACATAAGTAAACTTCGGGTTCTGCTTGAGGGGATGAAGAAGTGGATCACGATACTTTCCATCTCTACCTTAGACTTCACTAACGACGAGTACTTTCTTAGTTGAGCAAAATCATTCCCATGATGGTGAAACAAATCGGAGACCGAGGGACTAAGAAACATACCTTCCGCAGGAATTAGCACCCACAAAGCGTAAATGGCTCTATCTGTTTGTGGCACATAGAATGTTTATTATCTTACGGCGATGAAAGACAGAATGTTAAGTTACCTTAAAGTTATCATGTTTACTTGCACTACCGGCACTTGCGTAGTTGACCTCCATATTGCCGCGTTCCCTCCATATTGCCGCGTCTTCCTGAACCATGTAAATGCATGCCCTGAAACTTTATGACATGGCTTTGATGATCTAACTTCGTAATAACAAGGCTGAGAGCTTATTCGCTTTGAGCGTAGACCTGATGAAGTAAAGGGCCGATAGAAAATAACGAGTTAATGCAGGAGTTCAACTCTGCTGAAAGTGATAGAAATAACAGTGAACTTCTCCTTTATATGACATAACCCATTCACTACTAGATCATGTCTACCATCGGTGGACCAAATGTCATGTGAAAAGCGGGACTTAGTACAATATTTGATTAAAAGATCTACACAACCCAAGTGTAGGTGCACATGCTATACGGATCCTAGCGGTGCTAATCACTACTGAGATCATTCTAAAAAATTACATATCAACCATGCATTGCAAAATAACATGTACATAGTCCCAAACTTGAACCAAAAGGCAAATCCGCACTTCCTATCTGACTATTGGATAGTAGTGGAAGCTGATCTGAATCGGGATATACCGCATTTGCACTAGGTAACTTATTCTATAAAGCATCCTTTGTACACATATCTGAGGCTTCCGTGCCAAATATAACAACTCTTTTTCTTGTTAAGATTATTTTTGAGCTACTTGCACGACTCTTCTTCACAAGCGGGTTTTATATTCATCGTTGCTTTTTGATACATTTGCTTTTGTTGGTTTAATAGAGTTATAAAAAGTAGACACATTATTAGAAGTCTTGACAACCCGGTATTTTGCGGTCTATGAATTTAGAGCCTTACCAAATGAAACACAATAGCATTTCCGATTAATGCGCATCTTCTCTGATTCATAGTTTTGGTAATACTTCTAAATATTGGTCATCTTTGGGTGACTAAAAGCAGTCAGGATGCATGAGGACAACTTTGAAAGTGCATAGGATGCTTACGTTGCAATGCTCCTAAGCGGTATTTCTTTAGATTACGAGTCAATGCAAATTTGCGTTAGAATCATTAAAATGTTTAGGTTTATTATAAATATTGAGATGTAATGCTCAACATAGGTGAACTTGAAGCATAGGTGACCAGATGCCGTCCCCATTCAGCATTTCCTATTTACATCACATGTTGTAACTTACTACGTGCTCTTTAATGCAGAAGGCAGTTTCAAATTTGCATGCACTCAATACAAAGGTGAAGTGGAAAATGCAGGAGAGGATACAACGGGATGCAACAAAAAGTCCAACTAAAAGACAGTATTTTGTTAGGGGGCAAGATTATTTGCTGGCCCTTTACTAGATGGATGACTTCTAAAAGGCGAGCACATTGATAGCCACTTCAATGGCACAAATTCTGCGAAGCCATATCTTCAATCCTCTGCATAGAGCAGGAAAATACACCTGTGACATATTCTAAGGTATTCTGAGTTACATTTCATGGTAAAGTTTCAAACATGTGAAACAGTATTGCCACTGTAAAAAACTGGACAAAACTGGATGAACAGAATAAATTTCTTCTAATTCTAATACCAACCTGCTATGCATGCAACAATAGTAGATAGTTATATTTCAGTACTTAAGATTATTCATGACGACCATGCCATGATGCCTTGCTAGAGCAATGATACTCAATCTGATCCGCGAACCTGGTATTTCGTGTTTCCATTCTATCTAGCTAAGATCGACGAAAATATAGCAAAATCTTTGGGTTGCCAATGGACACTTCAGAGCTTTTTGAGAGATGCCCAGCTTACATTTAATACTACATTGATATCAGTTTGCAGCAGAAATTAGGAAGGTGCCGCTCTAAAATGCAGGTCTGCTTGATGGGAGTCTTCAGGTTTGGAAATTTTAGGTTTTTTGTCTCCTTTGTTTCATGTTTTATAGGGACGAAGCTTACTAAGCAAAGCACCATGTAATCCTGACCACCCGAGAAGCGAGAAAAATGCGAAGTATGCGGTGAACATTTACATTTGGAAGAAAAGTGGAAAAATTCATCCGCGGATCATGGATAGGCAGATCATGGATCATGAATAAGCTATTATAAATTGACACATAAGCATTTACAAGATCTACCAAGGTGGATAAGTCATTGACTTCTCTGTATAGTTGTATGTAAGTACCGGTAAAAAAGCATTGATGCATTGATCTAGATGGATTATTGAATCTTTGCACCTTTGTCATTTTTGGTTTTTTAATGAAAGCGATAAGTTTCCTCCTACTTGAAATGCTAACATTCCATCTGATGCAGAATGCAATCACCATTACATTACTCCATGGCAATCATGGCTTAGTCGGAATTCACAAATAAAGCATGAATGTTAGCATAGCATAGATACCATTATAGGTCATTGGTACCCATATAATTTATTATAAACTCCTCGATCTGAATAGAGAATCAATGAAGGAAAGTCCCGCTATTGAGGCCAAGCTATCAAGGTTCTTTGAAATTCAAAAATTCATCTTGGGTTTTAGACACAGTGGCATTTCTATAAATCTAGCGTAAGAACACATTTTGATGGCTAGCCAAATTATGATGTAATGTTACAGTTGTGTATGGACCTTTGACAAAAGACGGTGAGTAAAATTTATAGCACAACCTTTGACGGATTGTAAAACCCTTAAGTAAAAAAACTATAGAGCAAAACCAATACACAGCCTCTAACTTTAATAATGGTGTCGGGCTATTTGGTATCCATTGCAAAATGGCAAGGTGATGTGCTAAAGAAAGCGACGGCTTCTGTTTGGCAGGCTAAATATAGAGAGAAGTGCGGCCTTGAGACAAAAAGCACTAGAGATGGCTATGAAACATGGCTTGATTAGAGACAAAAGCACTGAGACAATTATGGAACAGTGCTTTCCGATTGGAGGAAACAAAGGGTTCAAAAGATTTACATGTTCCCCAAATTATGCCCGGCTTAGCGGTAGGCTGCAAGTAACAATAACTAACGTAACTAATGTGGTATTGTAATATGTCCTCTTCAACCTCACCTAAATTGGTAGTCCAGTTAGCAGGCGTTGGCCGTGCGGATAGCACAATTTTCTTCTCGGCCCTTTTCCACATTGGGCGAGTGGTCTGTCACCCAGGATATGGTGAAGGCGAGGGAAAAGTATTTGGCGGGGCCATGGTAAGTGCGACCCTAATTTGCACGGTTGGAATTCTGGCCGTGAATGTTGCTTACTTTCTTGGGTTTGGAAAGTGGGGCTTGAGCGGCTGGCGTTTTCCTTCTACCCAAAGCCGAACTATATATAGCAACGGTGCCAAATCTTCCAGCAGAATATTTTAGGAATGCAATTGGCCTCGTGATGTTCATGCCACCATAGATGAGCTGAGTTCAAACGAGTGGATTTTGTATTTGAAATAGAAGAAGGTGGAGAGCTCAATAGCAGCTCTACATCTCTACATAAATTTTGGTACGTGGCGAAGTTTTCCTCTTCGAGTTTCCTAATAGATAGAGTTCTCATTTGACTGCAGTGGACCACATTATATAAACATGACGGCTGCATTAAGGCCTTACGGTTGTGTTTAGATTTGCCCTCTTCAAGGTGAATAGATGGAGTTTCTATTTGGCACTGCGGACTTTATGATCCGATGTGCGGCTCGAGAGAGAAGATGCCAGTTAAAATGAGAGGCTGGGCTTGTTTTACGCTAAAATATCTTTTGCATGGACCTCTTTAATGCATTGATAACATTTTGGCCGGGGACTAGTTGTATATCTTTGCGGAGTTGAAGCTTCAACCTGTATAAAGAGCCACAACTTTAACAAACCAACATCTACGAGTTACCTTGAATATGGTTCCCGGTGCATCACTTAATGTAGCACTTATTCCCGCCTTGAAAAAGTCCACGGCGAGATAAATCCATTGCATCAAGTTATGTCCATGAAAATGAGGTTAGAAGAATGAGTTTTAATCATAGCGTGATGCGCTACATGAAAATGATGAATGAATGTAGCATAGTTGTTCTAAATCTATTTTCAAAGAGAATATACATCGACTCTGCTAGAGTAGTCGCATATTTGTATATGATCGGTAAGCTTATATGGATAGGACCATAGTTTTCGGTTGTTGATTCATTGCTTTTGTTATCTTATTGCAACCCGGTTTGTTTCCTTCACAAATTTATTCCTGCAGCTAATAAAATAAAGGCATGCTTTTGCATAATGGCACGAAAATTGCTATGTCATGCATCTTGAGGTCTACACTCTGAAAATGCATAGATGGAACATCCAAAGGAGTGCAAAAGAGCAGTAAAAGTTTTGAAGTTATATTTTATGTCACATTCTTAAGTGTATGAGAATTAGCAACGAGGTGTAAAATTATGGACCTCTTTAATCGTGATAACATTTCCGTGAGGGATCTTCTTGAGTTAGCCTTATGCTGTTGTTGACTTTTAACTAATGAAACCACAACTGTATGGCTTAACATCTCACGAGTTTTGCTCTTGAATATGGCTTCGGTGCATCACTTAATGTAGCACTTATTCCGGCCTTGAGAAAAAAAGTTCCGGAAGCGGATAAATCCATTGCATCAAGTTCTCTCCCATGAAAATAGAGTTAGAAGAATCGGTTTTAATCATAGCTGCAGTCTGCTACATGAAAATGATGAATGAATGTAGCATGTTTGTTCTAAATCTATTTTTCAAAGAGAATATGTCGACTCTTTGCATAGTGCTGCATATTTAATATGATCCGTGAAACTTATGGATAGGGACCATAGTTTCAGTTGTTGATTGTTCATTTTGCTTTTGTTTATCTTATTGCGGCCGGTTGTTTTCCTTCTAAAAATGTATTCTCGGTAATAGGAATAGAAGGCATGCTTTTGCATAAGAGTAGTTGGGCCTGAAATTGCTATGTCATGCATGCGGTCTACACTCTGAAAATACATAGAGACATCCAAGAAGTGCAAAGGAGCAGTGAAAGTTTTGAAGTTATATTTTATATCGTGCTTAAGTGTGGCGAAATTAACAACTTAAGGTGTAGAATTAAAATTCGCCAATTTCTTTGATTTCTTTACGCATCTATGTTCGAGTTTAAATCTTAAAAGTGGCAAGTCTAAAGCAGCAATGGAAAGCGAGTAAGTCGGGGTTCGGTTGGAAGAAAGTACTTTTAGGGCTATAATGTGATGAAAAAGGTGACCGTCCATGCCATGTTTTGCGGTTTCTTTGTTTTCATGTTGATGCCCATTTTCTTTAGTTTTATTTGAGTTGAAAAAATTACGAATAACATAGGGCCGGTTTTTTATATGTTGGTGTGGTGCTCACGATATAACATTAAGCTTACATTTGACACATACTAACTTCTATCATCTTCGAGGGTAATGTGCAAACCAACGTGCGATTTTAAATGGGGTACCATGGAAAGTCACGGCGAGTGCATGATGGCCAGATACCCACATTTTGTGGTGAGAAGGCGGCTACACAAGTGTATTATAACATGAGCTACTTAATGAGTAATTTTGCTGAATAGCGCAATACATTGTTGTCTTTATAGTTTACACAACTGCCTCTATTCAACAATGCACACAAATAGTGATGTAATTTGTACTGCATGAACAATCAACGTATGGTGGTGTTGTAGTAAATATATTTGCATGAACAATGCCTTCAAGTTTAATATAGAGCACATCCTAATATCAACACAATTCCAGCAGCATATGGTATGGACCTTAATCTTCTCTTTAGTGTTTGGAGTTAAATATAATGATATAATCTACTATCACTTTGGCCTTTAAGAATAAGGACAACCCAAATATGTAGTAATAACAAATGCAATAACTATGTAGTAATAACTAATGCAATAAGTATCTTGAGAAGGAAGGAAGGAAGGAAGGAAGTATATTTTTAGCGTTCACAGGAGGCCAAGCGGCCTGTAGACGGTTCTGATATAGTGAGGAAGGTTCCAAACACAAAAGAAACCATAGAAATCACATTACAATGTGTCTCTACCAGGATGAAAAAACCACCATGTGGAGGAAAAACCCTTAGTGGTGAGAGGCCCTATCGGGCCTCAAATTCCTGTCTTTGTGAGGACTCCACGTGATTGGAGACTTACCCGGAATGTAAGACGCAGGCGATGCACCACCATTTAAAGTAACCCGGCCCTTGATAGTTAACTATCTCGAGCAAGTAGCGAGATGTCGAATAAGGCTGCTCCGGATATTGTGCATATCTTTGGGCATTCGTAGAGCAGGTGTTCATCTTCTACTATCACACATGTGGCTTGATAGCGGCATAATCTCTCTCATCTTAGGAGATTTCCTGCCCTCCATCCAGAGTACCCAGTATTTTGTCTCAGATGCGAGATGGTGGGACCTGTCCTTATTGCGGCTATAAGCTCTCCGTTTCTTGGTGGAGCGGCCAGTGTACCAGTATTGGTAGTGCTTTCTGTTTGGGCTTTGCAAGAGTGGGCACATCCTGAGAGAGGCAACAAAGGCTCATTCAAATGCAGCTCACGCTCCCATGATATCAGAGCATATCCATAATGTGTTGATAGTCTATGGACCATCTGCGAACCAGCATCCCTACAATGCTCGTTTCACGCTCTCTTAGACGTTTGGCCCTTGTGCCAATAGCGAGCGAGGGAGGAAGATATTTGATATCCATTCTGTCAAGCTTATGGAAATATGCAAGGATAGGAGTGCATGTGAGAATCTTTGCGAGGGGCCATGAATCTCATCTGACAAAATTGGATAAGGCACCGTGTCCTTGGCCTTTAGAGGCGTATGTCGAAGCCTTACATGCCTCTCTAGCTTATCCCAAGTACCCTTGCTAGTTGGCCCCCGGACTCTACCCCATCACAGTAAAATTTGGTTCCACGAGGAAGTGCTTTCGAGCAGATTATTGCTTTCGCGTGCCTGATGTGAGGATCTGATACGTAGCGGCTATTGCATTGCATACAAGGCTTTCCCGTCTAGCGTGACCAGCTAACTCTACATTCATCATGATGAAGACTACCTTGAGAGAAATGGCGCTTTGGAGAGGCCTTCCACTGGCCGAATGATAGGAAAAGAGCCGGCCATCTAATCCACATACAAATCAATTGTTTTCCAATTTGGATTTCTGCGTGAACTGGATGTCTGGATTGGAGAGCTTTTCATTCTGGAGTTTCAACATTTATAGAACCAAAACATTGCCCGGCCTTGGCCGGAGCATATCTATTAGCACTATAAATTAGCGAGCGTGAGTCCTAAGCCAAAAAGCGCGTACTACGGCAGAAACAATTTCATCCTCTTTCATTTTCAATTTAGGTCCCGAGCATTTAGCTTCCTCAACTACTAAGGCATTTCAAATGGATTCTTGACTCTTGATTCGTGGCTAGCGGTTTCTTAGATGATTTGGCGTTGTACCAGCAATGCAAATTATGGATCAAGAATTTTGCCCACGGCAAAGACCTTTCACTTGCTTCTTTCATTTGCTTCTTTCAACATAATTATTAAGCGAAATCTTATAGTATTTCGCGAATCTTGTTATCTGATATAGCAAAATTTTGTACTTTACATACCCACAAGCGAGGAACTTTAATGCGGTATAGATTAAGGAATAGGGGTGAATAATGCTTATCAACGGCTCTCGTTGCGGAGTCACCCGTGTGAATATGCACCCAAAGGGGTTTTAAGGGATTTTAATTTAAATGTGTTGGACCCAATGGTTGTGTTAATTAGCTATCAATGATAGTTATGTGTTGGTTGTTAATGTCAATGGTTGTTATGTGTTAGTTGTTATGTGTTGGGGATTTAATTTTACATGTTGGATGTTAATGGTTTGTGTTGCAAAATTTTTTTGCCCTTCCGGAGACCTTGAGAAACGTCCTCAGGTGGCAGGTACAGAATTCGACGGAAAAACTAGAAGATTCATTTGAGGCTTTCATCACTGCTGACTTTGAATTTGATGACAATAAAGGCAAACAGAACATAAGTAGAAGTTGCCATAAAAATGAAGCTGATTGATCCACGATACGAGAAAGTCATAAAATTTGCAACACAAAAAAACCCTGTTATTATGCTATATATTGTTACTTCGCTACCTTCTTCTCTTTCACAATGAAGCACCATTGTTTATCAATCCATATGATTTTTGAATGCTCATCTCTAAAGCAAAAGGTAGTACGCGGATTCACCTTATGGTTAGATTCAAAGTTCCAAACCTACAATATAAATGCATTCTTGTGGCACTATTTGGTATTCTGGCGTGACATGGAAAGGAAGTGGAATATCCACTTTGTTGTGTGCATAAGAATCCGTTTGTTGATTGAAGCTAAAGAAATTTTGGCTGCTATGAACAATCCCGTGACGGGAATATCAGAGTTGGAAGCAGAAGCGAGGCTAAACTTGAATGTGGCAAATCTTAGGAAGGAAACACGGGGTTTTGCAGCACTACGTGTAGAATCAGAAACCAATGCCTCGTAAAAAAAAACATTATGATGGCGGAAAACGTTAAAAATAAATACCTTTGTAAGTGTGAGCAAAAATCCATCTCGTGGTAGTAAAATCCACTCATTAAATAAGAATCCAGGGGCAGAATTACGCATGCATATGCACACATGCACACATGCACACATGCACATGCACTTGCGCACATGCACAATACACATGCACACACATGCATGCATGTGCACATGCATGCGCTTGCACATGCACAATACACATCTACACACATGCACATGCATGTGCACATGCATGCATACACATGCGTGGTGTTCATGCACAAACACATCTTGAAGACAACAACCCTTGGATTGTTCCAGCGAAATCTTGACCCATAAAGGTGCACTCTAGAAATGCTATTTAGTACACCTCCGCCGAATATAGCAGGCAGAATCCATGAAAAAAACCATGTGAAAAAGCGTATAAAAAGAAATCTAAAAATAACCCTGTTATAACAAACGCAGCTACCATTAACATTATTAACACAAACCATTGCATTCTTACATTTTAAAATTAAAATCCCCCTTAAACCCCTTTGGTTTTGGGTGCATATATTAGAACTTTCATCATTAAAGATTGGCAGCTTCTGAGAATAATACTCAATGGTTAAGTCCAAAATGTTGGAGGCATAAGTCCAAAATCGTGGGCGTAAAATATCCCATTACATTAAGTGGCCATAAAAACCTTTAATAGATCAACTTTTCATTGAAGGTCCATACAAATTCAGGCCACTAAAGCGATGCTTGATTGTTTACCTTGAATGTGCTTTAAGAGAGGTAGGTGGAGTGGAGTACATGTATCTACATATTATTGGGTAATGCAGGCTTTGATTAAGCTCAATTGTTTTACGTCTCGCATCATATGATAAGCGATGCGTACTAGAAAATTGGTGTTTTAGTGGCAAAGAACTTTCACGTGTTGGAATATATATAATGGCGCATTTAAAAGGTCTATAAATTGTTTTGTCCTCAATTTGTTTTCGATTCTATTACACAAACCTTTGGGATGGGTTGTCTCCGTTAACGATAGTCACGGAAGCGCAAAAATGTTCAACATTAGGCCCTTGGTGATGTGCATCATACGAAGATGCATATTTAGAGTTCCACATGAACTAAAATGCGGCTAATAATAAACCATGTGAGAATTTTGTGTTTTTCATTTCGTACCTATTTTTTGTTGATGTACTTAACTACTTCTAAGGGTGACATTTTGAGTAAGTTTTGGGTCCGTCTTTCCAAATTTTGTTCTTAGAAATAAGTTAATTGCCCCCATTCATATAAAGTATTTCTCCTCTGGAAACCCATAAAATATTGTTGTGGTTAGAAAATTTCAATATTAACAAAAATAAGCAAATAATGTCCATTCTTGCTAATATCAACGTAATGTTGTTGTCGGAAACTTATCACTACTTATGTGTCGAGGTTTCGCGATTTTTCATTTTTGTTTTGTTCCTTTCTGAATTTTTCGGCATACAATCTATATCTATATTTTTGTTGCCACGTTTTCTTCAAGACCTCGGATCAACATTATCGCGACATGCTATTTTCCTATGTCCGGTGAAACGGTCGCTTAGTCAGTGAAATGATCAATGGCCGATTAATGGCCGGTGGGCAATCGCAAACATTCCGCATTATATAAGCCATGTACGTATAGATGCGAAATTTTTCTTTGGCGGCCGGCTCTGCTTGTCGATGTCATTGATTGCTCCCGAATGAGTCTGCTCTTACTTCCTACTAAAATTCCTTCTCTTTTATGCAATTTTCATTGAGCGACACAAACCCTTGGTATGGGCTACGCTTTATGGCGTTGCTTGTGAGTTTTGTTGAAAATCTTACCTTTTGTGAAATCAAAACGCGAAATGTTTGAGAAGTCTTAAGGATGGATGAAATCTACATGGAAAGAGGCTAATTTTGGGCTGGAAGCTAAATCTACGACCCCAAAACCCGGTGCCGGGGTTTATAGCATTCTTGGTTGCATACATATACTTAGTAATTTAAATGGAATGTCTTGCTTCTAGGTTCTATGTGATGTTTTGTTGCACATGTAGTATCAAATTTAATCATCGAGGCTTTTTGGCATAACTTAGTCATCTTATCTTTGGTGTTAAGGTCGAAACTTTCCCATCCGACTCAAGTAGTTTATTTTCAACAAGGTTGTTTTTAAATAATAAAGCTGTATGCATTTCCAAGCAATGTTGATAGATAGAATCTATCTACGCAGACCCTCTTATGGCCATGTATGTGAAAGTAACATTTTGGCCTTGCGGTTTTACTCTTTTATTTTGTTATCTCCTTGTGTAATAACCCTTGCATGTTGATATAAGCCAATAGATTGCTAACTAAAGTAGTTGTTATTTCCACCGGGGCCATCGGGCCTATTAGATGTTCGGTAAATGTTATATTATTAATTACACAATATAACATCAACTCATCCAAGTGTGATGCGTTGTTTATTTTTGGCCCACAGAAGGAGCAAATTTCTATAACAAAAACCATTACATTACTGCATGTAAAATTAAATCTCCAAATCCCTTAGGTTTGGGTGCATATTCACACCTGGGTGACGAAAGGTTGGATCATAGTATGTAGAGTATGCCCCAATGCTTTACCTTGCAAGTTTATGATAACATTATTAGGTATGTAGAGCATGATGAATAATGCTCTAGCCTTGCAAATCTATGATAACATGCCGCGGTGAAGGTATACGCCCGCATAGCACCGCGTATAATCGAGACTACGGGAACATGGTAATCGAGGTCTACAAACTAACGGTGCTTTTTTAAACTTTGAATCTTCTCTTATTGGAACACTTGATTTGAGATGTATGCTAATGGCAGCATGAAGAGCGCACCAACCATTCGTCAAACAAAGATGGTAGGTAATGGAACAGTTGCAAGATCTTCTCAAGTTGGTGTCATACAGAATTAGTGTGACATTTATTGGCATCTTTATAGCATGCATGTGGGCTCACCTAGCTGGGATGAAGTTTGAACACTAGAAGCAGTAGCTTCAAATCACCTCCACATCTTAGAAAACTTAGAAGTGCACCCTCGTTCTCACATTACATCATGCAATCCCCTTGATAGTCCACTTTTAGGAGATGAAGGTTATCTTGACACCAAGTGTGTCCGGCTAGCCCTGCTCGGCTTTCATCCATTACTATAACAAACTGGACATTAATAGCGGGTCCAACCTCGCAGATTTGGAACTAAAGAAGGCCGCCACGATATTCTTGTAGTATATTAACTTCATACTTTCAAATTTTTGCCAATGGGACCGGTTTTAGACTCTTTTTTATTAAAGCCCTCCAACAATAAAAAACCTATGAAAGCATTTGAGTGAGACGTCCTTTGAGCCAATTATTTACACCTTTTATCTTCTTCGTGACTTTCTTAGCCTACTAATGGTCTTATAGTTGATATTAGTAATGTTTCAGCTTCGCCATTTGATGTAGTGTTTCATTGTGCCTTTACAAGAATGTGGTAGTTCTATGCAACTAAGGTATACTATTCTGGGAGAACAAAATGCCCGGCTAAAGGAATGGTTTGACCATCTAGTTCAATCCTGTGCCTGAATCAACAATTTGAAGCCTTGCAGTAGCGAGTTATGATTTCACGCTTATGGGATCCGCATAAATATATTGAATAGCTCTGGGATTTTAAAGATGGATTTGTCACTTAAGAAGGATTTAGTCTTAAGGTTGATGTTGAAGTGGAGCTAGGCAAACGCCACTCTCCTCGTCAAACCGGTTCTCCTATATTTTGCTTCTCCGTGCCTCAGATCGGCCACGCGGTAATGCCAGCCTTCATTTTCAATGGTTAGCCAAATGAAACGGATGTTGTCTTAAAAAAACCATTTTGTTTGAAAGACAGGATTAGGAGTGAAGGTGATAAAACTTTGACTCTGGACTACATATGACATCGAGCATCGCATTCTTTTATGAAAACCCAAATCTAGTAATTTCTATTTCCGGGAGGTTTTAAAAACTAAAGATACCTAACTTGTTAGATTACCTGACGCACTTAAAGATCTTAGCCCCATTGTATATTAAGTGAGCACTCAATAAAGAGAAGCCACTTCACTATAGGCCGATAAAGAAAACCTACAGCTTCTAAGTGAGATCTCACAGCAACCGCCAAGTAAGTTATTTATGAAGTGAGAGCTGCAACCTAATTCAAGAGAACTTTCTGGTTTTGGTCCCATGCGAAAACGCCTTTGGTGACACCTGGATTACTCTACTTTCATTACATGTCTCATGTTAAAAGTCCCCGCCATACTCATGCTAGTCTGTATAAAAGCCGTGAAAGTTGAAGCATAATTCGAGGTTGTCTTTATCTATGCCAAGAGAGAGACAAATGCAATGCCTTTGCTCATCTGTACAAGATTGTAAATCGTATGACTGCTGCACGTGAGAAAAGTTAATCGGTCTCCATAAACTTCGGCCATTTCTTCAAGGTCTCCTTGTGCATGATGTATATCTGGCTATATGTTTGTCTAGTTTATAGTTGCCAATGTTCCCATCCTACGGTATTTTTGCTCATAAACAAAAGAGTATTAATGTTTAGGGAAGTCGTTTCTTATAAGCTTTTTATAATGTTTCTTTTTTCTAGCTATTCTGTTTCAAAACATGCCTTGTTGTTTCATAGAAAGTATAGAGCTGCTTCTATCAAATTAATTATTATAAATGGTATGACATATTTCATGACTCTCGTGCATTAACTAAGCAAAAAGAATGTTGATCTTTCTTTTGCATCTCTTAGCCCCTCTTGTGTGTCAGATTTTGGTATTTCTATAAAAGACAACACTGAATTTATATCATTTTGGGCTCCCTAAACAATAGAGCCAAAACAAAAAACGCCGTGACGATGTAAAAAGCCCAAATCTAATTTGACATAATAATATATACATAGCTATATAAAAGGCAATGAAACAACCTGTAGAATATATCCAAAATAACCATTGTACAACCTATCCATGGAGGGCTGCACGTGAAAGTGTAGATGCCAATTCTTTGTCCACAAGCTTAAAACTTGCAGCAATGAAGTTTCCTCTGTTTTTTTTCTTTAATCCAATATCAACGAGTAGTAAAAGTCGCCATGTTTATTTGTCTCCAGAAAGTGTGTTTCTTTGCAACAAAGATATTCTTGCATTTTAAGTAGTTTTACTCTTGCTTGCTCGTGATTTTTAAGTAGCTTTACTTGCTTGCAAACTCCATGCAAGCTCATGCTATTAAATTCTTAACCTTCTTTAATTTATAATATCGAAGTTCTTCCTTCATGTCCCAACAACAAAATTGACATGCAAAACAATTCGACAGCCTTATGTTCTTATTCCCCGCTTTCCTTTTCACTAGTAATGAGATAAATTCAAAGATCAAAACTATAACCCATAAGCATTTAAGTATAGGTATGTTAAATGCAGCTCCACCGCAAACCCATCAGATTTTTCGCTTATTAGATTTATGTCTATGCTTTTGCAACTTTGTTCGGCTGATAAGGACCAGAGATTTCTTCTAAAGCCAATTTTCATAAAGTCAGTGGTATCAAGTATTGTATTGTTTTGAAGTACTCAATTTTGATTGATTGTGAAAGCACGACTTTGAACTATGACGCCGCTAATTCACCCTCAGCCATGAGGCAACCCTTCCGTGGCGCAGCATCTTTGTTGTGTTCTATCTGCCTTAGTTCAAAATGTTTTTTTTTTTTCCTCATGATTTATGGGTGGATGTTGTTCTACACTAGTTTGCGAGCATTTTTCCTCGCTAGGTGGATGTTCTCCTTTCCCATGTCCTAACGCTCTTACATGTTTAGTCGATAAGCCCCCTCTAGTTTCATGTGATGTTTTTCCTCGCTTGCGCTTAATGTCTCATTCGCACATTTTCTTATCTCGCAACTTTGCCTTCTCTTAACCCGAAAAGATAGTGATATTCTAATGGCTTTAAATGGGTTATAATTTGTGATTCATGATGCTAATTTTTTTTTTTAAGTTGAAATGATTGTTTTTCTTCATGCGAACGTGGCTTTCAGGATCGGGTTACTTTGAAGCTCCTGGAGGATCGATGTCGCTTTAGGTATATAGCTTACCGTGCTGGGGCTTTGAACCTTTATACTTTCTTAATTTGCCTTGGCAAAATGTAGTTCAAATCAATGAATGCCCAATGATGTATATGGTTTTTCGCTAGTCAATTTTCTATTGCAATGATTTTTAGTGCAAAAGGGAAGGGTTTTTTTATACAGGTGATAAAACTTTGACTCTTTGACCATATATGACATCGAGCATCGATTCTTTTTAAGTGAAACTCAACGTTAAGCAATTTCTATATCTCGCTGTAAAACGAAAAGATTCCAACGCTAGTTTTGATTCTTTGGATTTATTCTAAAGACATATTTTAGATCTATTGTATATTATGAGCACTCAATAAAGAAAAAGCCACTTCATTATAGGTCATCGTGATAAAGAAAAGCCATGTATGAGATCTCATTAATAATCGTGTTGGTGTTGTTCTAGTGAAGTATGGAGCTTGTAACTATCTCAAAAGAACATTTATGCAGCCATGAAATTAAAACTCATTTTGAATAAAGCTTCATGTAACCGGCTGAATTACTTCATAAAAGAAAAATAAGACTCAGGCCCTAGCAGTTAAGGACTATCTTATTTATGGCATCTTCACTGGCTGCAACCAAGGATTTCTTTAATTGGCGCATGCCAATCAGCCTTTACCTACAGCATAGAATTTTGGCCTGTAACATTCCACATGCAATAAATGGGGATAGATCAGGGTGCAATGAAATAAAGTTCAAAGGTGCAGCGCCCAATTATTGATACCTAAGCCGGAATTACACTAGAGCAGAGCATGTGGATCCTACATCCATTGCATTAGGAACACTATGATACAAATGAGATGAATGTATACCTATTTAGGGTTGCCCATTTTGAGGTATTAATATTACTGGCGACAGTGTTACATGCATTTGGGTAAGTTACAGAAATGAGACTCGTGATGTGAAATGCATAAATATGACAAATCTGCACTCGTCTTCTTAAATGGATTGCAAAAAAGCACTCCTCCCTCAAATACTTATAAGATCATCCAATGCAAGTTTTATTTAGTAAATATTGAGTATGGAAAACCCATGTGAGTTTACAAGCCCCCAAATATACATTACGGAAATACAAGCAGCGAAGACCCGCTATGTGAGCGAAATGTGCCTAACTACTCAATTTATATTGCCATGTCAATATAATCTTACAAAGGGTTAGGATCCTGCAATGCGCTTTGAAATTTGGGATATCTCTAATATGCTTATCAATATCAGACTCTACCGCCAGACCTTGAGAAATCTACTCTGTTCTGGCAGAAACACAACCAAGTTCCTCTGGATTGAATGGTAAATATTTCAAGCCAAAAAAAATCTTGTGAACTTTTTAATTGCTTCCATAAGAACCTGTTGAACAACGATACCTGCTTCAATACCCCTTATAACGCCGGTGTATGACTGTCAAACTTATTCTTGAGCTAGTCTGGCCTCTGATTTCTGGAAAGTGCCAAATGTTTAATTTCCTCTTCTTTTCCCAGATAAGTCGCTAGTTTATGGAAATAATTCAAATTCTACAACCCCAGCCAAAGTTGAGATTTAGTTATTATAGCCATGTTTTCTTTGCATCCTTAAGCATCATACTAATGAATCCTGTACATAAAGCCTTTTATTCATTTAAAATACAAATACTGCCTACAATATAATAACAGGAACCAGTACACACCATCCCATGGCCAGCATAAGATTAAACCGGCATGCAGTTGAAAGCTTTATGAAATTGCCGTTTCTGCAGTAGGCAGAAATAAGCCAGAAGTTACCCTTTAGGGTAAGTTTTTCATTTTTTATTAATATATAAAATGGTAGTACAAGGCCCTTATTCACCCATTTAGTGAAAGACATAGTAGGATACACAACCAGCCAATGGTGCAATTCCTTTACTGGAGCCTCTCTCAACCCCTTCCTTGCCTCATTAGTATTTGATGGGGGGCCACTGCTATTCCAAAAGTACCATAGCAATGGCTAAAACCTTTCCTAATGCCAAGTACTCATGGAAATATAAATTCCCTCAATTTCTGCAATCAGCTACTTATGAAACTCCATAAATGCTCCACTAACCCCAAAAAAAACTGGCCCTAAGATAACTGACAATTTAAAGCTTGCTTCTAGATTGCCACGGATAACAATGCTATGCAAAGGACTCCACTCTGCTACTACAACCCAGAGCCAAAACCATGAAGTTCCTCCTCCTCTGGAAAGTTGTGAACTGTTCAAGTGATGACTGATAAGAGAATACTACCTAGTCATCACCATAAACACCTGTGCTGGAATTCATATTTCGCGAAATTCATCTGCATCTAACTTCCAGCAGGCTTGTCCCCCTACTGGGTGCCAAGCATATCAGCATAGTAGAAGCTTCCTGCCTCTAAAGACATATAGCCCTACATCGCACTACTTTGTTTCATAGTGCCATCTGTACAAAAGCTTCTTCTAGCTGATAGAAGATCACGGGCCTAATTGAAACCCATCTTAAGAAATACTACTTGCTTCATAATAAGCATATGAAAAGTGTGACATATTTATGTAAACTCCACTCCAAGATTCCAGCATAGACACCAGTTTCACTTCACTACATCTTCCATATAGATAGCAATTACCAGCACACAAAGACTCATTGCTTGCTAAAGAGGTTAGAGCCGTGTGCACCCAAAGCCCTTCTGTGATCTTTAACTCAACATACCTTGCAGAGAACCAAACTGGCTAAGCATAGAGTGCAAGGACGGACCTATTACTATGCAAACCTCATAGCATGACAGGATCTATAAAATAACAGCAGATTGTAGCTTTCTCTTGTGTTAGAGTATAAGAGACCTTACCTTGTTATACTCCAAAAGCCTGAGCACATGCATGACTTTGTCCAATCTTCCCCGACTGCCTGGTCATATTGAAGATGCAGAAGCGAGAGTTGCCTTTTCCTATTTCTTCCCATATTCGTCCATGTGTATACCATAAAAAATAAATAAAAACATTCCTCTGACAATCTTAATAACTGCAAAGTATGCAAAATGTCTACAACGCATAACAAATTACTAAAATACTTAAACCTTCCAGAGGCAAGAATTTTTTCCCTTTTGCCCTCCCTCCTAGCTCCGAAATGTGTGTAGACGACGGTGGCTCCACCAAAGTTCCTGGGCTCGAACCCACATTTGGGTAAGTTGAATAAAAACAGTAGGAAAACAATAATATTTCCACTCAAACTACGTACTTGCTTCATTCTCTGGGCTATGCGAGACTGATTGTGAAGTAATGTTCAACACCATTGTCGTGGAGAATACTGGTAGCTGCGAGATCATATGGAATGTTTAGATCGATGTTAAGGACGACATGCAAGTTCACATAACCTGATAGCGTCTGTCTCCTGGGTGGGTGGCCACAAGTGGCAGCCTTTATTTCTGTTGAATTTCTTTTCCTCAACCTAAAATCGTTTCATATTCATGGATGGAATTCATAGTCGAAAGCTGCAAATTTCAAAAGCAACAGCACATTCATGAATCTCTTCCCTAAAAGCAAAGTGTTTGATTGAACAAGTATGCAATTTATATTCAAATGCTAAAGAGTACATTCATTCATCAGCTTCTTCCTAAAAGAAACCTGTTTGATTTAAAGAGAAGTTTCTTTCTAAGACACCGTGTTTAATTTAGCGAAGAATTATTTGTGTTGAATAACAACCTCTTCATCACAAATTGAAACGTGTCCCGATTTTTATGCTTTATTAACGAAAATCCTAATGTGGCAAAAGCAGCCGGTCGGTCTCGTCCCCATTTCCACCAAGAAAAAAAAGTGTTCAGAATAGATTTCATGGGAACAGAAATAGATTTCGGATCCAGGTTGGCCTATGTCAGCCTGCCGTGGAGCCGCCCACCTGAGTCATAGAAATCTCACGTGTGAAGATGCTTACAGGCTGGTATGAACCACCCGCCATGACGACATGCACCGTGAGACCATTTTAAAGAAGTTTCTAAGGGCCAGATTCGACTTGCCGCAGTGGCACTTCCTTAAAAACTCTCAACGCCGCTCTTATTATTTACGATCCGTGGAATTAAACTTACCAACACAAATATGAGAAACACAATGAGACAAAGAAACATCCAATGATCGTAAGATAATATCATTATCAAAAATGTTCATCGCTTTAAATACAAATTTATCTCCAAGGAGCGTTTAGATCATGGAGTAATTCATGCCATAATTCCTTCCAACCGCTTAATCCATTTCTTGCCAAACATGAAATAAACTAAAATAGGAAACTCAGAATCCCATCGACCGGAAAGTTTACCTGATCGCCATTCCGGGGAAGGGACGAGCTTCTATATTAGGCCATTTCCATTTTGGCTCACATTCGCTGCCTTCCTCACGTTGTTCTTCCTTCTCAGAGCCTTTCCTCATCATCTCCTCTTCATCTTCCCTCGCATCTTCTTCATCTTTTACCACCATCTTTTCCTGTGTGCAAGCTTCCTCGCCTCTATCTCAAAAGTACCTATGATTCCTTACTAGGGTGGCTAGAGCTTTTTCATGTTTGGATTCCGCTTTCAATTGGTTATGGCTGCTCTTATTTCTGCTGATTTAAAGCGTAATCTGTTTTTGGTTGATGAGCCTTTGATTAAGTGGACTTGGGTTGTGTGGTGATTGTTTGTCAATTAGGCTTTGCAAATAAGTCTAGATTATGAGCAAAGTGGGACTCAGCTTCAAGACTCTTTTGGTATTTGTCAAAGTTGTTCATGCCTACCAAATTTCAAATTCCCTTCTATTCTGCTCCACGGGCCCAAATGGTATTTTGCCATCTTCTCAGTAAAGGGTTTCAGATCTATCCGCTTGACCTGAGCTTTTCGATCGCTCTCACGGGGCTTGCCCAAATGCAAAGCTTGCCGCCAATTTCTTATAGCATCACTATAAAGCCCCATTTGTCCTTTTAATTGCTCTTTTGTTTCTTTTTGTTCCCTTCTAGGAAATTCTTACGTGCATTGGCATTCACTCTTTAATTCTCACTTTCATCCTGCAGATTACCAATTTATCTCGAGCCCGTGGTCGAAAGATCTTCAAGGCCGTAAGCTTTCAATGCACTCGCTCATGCAGATCTTCCCTATTAAACTTTTTATATTCCAAAATTTCCTTTTCAATTTTTCCCCGTGATTCGTGTCTCCTTTGGTCCTTGTAATTTTCCTCCCCGAATTCACTGGGATTACAAAATTTAAGCCATCGATGGTTACAGGAATCCGTGATTCAAGGCTTTTTCTATCATTTCGACCGCAGTAGGTTGATCACCGGCTAGCTGGGCGGCGCAGTGAACGGAGGAGAGTTGGCGCTTGCATGCACCATATGCTTCATCATTTTTCAGCCCTAGCCTCAACCACATCGAATTAAATTCAAGTTGCACCACACATCTCTCGCTGGACATCACCACGTAAAATTATCCCGGCCTCAGATTTCCATTGCAGATACATGTCTTCTATTGCTTCATCTCGGCTCCTAACTGCTTGACAACAATTGATGGAGTTGCCTCAGTCTCTCGTGGTTCACGCTTTTCTCACTGAGCTACCTACCAT
Organism: Isoetes taiwanensis; assembly: GCA_021234155.1. Classification (NCBI taxonomy): domain Eukaryota; kingdom Viridiplantae; phylum Streptophyta; class Lycopodiopsida; order Isoetales; family Isoetaceae; genus Isoetes; species Isoetes taiwanensis. Next base: position 20,761,034 of record JAJEKV010000005.1, read on the forward strand.
CCGATGTTCATTTATCTGAGTTCGCAGATCTAAGCCACTCACTAGCTTCTCCTTCTATGTATGCTTCCTTCTAGGTTGTACCAGATATATGTATGTTCTTCTTTGTATGTCTTGTGCAGATTATCCCAATGGTGGCTGATTGAGTGTGTATTGGGTGTCAGCCTCCATTTTTATCTCAATTCCGATCCCTTAGATGCTCGCTATAAAGGATAAAACCCGATGTGTAGTTAGGTCGTGGTATATAATGTGATTTTCTTCTTTTCTCCACCATCAGGGCTGCAAATTCCAAGTCCAAGTATTAGTCGCCTTTTCACGTTAAGGTAACGCGGGTTCCTTCCTCATATGTCTTGAGGATCTTTTAAGCATGCAATAACCGCAAGACAATGGTTTTCCACGCACCCAACATTCCGGATTTTGGCGCCTAGCATGTTTGTATGCCATTTGTGTTCCGCTTTGGGCTAGGGATAATACTGTCATCAATCTTTCTTACTGGCCTTGCCCATATGAGTTCAAGACGCATCTTCTTATATTAGAGGCCATTTGCCTTGGCCTTGGTTCCTCCCAATTCTTAATTTAATTTATTTAGTGCAGATGTTATTATTTTCCTATTTGTTTATTCATTAAGGTCCTTGGTTTTCTATCTGCAAATTTACATATTTACCAAATTTTCTTTTTATTAATAAATTATGTATTAGTGCTGATAGTTTTCATTTATCAGTACGTCCCCAAGAAAATTCTATTCATACTATCGATTTTTTCTTTGTCATCACACATGCAATTTAGGTCATCGCTTTTTCTTTTTATACCGTGAGTGCATCTCCCATGCCAGCCTCCTCCTTCTTGCTCTTTGGTTCTCTTGCACTCGCCAATGATCCTTTTTCCTCCTCCATCCATTCCACCGCCCTTAAATTTGTTTTGGTTTTTCGCATTTCTAGCATTGTAGTGGGCTTACTCCCTTCCACTCTGTTATATGTGGTCTACATGCCTTAGTCCTATAGTTATGTTACTATTTAAAGGAAGTCTATGTTTCTCTCACAAGCTTTTTTCTCTTGGGCTTATGTTCCGCCTACTCTTTTGCCTCATTTCCTCGCCTTGTGGTCATTTACTTGGGATGTTGTCTGTTTTTATAATTCTAATGTACTGCAAATTCCATGGTTTATTATCTTTTTATTGGGCTCAGAGATTTGTGGGCCTCCTACCCTCCTGCATTTGTCTTTTTTACATTACGCATTCCATTTCCATGGTGACTGCGCATATTTACACCATGCGTTATCCATGCTGTAATCTCTCTCGCATTATTTTTATATTGTGGTTCCTATGTGGCTATATGTGGCATTCTTTTTCTCAAGTATTAGGATTTACATGGTGGTTTGGGCTTTATCTTTTGCACTTGTGTTTGTATTCGAAAATATACCTGGGCCAGGTATAATGCTATTCAGTGGTATTATCTTCAGCATTCCGGTTTCCCATAGTTGCTGCTTATTTTTGCACTTGTGGTTTATCTTGTTTTTGACGCACCGCGACTCTTCAACAAATTGTCCGGGTTATTCCAATGATTTTGTTCGCCCGCATTTTGCCTTAGTTTCCTTTCGTGGGCCTATGTTGTTTCTCGGGTTGTTTTTCTATTTTATAGCGCTGCCGTAGATTTCTATGGTTTCTTCTTTTATTGCCCCCAAGATTTATTCAAATTACATTTGCCGTACCTTTATTCTTGCGTTCAGTTTTCACAGCAAACACGTACCCCTCCGCCCCAAACGCCACTCAAGTTTTACCACAAACGCGAATCACCAAAATTAAATGGGCCCACGCCTACACCCATATTTACTATGGCTTTCTCCCTTCGGTGAAAGTATTCCTTTTCTACTTGTATTTCATTGACTTTTGGATGTCTCCTATGAATACCATAACGTTCGTTTCATCAATTTAATTTCCACCTACTTATACCCCAGAGCTGCTCTGACATTGCTAGGGGTAATGGGACCTACGCTTTTGACTCAAGGCTTTGTCTTAGAATACCATTTTGCATCATATGGTGGCTCCTTCATTTTGCTTAGATACATGCATTTTTTCTTATGTGCTAAATGATTTTTATTCTATTGGTTCTTTAAGGGCTAAGTGACTCCTCCGCTTTTGCTTAGATACATGCATTTTTCTATGTGTTCGGCGATTTTTTCTATTGGTTTTTAAGTGGGCTTTAGTTGGTGGACCGATATCTCTACCACTTTTCAATACGCAGGCTTTACCCAATTTTATCGTGACATGAATGTGTATCACTCTTCAGTTGGCGTATTTATCGCGAATCGCACTTTGTATCATATATGTCCCCTCGAGTAGAAACACCAAGAGGAGTTGCAAACTGCCTCTTACAATTTGTCAAGTGCCCACCCCTCGTGCAAAAAAGATCAACCAAGTATTTTTCTTGATGTAGAAATATCTTCCCTTTCTCCAAACTCTCAAGTAGATATGCTGCAACAAGGTTTTATACTTAGTTTACAAGCCTACCTTCTGCAAAGATTAAACTCAAGCATTTTTCTTGATGTAAGAACATCTTCCCTTTTTCCCCTCAGCTATAATTTATCCTCAGATACAAGAAAGTACGGTCATGTTCAAATTTTTCATTCTGAATTATTGCCATGGAGCTGCTCTTCATACTAACTCATTCCCTTCTGAAATGCTGGCGATGGATCAAATCATCCTACCATAAATTGATGTAATTACAAGCATGGGTGAAAAGCAAGTACTTTGAAATGGTGAAAGTAAACACCGTGGTCATTTGCACTTACTTGAAAGTCGCCATTAAGTTACCATATCGAATTAATGTTGCTCGATCGCTTCGCATCTACATTGCCTTATGTAATTTAGCACTAAGAATAGATCCTTGAACAAAGCCCTCCTGCCTTAAAATAGAGTTCCTCCTCAAGTCTCTACGCAAGAAGGTACTCCGTAGACGCCTACTTACAGAACGCATGTCGCTGTTGACATCCATATGCCAAGATGCCCTCAAGCAGGATGAGCCGTCCATGAGCAAAGGTCCCGCTTGCTAATCTATCCCATATACCCTCGTAGTAAAGTTTCCTTTCTTTGGCCACCAGCCTGCTTTAAACGATCAGTCGCCAGCCACCACTATGGTTTGATTTTAAATACCTATTTGATTCTATAAGTGAGCCATCACCGGCTTCAACCGCACCAAGTCCAGCCCTTTCTTGCATTGGATGCAAAGTTCCTGGAAGCTTCACATAGCAAAGAATCCACCACCTTTCATTGCTATTAATGGCCTCAAGATAGGTTTGTGGTTCAATAGCATGCTCGCGGATTGAAAAACACATAATCTTGGAGCTATGCAGAGGTCTCCTATGGCGGCATGCCTTTTGCCAAATGCTTTCAGGATACTCGTTTGTATCATTCTCCCTACCGATTATCCCTCTTCAACATCAGATATAATTGGCTAGATTCTATGACATATCATTCTCTATTGCCGGTATTCTTCTAAAGGAATTGGGTTGATGCAGCAAGGTGTAGAGTTTTGCTAGGTACTTCTAAGTCTGCTATGATGACAAAGGTTGAGCGCTTCCCTGCCTTTAGCCCCGGAGGGAAACACCTCATATTTACTGAATTCAGATGGTGCCTTAATTACTAGTTTCCTAGCCCTGGCACTGTGTCGAATCAGATGTTTTTCTCAAGTATCGCAGCGAGCCTATAAACATGTACACTTTGCTTGACTCCCCTAGCTTTGAGTTTGGAACATTTAACTTTACAAAAGCTTTGCATCCAAAACTTTCAAATGTTTAAGCATTGTGAGACTTCTTACCTCCAACCGTCTTCAAGGAACCTTTGAATTCAAGTTTAAGTATATGGGAGCTCTCTCGCTTATCAAATAGGCCGCTAGAAGCTATAGCTTCACCCCAAAACAAGTCAGAACTTTCTATGCTTAACAACAATGTCCCCGCCATTTCAATGAGGGTTCTATTTACCTCTCGGCTCACCTATCTCTCGGGCCACCTAGTATAGTGCAAAGGAGTTTGTAAGTTCAATCCCATCTACAGAAAATCCTCAAAGGCCTTAGGAGCAAAATTCCATTGTCAGATCTTAAGGCTCCAGCTCTTTCTTAACCAGCTGCTTTGAAAATGCAAAATATTCAAAGCATTGATTCTAGTTTTGAGTAAATACACAAATACCTTCTCGAGAAATCATCTAAGAACACAAGGAAATATTTTGATCCCGGCAGTATGTAGCTGGACTGATTGGATCATATAGGTCAGCAGCGCCAGAGCAAGCCTCCGCTTCTTTGTATGTGAAGGCGTGGAAGCTCTGAATCTCCTTGCGATCTTGCATTGTAAAAACAAATGTTGCGTGGTCCGTGGATACCCTGCCAATCTTCACAAATCCTCTGTTTGACCAAATGCCATCCGAAGGGGGCGTATATACCCGCAGCTTGTAATGCCATAATGTTTGCTCTCCTGAGGAGCTTCGCTTCAAGATAATGTATTCTCCTTCAGTTGATTCTGGTAGTGAACCAAGAATCCTAAGCTGCCTCCAGATAGTGTTCTAATCAGCACTCAGCCTATCTCAGTGATCTAAAGCACCCCACAACTAGAGGAAAACTTGATCACTATACCCGGTGACGCTTGTTTACTTCTCCATCTGACAAGAGATTCTTTTGCAAACGTGTACATGTAATATTTTTTTGACAATGGCTTAGATAAGCAATGTAATTGAAATGCTACCTCGCTCCAATTGCTTCCCTAACATGGCAGGATCTCCCCATGAATCACCTTGTGGGCATGACAGAATGGGTAATTAAAGTTCCTTGCAGCTTCATGGCTTGTAGCCTAGAATTCATGCGTACCCATTCTGAGTTGTGGCCTTCCTTCCATCAATTCTAAGGCAACAAACAGAACTCCCCAAGCGATCATCCTCCAGCTTATTCAAATATGCAGCTTGTGTTCCTCCTAATTGTCAAATACATTTTTCCTCCTCGCAACGGCCGCTTGCTCTTTGGGTAATCGAGCAGATCACAAATCTCGCTGTGATGTCCAAAGCTCTTTCAAAGACGAAAACAAGTTGCTTGCTTTTACTCTCAAATCGAGGATTCCTTCCTCCATTCTTTCTCCCTTTTTATTTTTGCTTTACCTAACATCAGCCAAGATTCGCTCACAAGATGTGCCTTTGTTCTCATTCCGACAATGACTTCAGCTTTCAGTCTCCAGCTTTGTCTAAAGTGTATCCGACAATCAGCTTTCCATATATTGATAATGACTCTTCTAAAAGCTGAAGGTAAATCAAGTATGATGCTTTCTACCTTTCCTCATCTCGTGATATCGACACCAATGGCTTAAATTCGGCCCAAAGATCTCCCCTCATGATGTACGTTAAGGGAAACCTCCTCAGCCCAAATGAAGACTATAGAGCTTTTCCAGAGTAAGACGCATTTCCTCAAGTAAATCAGCTATAATGGTCTAGTGAGAACCCGGGCTAAATTGCTTCGGGAAAGTGCATGAAAGTCCTCTCACTCAATCTTGTAGGGGTGCTTCATTTAAATTGAAGTATCGTCAACGCGCCTTCTCAGCCCTTCTCAAACAAGGTCCTAAGCAGACTTAGAATAACTCAATGGTTTCTTCATCGCTCAATAGCACCAGATCCCAGAGTGCCTGATTCATGCCTCGCCGGATTGATACAAAGATCCCGCAGGTTCTTATTCTCTCCAGATCAGTCCGATCCGGCCATTTCCGTGAGCATAAAATTTTTCCCATTGAATCGGGAATCAGCTTCCCATTCAACAATGCATTCAGTGTTCCGCTGTTCTCCATCGCATGTATTAAAGGTGGCTAACTCAAGGATTGTGAAATCACCAAAGATAATGACAGAAATGAGTCGTGAGCAGCCATAGCGCGGGCCCATAACCCTCGTGAATTAAATCCTATGAAATAATGGAGAATCCAACAAAACAGATGAGAAATCACAAATGAGACAAGAAACACGTATCGATCGTAAGATAATATCATTATCAAAATGTTCATAATCGCTTAAATACAAAATTTATCTCCATGAGTTAGTTTCAGACCGCAGGACTGCTTACACCTTCAACTGCCTAACCGCTTTAACCATCGCCAACATGAAATAAATCCAAAATAGAAAATCCCAAATAAACATCAATTCTAATGCTTAACACGACCAGGTGATTCCCATTTGGCGGCAAAGAGTGAAGTCAAAATGATGCCCAAGATTGTCGCCTACTTAATCTACTGCGAAGATTTACCGCTACTTAATTCAAATCCTAGCGTGATTGTGATCACCCCTCGCCACTCAATCCAAAGGTTTTGGAGTTAAGCAAGAGTGTTTTTTGGTTTTGAGTGTTTGGCAATTAAGCAATCATGCAAATGGAATTAGATGGTAAGCGCCGCTTATGCCGATTGCCAAAGTAAAGCCTGATGAGGCCAAATGCCACCGCTATTTTCCAAAGCCTAATCATCTCTTGGTACTATACTTAGGAGGTAATCTGTAGACCGTATATGTGGTGTCATGAAGAACCGTATTTTGTAACCCTATAGAAATCTGCAAATGGCTATCCGCATTCGTATGTGAAGGAGCAGGGTCGAAGGCTGGCAATGATGGGGAGTAGTTGTATTTCTCTCGTTTAAAGGTGATGGTTGCAGACAAGAGATCGCCGCGCAGGCTCCCGTGGATGCCGGCGCAAGGGGTTTCTAATTCGCGCTTTGCAGTGCGCGTACGGTCATGAAGTGGGTGATCCGCCGGTGCTATGGTCGCGCCTATCAGGATCCGCTGAATCGCCCCACTCTATGGCCGGCAGCCATTTTAGGAGAAGTCGGTCGCTTCGCTGGGCCTATTGTGGGATAAGATCACAAGGTGGGTTTCGGGCAAGGAGCTGTATGCAAGGGGTTTCTACTCATTGCGGCTCCGCAGGCTGCATGACCATGAAGGTGATCCGCCTAATGTCATGGAAATTTGCGTACCGAATCGCCCCACTTCTATCAGTTAGCTTTGCTTCCACGTATTGTTTTGTAGTTTTCTCGTTATGTTCCCCAGAAGCGCGTTAGCTGAAGGAGGGGCGCTAAGAGCTGCATCCATCCCACTCGCTTTGTCCGATTGCTCCCCGCCATGTCCGGGAGCAGAGCAAACATGAATCCTTTCCCAACCTCCTACTTCATGCCTCAAGCATACGTATGAAATCCACCATAGGTACGATCAGTACTTCTAGCCCGACAGTAATTCCAAGAGCCCCCGCCATGCCCAATCTGGGCCCTTTCAGCTTAGGGTGCAATTGACGGTCCAGGACATTAGGCCTCGCTGTGCCAAGATGCTGTGCTTCCCTCAGCTTCTGCGAAGTCATCATCTTTTTGTGACAAATTCTACAAGTGCGGGCCGCGCTCTGGAGAGGGCCTCTCCTCCAGATCACTTGCATGTTCTAATTATTTTGAGAACACGCTCAAATCTCAAAGCATCAATGAAAGTTATCAAGATTAACTACGGGGCTAAGGGGTGCTCGCAGGCTCCCAGCGCGCCAAGAACACAAGGCTAATCGCTTTGAAGGGATGGTGGGCTATTGTATGAAGGATATCGCGCTGTGCACCATTTGTGTCACTGCATGATGTTAGCGTATCTGTGATACAGAAGGGCAAGATCTTTATTTGGCGCGGGGGCTGGAGATACTAAGGGTCTCGTGTTCTCGGCAATCGTAACATTCTTACGGCGCAGCATATCGTTTACAACATGGTGGACGCCGCGCGTCACGAAGCTTACTTTACCTTGGCTAGAAATGATCAGAGCGTAAGTATACCCTCGGCTCCAAAGAGCCGGATAATCCTTCTAATACACAAGTGACATGAATGAACACGTATTTGCGTTGCGCGGATGGACCTCCTAACCCCTCGCCAAGCATGCCTTCGTGATATCCAATAATTCTATATGGGCTGCCAGCCTCAAGCAGTGTGCCGGAGAAAAATGGACCCGCGTATAGGTGTATTGGGATGACTTCCCGCCGATGAGGCTGGCGTGAGAATTTCCATGATTTTTGTGGATTCCACGTTTCAGCCCCGAGGTTCAGATAATTGATCATGATGCCGGGACATATTCCAGCTTTGCTAATTAGAGATCATACTATGGTCAGTATTAGGCCTCGTTAGTTGCCTGCGGGTTGTACAGCTTTCCTTTTGTGCATTAAGTATTGCTGCAAAAGTTGAAGTGAGGTTGATGCTAACATCCGTGGATGGAAAGTGGCGAGGCTGTGGTGCACATAGATCCCTCACTATCGGGCTTCTAGCGCGGATGCCAAATATCCCCTACTTGTGCTTCACGCAATGGAACTCGGAGGAGACATTTTGTACGAGGAGTTTGTGAACCAGCTAGTCTAGATTGGGCACGGAAATGCATAGGATGGCGGCCTCAACAGCGCATTTTTAGGCATTACTAGTTTCAAGCAGGTTTACATGGCACTCGATAATCGCTATGAACAAAGTAAGCCAGTATGGGAGCAAATGAGCTGCTTCACATCCAGCTCTCATACTCTCAAAGCTCGTGATATGACTCCTAGTAAGGGCTCTTATTGCAAGGGATCCGCATTAGATAATGTCGAATATAAGCAAGTGTGCTCAAGCCTCGGGAGCCGCGTAAATCAATCTTGCCATGTTCTCGCTTTTTTAGAATTTCATATAGCGCCATGTTTGTGTCCTAAGAAAATTACGCTTCTACCTCTATGTACCTGGTGTCAGATACATGCCTCGCCTCTTTTACATTTTAGCTTGATGCCATGCTTTTTGTGCAAGGGGTGATTGTGTGAATGTACATATGGTACTTTCCTCTTATAAGAAAATAACGTAGCTTCACTCTTGGATTTTGCCCTCAAGTTACCTTTGTCTTGTAAGAGAATAAATGTGTTCAATGCACTTACTTCTTATGTTATGGTGCTGTATTTATATGCTTCTCTCTTGTATTTGTTGGGACCGTTGCCTTCGCAAGTGCCTATTTAATGGGGTCAATTTGATCCTTATGTTGACCACTGCATCGGGCCGGGTCTGATTCTCGTAGCCAACATATTCTATGCAAGGTGTTGTCATCAGACGGCTAAAACACAATAATACAACCAAAAAACAATAATAGAAGCACTTGTAAACGCGGTACTCAAGTGTGTTTACGATATGTCAGCGCTTTGGCATGGGACATTCAACCTCACACATATATGTTCTCTAAAACCAAAGTAGCATTTTTGTGCCGCTTTTGCTGCCCCAGGCAAACCTACTGGCATGCTTGTATATATGCCCGCCGAAATATGCCAAAAATCACTCCAAACCCAAAGACTGTAAAACTATCGATCCTGCTACTTCCGAAACGGCCTCAACTTGCTAGTGGACTAGTGGCCTCCTTAGTTTATAAAGCTTCCCATTAGCTTAGCTTTATACTAGCTTCATTCAGGCCAAAATGGTAATCGCTAAATTTTTGATGTGCTCTTAATTCAAGTAGTGTTTGAAAAGCACATGGTAGCAAATTTATCTATGTGTCAACAGTTAAAGTAGCACCTTCTGCTTGCAAGTTTGATGTCTCCACTTCCATACTTGGAAAAGGATTTCCCTCAACTTGCCTCGCATTTCAACAAAAAATATTTTGAATCAAGCCTAAGGAAATACATTGCTCTTCCAAGCTGGATTTATGTTTATACTTCAATCCTACATCCGCTTCTTTCCCCGGACATGTATTGTATCTCCTGTGTCATATTAAATCCCGAAGCTGCGGATTTTTGGGCTAGAAATGAGGGTGAACTGACTTTCATAAATATCCTTGATGCCATGTACTATCACGCTATTATTTTCACTTTCGCTTAATTTTTCTCACTCTTTTGCCACGCACTATCACGCTTATTATTTTCATTTTCATGGGTAGTCCGTATTATTGTGCTTATGGTCGGCTACTCCCACCTCAAACGCGAATGTATACCGCTAGTCGCGGATGAACATGCCTATCTATGGCTTGTTTTGGTGTGCATATATCGCGTCATCAATAATGAGAATTCGAGCTACCAAAATGACTAGATGGATGACAGAGATGGAGAATTGTTTTTGTGTCGTAAGATTTCCAAAAATAGACAAATTCATTATTTGAATGTGTGTAAGGTCTCACGAGTCTTAAAATGGCTTTGTTGCCGTGGGATTATGGCATTTTGGACCTCTGGCCCATGCATTAACCAATGCATGGATTCTCATGCCGCATGGTGTTTTATTCCTTGTAGATGTAAGTAAAAAGCAATTCTATCCCATTTCTCATTTCCCTTATTTCTCTTTCTTCGCTTCACTTTTTGCCTCGGGTAATGGGTAACATATTACATCTATTGACCATCTATCGCGATGAACTTGTTGATGCTAATTCCTGAGACTTAGTTTTGCTGACGTATTTCATTAAATTAGTCTATGCAGGAGGCCTATGCGTCTCCAAAATTTGCAAACAAGACATGAGAGTTGGAGATCTTACAACATGGTGCTACTAGGAAGCATCCTTCCAAAAACACTTATAGCTCATCCGCTAGTTCTACCTCATTCATGTAATCCCTTTCTCATAGCAAATATATGGCGGTAACGTCTCCAATTTAGGAATCTCAGGATCCTCTAAACAAGATAAAACTATCTTCAACCATCTTCATGTTTCGCCATTCTTTCATCAATATTCCCTGAAAGTTAATTTGTTTCTAAGTATATTATTGTTATTGAATTATACTCTACCAATCATGCACTCCTTCCCGGGACTCACCAAAGAGTGTCTACAATATAAGAGAACTCATCAAGTGTGTCTAAGCAATATATGGGATCTTGTGGTCTTTTGAAATAGGCTTTGTTTTCTTACATTGAATAAGCAACTTCTTTGATTAAATAAAGGCCATGATCGAAATATCCAAAGGGCAACAACCTCAAGAACCCCAACTTTACATAATACTTACTTGTTCAATAACCAAAGATAGCATTGGGATAATCCAAAGTGACTCCTAAAGACCTTGTTACGCACTCTTTAGAAATAACTAATCTATGAAATGGGCAAACAAATAATTCAACTTGGAGTCCATATAATGACATTTGGGTGATTGAGGATCCTTTTGTTTTTGTTTTTTTGATGAACGCACTTGTTAATTAAAAGTTAGTCATGTTATACATGTGTAATTCAAACCTGAGAAGATATCCACTAGAGCAACATCACCCAATTCACATACACAAATATGCTGCAGAACAATGCATCACCATGAGCACAAAACTGCTGCGAGCAGGCATGAATCAAGATATTGCTCTCAAATGACACCTCTTTGATGTCATCCTTAAGGTGCAGAATTTGGTATGCCTTCACAATGCGACAGGCCAAGCACTTATGATCCCAGCAGTCAGCCCCTTGAAGATGAGGAGATTTCGCCTCTCCCAGATGGACCAGATGATCCAAGCAGCCGCTATGGAAAGCCCTTCTTGCCAACTTGCCCCAAGAACTAGGATAGACTCGACAATAGACCCGCTGACCATTCAAGTCACAAATGGGAAAAGACCTGCAGCCACCCAAGCAAGCCTAACATGGTGACACAAGAAAAGCAAAGGCTCAATTGTCTCATCCCTCCGCGTGCAAAAGAGGGCAAATGACAGAGACTTCCTCCGGACGAAATCGATGAACAAATGAGTTTATCCGCGACGCGATCTATGAGTGATCTGCCAAATTACAAAATGGATAGCTTTAGGATGTAGCACCGTCCACCCACGCACGCTTTTGACATGAGGCTCCTGTGGATAAATTCAAAGGCCACTTATGGAGGCAACACCTCAGGATGAAGCAGACCACATACACTCTAGGCAACAGTGCCCTCCTTAACACGCCATGAACCACAATTCGCAGTCAGAGCCACGTCTTGTGGTGGGAGGAAGTGGCAGCGCTTTTTCCCAAATGCCCCGTCCTAAACGAAGGAGAAGAAACTCACTGAATCAATTCCACGCCAACAATCTGTCCCATTATACCATGCGCAGTATACCGTGAGCACATCTTACTCGCCACCGAGCAAGTTATGAAATGGATGGACGTAAGAGACCGTGGGACACCCAGTTCGCCCTCACCCAAAGCGGGACCACCAACAACCGGGGAAGGTCAGAGGGATCTCGTAGGGCTATTGGGATGGATCAAAACAAAGTGCTTACGCCTCCCAAGCAAAATGAAGCAACCCCTTTGGAGTAAGCGAAATGCATTAGGATATGGAGGAAGCGGATAGAACAATGCGCTTCCATGGGAGGAGAGGCTTAATGGATGGGGAGCCAAAGGAAATGCACATCCAGAAAGACCGTGAATGAGACGCAGACCTCGAGAATTATCGATTATTGAGAATCCGCCATATGAACTTAGAAATCGCACTAGGTTTGCAAGAAAGCAACTCATCCCGCTCTCTACAAAGCGAGGTACAACGCACCGCCTAACCAACTTACAATATCGCTCTTCGGCAGCACCCCGCATGAAGTTCCCGGCTGGGCGACAACAATGAGCTGCATCTTGTTCAAGGTGCCAAAGAAGATGGGATGCCATGTAGACATGTGTACCACTAACTCCATTTCGCTACAAAAGTGACACGCACTGTTATGGATAACTGAAGGTGTGGACCACTGCACAAAATGCCTTTCCAAACCCCTTAATAAATGACATCCCACGCCGCCTTATTTAGGTGTATACCTAATTGAATGCCTAGAAGCTTAGTTGCCTTCCCATGAGTAAGAACCTTCCATGAAATGGGGAAAACCACGTGAAGACGGCGCTGAGAGTCTAGGGGTCTATTGTATACATACTAAATTCTACAAAGGCTTCAAAGAGAAACTGAGCATTCTCAAGTAAATTCTCGCCATCAGCCCATTAAAGAACAAGAAAGTGTCATCTCTGCATACCGACATGTATCTTCTTAGGTAACCAATATCATGGGAAGACCATGGGGATACCGCATCGCAGTGAGAGAATACCGGTGAAACAATCTCCGCCACACCGTGTTTTGTTGCATAGATAGTTCTAAGTAAATGCCATGTCCTAATTAAAAATGTTGATGAGGTTCTCCTGAAAAAGAACTCAAGAACTATACAATAATGAAGTTTCATAACATCTCGCTGTAAACTTAGACGAAAAAGGCACTGCCTCTAGTGAAACCCAAACAACACTATCATATGCTTTTGCAAAATCCAAAATTTTCCAAGTATACAAATGGGTAACCATGCATTCTAGCCCGAGAGACTTCTTATATGTCAGCCGCCACATTATTCAAGATACACTCCAAGCAAGGCAAGAAACCTAACTGCGGTGGAGGAGACTGACCAAGCACGCCACAAAGCTTCGAAAGCAAAAAGCTTTCAAAGAAAGATCTTGTACACCGAGGACAAATAAAGCAATGGGCCAATCTGAAATGGAAGAGGGACCTTACATTTGGAATAAGGGAGATGCAACCAGAGTTTCGAGGATTTCGTCCAAAGTTCTTAAATCCCTCAAAAGCACCATACATCCGCTAATTCGCCAATCCTACTCCCGAAACCCACTGGAGAATACCATCAAGACCCGACACTTGCCCCTCTGAGAGAAATGTGGCCTCAAATGCAACCATTCTCATTGATTCTGCCCCCAAAGTGGCCCCTTGCTCACAGTGACTGATGAATTTGCAAGGTTCTGAAAATCTGGGACTAAAAGGAAGATCACGAGCGCTGAAGAAAGCCGAAAAGTGATTATGCAAAAGCCTCTAAGCTCACCGGATCCAAACAAATATGCCCATCCCGACCAGCAGAGATCAAGAGATGCGCCTAGCTTCTTTGTTTTGGCAAACAAAAAACCAGGCACCGTGCCTCCTCTGAACTACTTAAACCCAAACTTTAATGTGAGCAAGTGTATCCGTTTCCGGGATTCCATCTCACGTAATGCTACACAAAATTTGCTTCTCCACATGACCATCCGGGATGGGGAAGTACAGGACCTCGCATGCCTCAAGCTAAGTTTCAAAGAGCCAGAAGGCCTGCTAGCGGCCTGCTCACGCACTTCAACCTTTAGCAAAAGACTTCACAGCGCTGAGAGCATCAACACCGCCATGCCCCCGTGGTTTAGAGAAAGAAGTGAACCACGCCTCCGGCTCTACAAAATTCTCGCCAAAAAATCATCATCCTTCAAGAAAAATATATCTCAGCCTTTGAAATATGTCTTAGAGGCAAGATGCACCAAATAAGATAGAGAGCAAGAGTAAAAGAGGACTGTGCCTTTGAAATATGTCTTAGAGGGGCAAAGATGCACCAGCCAGATGAGAGCAAGAGAACATCAGTGGGATTATACGAACGCGTAGATTCAAATGTGTTCTCACGATGAAAAGTGTGCAACAGGTTGCTATCAAAAGCATTTAGTGCCTCTCTATCATATCTTGTATATGCTCTACCCACCACCTAACCAGCCATTACACCAAGTAAAACTTGAGGGACCCTCAACTTCTATGAAGTCACAATCTTGCATTAAACTATGCCATTGTCCCGCTCAAAGTCCTCGACTATCTCTCGCATTATCCGCCACATCCTGGCCTTTCTCTCAAGCTCAACCATAAGCTAAAATCACCCAATTCATGATCCATGCAAATGTAAAGGAGCCTAACCTCAAGAATTTGAATGCAAAGAAGTCCACAATGCTACCGACGTGGGTTTATTATAAAAGATACACATTCTATATTCCTATTCTATTCTATTCATTAAATCCGTCCCCATCTCTATATCTTCTATTCTATCTCTATCTCTATTCTATCTTCATTCCAGTCTCTTGGCCTCATTCCATTAACCAACTCTATTTCTACTCTTTTATCAACTATATAATTTAACTATGATCCACCGCCAACCCGTCAACCTGAGTAATGACACTCAGAAGAAGCCATCCTCCATGTCAAGGACACCAGCCTTTGCCGCAGTCCGTGGCCACCGTAATATTGTAATCGCTTCTATTGATTATCAAGAGCAACTTTGTAGGCATCCTCTTTCTTTGCATTTATGCTCTTACAAACAAATAGTCTGAATCCTATTTGTTGCTGCTGGATACAAACCAAGCCTTTTTAGAGGGAGGTAAATACACTCACATATTCATGTTTTAAAGTTCACATCAAACTGTATATGAGTATCTGTTTTCCACTTGATTGCCTAATGGGATGCAATGTTGATGCGCGAGGATAGGCAGTGAGTGGCGAGCTGGCTCAATGTAAAGCGCATGCAGAAGGCTGTGGTGCAAAGCCATTCCTCCTCCGAGCCGCTTTTTCTATAAAGTGCAATGGATCATTCTTCTTCAATGCGCTCTTGCTTGGGTAATCATGTCCAGCCTCTCTTTGCTGGTCAAGAAAGACAATTATGGCTATGGAGTGTGCCAATGGCTAGGTAGAAGATCACCAAGGTGATGGCAAAGGACAGGTGGAAGGCCAAGTGGAGTAGGGATGGCGCAGGGGAAGCAGAAGTAGGGAGATGGGCGTGAGGAGTGATGTGTAATGGAGAGGCCCACACACCCATAAGCGTGAGAAGGCCTCAACATCAGAAAACATATTAGGCAAGCTTCCTAGGCCAAGTATGCAAGATAATTTACACAAAAAGAGTGGACTACTCTTTTAACAACCACAGACTTGGGGAGGGAAGCCTCAAAGCAGGAAGGGAAATACAAATACGAGGACCATTGGTAATCGAATGAGCAAGGTGCAACCCTAATCCATTAAGTAATGGAAACCAAGAAGTCCGGAACTGCATCTACTAGAAATCTTCCACGTAAAATTCAGTAGGTGAGCAATGACAAAGCAGTAATTAGACAATTCAAGGCAGGTATACTCGAGCAAGAGAGGCAGCATTGCCCCCTACAAAAGGATCTACCTACGCCCACTAGCCGACAAAGAATAGGCTAATTTAACATCACTAAAGGAAATAATTGTTTTGCCTATCCAAAACTTTTCTTTCGTGTGACTCCGCTTTTGTACATTAAATCCCTTTACGTTGTTTCAAACTGTATCTCTATCTCTTGAGATCATGAACTCCACTGTGCTGAAATGATGACGCACACTGCATGGAACATTAGATTGCAAGACTTTGCAAGTGGACGCTTATGACTATCTCACAAACTCCAGACACCAAATAGTGGAGAGAAGGCACTAGAACACTTCATTAGTCTAAATTAATGCTAATTCAAATGCACAACACCAATAATGCAAATTATTGCAGTTAGAAGAGTGATTCTGCCAACAAAATGCAAATTGACTAAGGAAAAAAGTCCTCCCCTAATTTCAAATCACATACATAATGTGATAGTGGCCCGTGCCAAGTATTTCACACCCTAGTCAAGTGGACCTCCAAAGTGGGCTAAATTGACTAGCAATATCAATACACGACATAGTAACTATCGCAGATCCATTATCCCGCATCCATCGCTCTAAATACCTGATAGATTCAATATTAAGTTAAAGTATGTAGAATCCCAATTCATAACTGAGGCCATTCTTGTATATTGTATATTAGCAAATACTTTTTATATATTTTCATTGTCAAATTTGCATTTGACAATAACTTCATCGTAATACAATTGATGCATCAATATTGCATTTTCGCCTCTACCAACATCTTAGCCCTGAGGTTTGGAATTAATATTGCCAAGGCTTCAGTATATTGAAAGTTCTTGAGACGTGTAAACATGTACCAAAATAATATGTATTTGAAAAACAATGTTTGGTAAACTATCGTTCTTCCATGATTATAATATGGACTACAAATATTGCAGGCATATAGTTCTTGATGCCACTTTATATGGACCACAATGTTGTAAGTTTAGTTCTTGATAATTTCATGCATTGGCCCTTGATATGGACCAAACATTGTAGGCTTAATGAAAAATACAGGAAACAAGGGTAGACCGCGACACACTGAGGCATTACCTTAACACTTGTTTCCTCAGCAAGCTTTGGAATGCCACTTCATGTACTTGCAATAATGTGTACTCAACAATGATGCATCATTTGTACATTTACTAAACTCAACAATGATACATTGCTTGTACATTTACTAATCTTATCGCTTTTTCAAACATGTACTCAACAATGATATCATTAGTTGTACATATTTATTAATCTTATATTGCTTTTCCAAGGCTCACTTGAGAGGTGCAAACAAGTGGATGGACAACAGTACACGTTGTTTGCATTGCCTTCTCCTAAATGTATAAATATGGATTGCATATTTTTTCCTAAATGCATCAAGATGCAGACAAATGGATGGACTGTAATTTTGCTGTATTATTTTCACATTGCTTTTTTCCAAATTTATCATATTCTGATTGCATTAAAATTATCTCTTCCCGAACTTCATAGTCGTATCAATAAAATTCTAAGAGATGCTAGCTACAAATTACTTACTACATGAGTACAAATTACTGGTTACCATGTGCCAAGACGCAAAGATGCATATCACACAATTAAATACATACTTCTACTATTAGATATAAGGCGCACATGGAGAGCTTACTACCAATTAGGAAATGCACTGCATTATTATAATAAAACCTCGCAACTCATATAGGAACTTTGACAATTTTCTACCACAAAAAAATTCTTTTCTCATAAAAAAACAAAAAATAGGATATATGTCCGTAAGCACCGTTATTACAATTAAATTGCTACGTTCTTCTAGAAGAATTACAAAGATAACTTTGGATCGCACTAACTAAGCATGTGCCACCCCAAAGACGAGATAATGAGATGGACATATTAAAACATTCATAGTATCATGCATGTGTCTTCAATATCTAGCATTATAACACAGGGGTTTTTTTGTGATTTATACGCTTTTGGCATGTGGTTTTCTATATGATTTACTTATCTTACATGGACGCATTTCAAAACTGCATTTCTAGAGTGCACCCATTTTGCTAGCCATTGATTTTAAAGAAGAGGGAAAATCGTGGTGGTTGGGGGCTTTTATTGTTAATATTAGGTTTGTCAAATATTAGGTTAATATTAGGTGAATAGGTTTGTGTTGGCTATTAGGGTTCCGGATTTAAGTATGTGGTATATCAAAGCCGCAGCATATGGCCTCGCTATGGCACCGTGACGCCGTTGCATAATTCACATAGATGCTTCCAAGCTTAAAGCACAAGATAGGATCCGCCGGCCAGAGATTTCATATTGCGCTCTTGAAGTTCTTCTCGAGCTTAGTATATCTAGGCTTTCAAGCTCACGACTCCGAGCATGCTGTAGAAATCTGCAGCTAATCAGCCACAAATTGGGTATCGACAACTACAAGCCGCAAAACCCTAGTTCATGCAGATTAGGAAGAAAGTTTTTGTTTGATCTAATAAACCATGGCTAACTAGAGTCGACACAAGAATAACACTCTAAAAAGAGGGCCGGCCCGGAAAGAAATATGTAGAAGCTTATTGGCTGGGAAACAAAAGAGGCTAATCTTTGTCCGAAGATATTTTGGCAAAATAATCCCTTTGGCAGGAACCTTTCCACCTGTCTCTGCAATCAAGGTCTGGGCTTTAATAAACCGCATTTGAGTGGGGCCAAATTGATAGGTTATCAAAAATTTTCTACCCAGACGCCCCCAATACTAAAGTAAGAAAAACAAATTTCTTGCTTATGCTTTTGCATGGGAAAAAATTGCCCCAAGGGTTGGATGATCCCGGCGGGCATAAGATCAATTGGCTGTATATATGACAGTTGTAATTTATCGTAAATGTGCCGAAAAGAAGGTTGAAAAGCGTTAGTGCGACGAAGCCCAGCTAAAAGAATGGTAAGTCTATCCTAAGCATTTCTCCTTTTCTCCTCAGAATTTTTTCTGCTAAAAATACATGCATCTTTTGTCATTTTATTGTCATCTACTATACCTCAAACTCTCTTATAGAACCCACATATACATGACTAACACATTCACCATGCACTATTTTAGCTTTTGACAATCAGTTAAAACAATTCAATTCATGTATGAACTGTTATCACTAATACATAAAACCCTATCCATGCACACCATAATCTTAGCACCAAATATGGTCATATAATAAAAAATAAATAAAAAACAAGTTAAAAAAAAAAAATCGTACAAACAAATTATACAAACCGCATCTTTATGATTACAATAGATCACACACACAATTTTATCACATGTGCACCCATTATATGCTTTATAAAATGTGATCATTTTGATAGCTCATCATCATGGAATAAATTACTACTACTATATTTTAGTGTAGCCAAAATAGATTAAGCCAAACTACCTTCCAAATTGGGGGTTGTAGCGCTTCCTTTCTAACACTTGGCTAAATTAAATGGTTTTTTCCATCACAGTTCTTATTTTTAATTAAACTTTCACAAAATAGAAAAGGCAAATACAGCCATCACGCCTATAATGATTTAAAAAATCCAAGCATTCGAATAAAGACATTGAATTTATTGTAAACAAATTAAATCAAGACACTTATTATATATATATAGGAATATAAAATAAAATCCTAAAAAAGGGGACCTACATTGTTCCTTCTCTAATGCTTTAACTTCTAAATGAAATTCAGAAAGTTAAAGTGGAAAAAAAAGAAACATAAAACCTTATTTGAAATTTCTTAAAGTTAGTACATAAATTGGTGTTGGAATTTTAGGCTAATTCCATCCATTTTTCCAAGCCCACTCTATATTATATGAAGTTAATCATGCCCGCATGGATATGATTGGATAAAAAGATTTGGGCTATTCAACCTAGAAAACTTCACTAGCTGCAAAAAATTTCTTTTTTTGGGCATTCGCTACCAGTGACTGTGCACGAGACGCTGGATGTAAGCATATATGCCCTTACTCATTCTAGACCGTATATGTATATCCCCGCTTTCTGTGGGTATGCCTCGTGATAAGTTTTGCATACTATATATCATAGTTTATGAAATACTATAAGATTTGAGAGACAATGTACTATATGATGTTGATTTTATACATGTATAAATATGATTTTAGGGGCTCTCGCCGCTTTCTACGCTACCTCTGTAGAATATGCACCAAACCAAAGGGGGGTTTAAGGTGATTCATTTTCAGGCGTGAAACGTACCGGTTTGTGTTTATATCTAAATACCTACCCCCTTCTCGGCCTTCAACACAAATCATTATATTATACGTAAACAAAGGATTTTTATTAAAAATGCTGGGTATAATAATAGTTTATGTAAATTAATATTAATGGTCATATATGCTAGTTGCATCACCCCCGTGAATATGCATCCAAACCAGTTTAGGGGGGTTTAATTTAAAGGTGTCGTAAATCTAAATGGTTTGTACCTAACTTAACTTCTTTTTTGGTCCCTTCCAGCCTTAGTAAAATTGTGTAAAGATGTTATGTACATCTCAGCGTGCTGGTGTCTATGACAATAATATAGCTTGGGAAAAAAAGTTGATCGACAAGTAGAAACAAAGGAGCAACTTGCATGTAGAACATACCCTAAATAAAAAAGGGTTGTCGGTGTTAGGAATGATGCTGGTATATATGTATAATATTATATCTACCCTAGTATATTATTCCACCTAGTCTATTTTGTTGCACCTATGCATACTATAAAGAACTCATTTAAACTCAAATCAAACCATTAGAAAATCTAGCAATCAAAACTTACTAAAATTAGATAATCTTAGCCATAATAAATGTACAAATCTTACTGGGTACTAAAAGCAACTATAATTTTAGATTTACTGCTACATGTAATCCAAGCGCATGAGACAAATGCAGCATATTCACAAACAAGTGAAACGAATAAACCAAATAGATTGTATGCAGAAACACAATGAATTATAAAAAAAACACACACACACACAAATATACTCACTATCTGCATAGTTGGCCTCAACATGTGCAATGACAGGCGTATCTTACATATGCAAAAAAACATGTGCAATCACAGACATATTCTAAATAGCGTTCTTGTCCATGATATGCCTAAGCTAATCTATTATGAGCTTTATCTGTTCCTCAAAAGATTAAAATTGTGAAGAAAGCCAGCAAATTCAACAACGATTAACAAAGCTGTCTATAAACATTGATTTCAATCATTTGATTTAAATGTACATCATACCTGTTTCACTGCATTTAAATATGCAATAAAAATTCCATGGAATGCCGTTCACTAAAGCTATAAAAGTTCCACCGCTATAATCACCTTGAAGCAAGCGCAGGGTCCCGTATCACAAACTGCAGTTTGGAAACAAATAATGTAGATCCGAGATCTCCAGCCATGTGTTTTAATAGATCCGAGATGCAAGCACATGCCTCAAATGTCTCTGTCAGCCATTTCCAAAACAATGCCGCCTACAAATATGGCAAGAGGTAATGGATTGCTAGCAAAGATGCTAGTCATTGCAAACTATAAAGAAAACAACACTACCTTGGGGTACTTCAATATTTAGCACAAGATATATATCAAAATATCACCTCAGCATAGTGGAGAGTATATGTAAAACACAGAAGAAACCAAAAGAAATAGGAAGATGGGGCTAATCTGTGGTTTGAATTTGCTTAAATTTAGCAAGATCGGTAGGCCTTAAATTTATTATCTTCTAATGGGATTATAAACAAATATCTCTATCTAAACAGTCCTATCAGATTGTAATATGCCCTATTTGAACTTAAAGCATCCAAAGAAAAAGAGCTAGAAATAAATATCTTATGTATGTGAAGATGTAAAGAGTAAAAGCTTCTTTCCTATTCAGATCAGATAACCTAAAAGAGAGAACTCTTCATGATGTTTATCCTTCTCCGATATCTTCTTGATCTATTCCTTAGCACACTATTGGATTTCTTGCTCGCCTTCTTCCACCTTGAGCTGGTGGTTGGCTAAACAAAGTTCATTATGACACGCAATTTTTCACCCAAAACATAAATGGTAGTGCCAAAAGTTGAACTCTAGGTTTTGATTGATCAAAAGATCAAAAGGAAAAGAAATTACCATTGGGAATGGAGTTATGGATACAAGGTTCACTGCCTACCTATTCAGATTCTCCTAATAGTTTTGTTGCCGGGAAGATGCAAAATTGAGTTAATTCTAGAATGAGTAAGAATGGTGGATACTTAAGTAACTACCTATTTAGGCTCAAAGTGTATTTTGTTCTCTTGGATGCGGGGTTATTATTTATCATGATGGCTTCGACATTTCTCCTTCACCTACTTTCCTTTAAACTGTGTTTTTTCCTGTTGGACTGAATGCTGACTTTAGAACTGCCCCTGCATACAAAAATAAATTTGCTTGTGAAAATTGTCACGCACTTTAGATATGTAAGAAAAGGTAGTTCCAACTATCGCAAATTAATGCTATGAAAATTAGCCTCGGCACATAAGTAGACTTCCGTGAGCCGGCCCTTTGTTCCTGCGGCACAAGAGGATGCCCGTATCTTCTAGAAGTGTTCCTATGAAATAAAACCGCGTGTTGCCTTGCCCTAGAGAGAAAAAATGGGAACAACATGCGTAAGAAGACCATCCGACCAGCCCCATCACGGCTATTGCATTTGTTTAAAAAGAAAAAACTCCTCTTCATCTCAAAAGAAGTTTAGAACGGAACAAATAGGCATAAATGTAAAAGAATAAAACCCTGTGAAGAATCGAGTTTGTATGCCGAAAGTTGAGTTTTCTATGAAGGAAAATAAGGAAAATTGAAGGGGTAAACTATGGGCAAAATGGCTTTTAGCCATAAAAATACTAAAACACCCTAGATATACTAATTAGTAGTTCCTAATTTAACACGTGTTTCGAATCATATGAAAAACTATAACGAAAACAGCAAAAAATACGTGCAATTCCTCAGAAGAGGTGTTAGAGCACTTTGTAACCTTAAATAGCCATTTGGCTAATCTTTTAGCTGCTTATTTTATTCCATGTCTATCATAGACGATTGTAAAAGTGCAAAGCAAATTAAGTCATAAACTCAAGGATATTAATTTCAGCATTGCTCAGGTCCCAAGTTTCAAGCCTGGGACAGCGTCACAAGCATGCTAGAATGGTTCTTTCCTATTCAACTAGAGATGGAGTTCGATTCAAGAAGTTTCAATTTTTATAGGACAACAATTTTGCCCCATGAATTGCGCGAAATTATACACACTCATGCAACACTCCCTACTACTATTGGAATTTGTTCAGCTTTCTCAACCCCTTGCCCTTTGCGCGCTTTTCTGAACAACAATAATTTCAAGCAATGGGGCAATCCATAGTGCTTCGATTTTGAGTTTTTCTTAAATGATTGAACTTTCAAAAATACAAACTATCCAACTTTTGTCACTTAGAATACGTTTCTATTGCCTACCTATTTTATCCATCTTGTGGCATACCTGTTATTCCTGTTCTACAAATCCAAAACCTTGGTACTCCATTATGGAAATGATTACATTTATAGCTCTTTATTCCACTTCCCTCCAAACACCCATTACATCCAATTCCATTACATATGCCAATGATTAACGTCATTTTCAAACCATACATAAATGTATATTGAGATCGGTTCTTTTCGTAATACACGCCGTGGCCTCGACACTGCCTTTTTGCCCTGTACCTGGCGGGGCACGCAATCCTTTCGGCCGCTTCCCCGCTTCTCCGCTTTCTTTCCGGGCTGGCTCTATGCTTTTCTCCGCCTCTCCATTTCTTTTCAGTGCCTGCAAAAAGTGTAGGATCCTAGCTGGGCAAAAGGTGAGATCTTAATTAAAAAGCAGCCAGATATCCTGCTAGGAAAAAGCAAGAGATCCCGGCAGAGATTCTTAGGATCCGCTAGTAGATCCCAGATCCAAGCAGTAGGCCCTATTTTACTCCTTCTAACGGCTCTCGGCTTCTTACTTCTTGGCCTTCGACCTTCCCTCCTTTTCAATCCATTCAACTTCTTCCTTCAATGATTCAATCCTCGCCGCCTCATTTTAATATTGTACGGCAAAACGCTTCTCGCCTCGCTTCTACAAAATGCTTCTCGGACAGTTTCCGGCCTTGGCTTGTAATACGCCTACAAAACGCCTATCGTTGGGACAACGGAAGGAACACTACGATGCAGCAAAGACGCTGGCTTCTCATAGTTAATAAGCTCTCGGGCGGCACTCGCGGCCCGGGCCGCCAGCGCCGGGCTGCCAAGGCCAGCCAAGTCTCTACAGGCTGTATCGCTCCTTCCTAGCCAGTGGAATTATGTAGTCCAAAATTCTTTCGATGCTCCAGCGTAATGACCAAAGTTGTCATAGGTCATTGTTGTGAACACTTTTTATTTTCCTAGTTATTGAGGAGGAGCCACAAATACGTGACTCCCTGCAATCAATCCATCTAAGCTTTGCTTCTTTGCTCCAGCAGCCCTGCTTCGGCACAAACACCTGAGTTTTAGAATGTTAGCTACCATTAGTATATACCTGCTTATTCTGTTTGGGCAATCCTGTTTGTTTGAAGGACCCTATCCCTATGCTACTACACTACCCTTCCGGTTCTCTCAGCTTCAAGGTGTTAAAAACGACTGTGGCAAGAGAGGGGAGATTTTGACCCAGGGATTTTAAATCAATAATCCATCTTGTGAGCTGCCAGTTTTGGGCCGAAAAAACAATTATCCAGTGTCTAAATCACCCAATCCGGCACAATGGCTTTTCAATCATCAAAACAACTGCCCAGTTGTCTAAATCAGCCAATCTGGCTTGATTGTGCTTGGAAATCGAGAAGACCAATATCTGGGCCTAAATCAGTGGATCTTTTTGGTAGTTTTAGTAAGGCCAGGGGTATGGGCTCAAGAACGGAGTTGCAAGATTGGTGGCAAATGCTTTGACGGAATAATTGATTGAAACGGGATATGGCACAAGAAGAAGAAATGTTTTGGTGCATACTTAACGAGATATCGTTACTATGCCCATTTGGAGCCCAAGCTTTTAGCTCCGCTGGGGAAACGACATCCGCATGAAGAGCCGTGATTTGATCTAGTAACAAAAATGCTCGATCTATAAATCTCTTCCAGCGATTTTGGAAAATTCAAGACAATTCATATGTATGATATAGTCAGAAATGCAGCTGTACACATTCGCCACTGAGCCAATGAGTTAGTACGCCACGCGGGTATCAATCTTCACCGAATGCTTAACACCAAACAAAACGTAATCACGGTTTTACAAGTAAAATGTATTGCAACAATTCTACCTGCATTCCTTGATTTTACCAAGATTCTACCCTTACCTTACATTCTCGCCTCTGCACGTCTTTTACTCAGATTCGACAAGTTATCGAAAGCTCATCAGAGATTCTCGGTAAAATAATGATCGCTTAACGCTGGCCGGGTAAAGGTTTCCACACCTCGTAATCTCGTGAAGAACCATTCTTGTATACGAAATAGTCAGATCAAGCCCTTTGAGGTGGAGGGATTTCCGAAAAGAATTATTATACCTCAGCTTCATTGGGTAGTCACTCTCTTTGTTCATATTCAAGCTCAAGCAGCGGTGCTTTTTCCGTGGCCCCGCCGGATTTAATTTTAAGTGGTAGAGGATTGATGTATAAACCGCAGAATCAGCTCCAAAAGAGAGGGGCAACCAAGGATTAGTTTAGGAAATGGCATTTTGGGCAAATGGAACTGTCTAGGCCGAAGCTCGTGAAGGTCATGGACAAAGACGCCATGTCCAAGCAAATTGGCGATGGTTTCGAAATTTCCCGTGTCCCGGAAATGAAATGTCGCTGATGCCATCATCCCGGCCAGCGACCTGTGCTATGGAGAACGTTAGGAACGGATCACCACTTCCCTACATTCAACAGAGAAATCCATTATTAAGCATGCATTGTACTGATTGTGTTGAACGTTAATTAGCGGCCAAACTCACTGGAAGCTTGGCACTAGAGAAACGCTCACATGCCTTAAGCGCGAAGCAAGTTTTGTATTCATATGTGTAATTAATAGCTAATATATAGATATTACAAACATATATGTAATGTAAGACTGGCGTGACCACAAAAGCTTAGAAAATAGAGTAAGCATATAATATTGATAAAGACTATATAGTAAAGATACCCAAGCCAATCATTCAAAGTTGAATCAATATCTCCGCTAAGTCATAGATCTAGTTCGATATTTAAGATTCACAACGCTAAGTACGTTTCCGCACGGCCGCACGTACCATCCGAAACATCACTTTATAAAGTCCAAACGCTTATATCCACTTTACCCTTTGGTAAACATACCTAAAAAATTCTCGTGATTTCAGTTTCCTCCTCATTAATTTATTAGCCTTGTGAATGTAATCACTGATACTCTTTTGCTCCATTATAGAGTCGGCTAAATGCTTTCTGGAATATTTTCAGCTAAATATATTTACCAAACTTGCACTCCAATTGAGGGACTATTATCCCGCCATTATTGCCATTGCCACCTTTTAATGCTATAGTAATACAAGTGATTGGCAGGAGCTAATATCTGAGTCAGCGAATCCAACCAATCAGTGGGAAGTGTCATGCTGATGCCTTCTTGATTTTCTTAAATCCCAGGACCTTCCCGCAGTTTCACAATAGATGAAATCCTAACATTGGTTCTAAAAAGTTCTCCAGTACTTCAATGAAATTCTTTTCTATCCGTAGGAAGTAAGGTAAATTTGGAAGATCCGTCTTGCCAAATCAGACATTTTATATTTGTTCCAATATTTCAGATTTTAAGTTTAAACTGCGCTTATTGCTTCTAAAAAGATTCTCTTTGACCTTTCTAGCACCTTATCCAATTTGTCCTAGATTTTTCTAGAATTTGTGACTGAATCATCATTTGAATGTACTTTAATTCAGCTTTGCACAACTGTCAGACTTCTTTTTTGGCCCTTCTCAAAGATCTTGTAAGCTATCCACCTCACTTTCTACAATGCTCTAGTTTTTCTCAACCACTCCCAACTCATCATTGTATTCAGACAATTCTTTTCAAGAAACAAAAAGATCAACAATCTTGTTTGATGTGGAATCACTCCATGTATGGCATGTAAGATAAACCATTCACTTGGACATCATGCTTGATTCTTTTGATAGGGCTCCACATCTAAAATAACAATTGCCGCCATTATAAAATGGGTCTTTTGGGTGAATTCAACTCCTCATTATATATTCTTCCAATGAGATACATGGGACAACTTCTTGAATCTCAAATGCATATCAAACATGCACCTTTGTATTTCAAGGTATTTGCCGTTGATCGCTTTCTTCTTTTTGCATTCAGAGGGAAACCATATCATGAGTGTCTATCCAATATGAGCATCTCTTTCCAATCATCGCGATAACCCAACTTTAATGTGCAAGTAAATGGATGTCTCTTCCAACTTTGCAAAAAGCAACCCAAATCCACCTCCCTTGCACATGGTAAGCACGTATTAACAATGCCCCAGCCCACTAGAAGCTGTAAAATACCATAGTGAGAATTCAAGTTATGACCTAAAAAATACCCCAGTATTATAGACAGCGTACCTCAAGGTAAAGTGTAGTATGTTCCTTATCCTTATCTATATCCGCCCTAAGTTGGATGTCCGCTGGATATGCTCTCAACTTTATTCATATAATGTCTCCTTCCAAAAGTGCCGGCACCAAACTCTGGACATCATTAGGTAGAAAATGACGTTTCATTTTGTTTAGGCACTCGAGAATAGATTCAATGTATCAGAGTTCACAAATTTGGAAGAAGGCTACGTCTACATGCACATCAAAATGACCCCTTTTCTAGGGTTTTCCAAGTAGCTTAGGTAAGTTATGAAAACTCCCAATCACCTTACCTGACAAAACCATTGGGCATCTAGAATGTCAAATGCCTGATTTTCACGTAAATAAATGAGTTCTCCCATGTCATGGAGATGTGACAGCAAGACGAGAGTATCAAGTAGAAATATACTTATTATACAACTCAACAAGCCTGCCAAAACTGGAGCAATTTTTGTCCTTTAAGCGCACTCATACTTAAGTGCACTCATACTTGATGATGGGAGAGAGTAAATTCCTTTTGGGTACCCTTTTCTCAAGTGTACCATTATCTCTACCACAAAGCAAGGAATTTTCTGCCGCTGTTGAAGGAGATCACCTAAAGGTTTTGATAGCAGTTTTATTAGTTCGGGATTTTGACAAAGAGCAACAAAATCTCAAACATTGTCTTCGGACAAGTTTGACTTCCCAAAGTCAAGAAGACCTACTGTATTTGGCTCAATTCTTGATTCCTAGTTAGTGTCCCTTTGCATCCTGCTGGCTCATTCCTCTCGTGGAGGACGTGGTGAGCCGAAGTAATTCAGGAAATCCTATGAGGGACTCTTTTATTTCTAATCTTAGTTTCGGCCGGTGGGGAGACTTTGGCTTTTAACCTGGGGTTTCTAAAGTGATCCAAGTTCATTATTGAATTGAAATCAAGACCCGTGAGTTTGTCCTTACGCGGAAGGAGCCTTGCAAACAATTAGAAAGTATGTCTTTATCTAACCCCTTACAAAATGATGGCGAAAGGCATGGAATTCTTTCTCTCACCAGCAAGATCACAAAGAATGCTTCTTTTCTTACCAAATTGAAGGGTCCAGATCCATACCTATAAAGAGAGGATGTTGCCGCAAATTTTGGGAGAGCCTACATTTCCGGGAAAGCAGATTCTTTTGTGAGAGTGGTCTTACCATTTTCACCCTAAAAATCCACAAATGAAGAGCTTGGCGTTAGTGGGTTGGACCTGTGGTTTGATCCGTTGGGCCCACTTTGACGAAGTATTCCGCTAAGTATCCAATATGTCGCTAAATGGCTCTTCCATTTCCCAAAATGGTGCAGCTAAATGGCATTTCCATTTGCACCTTCAGGATGCAATTTATTGATGCTTAAATGTCGTTGTATACGTAGTTGAACTTCAGGCGGTAACGCTTTCCTCATGGTCTTCAAAGGTGTAATGTAATTCTAATTCCAAGTTCGAATTTGCAGAGCGCTGTGCTTAATGTATCTGCAATTTTGCTGTAAATCATAATAAAATGATAATAATAATATAAAGTGTATTTACCTGAATCTCAATCAGAACACAAAAAGTTTGCAGAAGTTTGCAATGCTCGCTCAAGAGTATCGCCAAGCAATATTGGCCCCTCCTTTAGAAGATCCCGCACACTTTTACAACCAAATGCTCCAATTGGCAGTGAGCCGCGCAAAGCTTCAAAGAATCTTTGTTAGGTCCCCTATGGGCCCTCTAGCTTGAGGCTCTTCAAATAGCTAAGACCCAGCTTGTTAGGAGCTTGGAAAAGTACGCTTAAGATTCTCATTGTCTTCTAAGGATTGCCCACGATATCCAAAGCTCGCATATGCACAACTTTGTTGCAGGCGGCATCTACCAAGGTCCTACACCAACCTTTATTTCGGGTATGAAACCAAGCAAATCCTATTCCCCGCTTATAGCTTCCATTTATGAATTGATCCACATACAAGATCATCCTCCGTTTCATAATTTGTTCCTAGATAAGAATCTGAAAACGACAAATTTGCTTCAAAAAAATTTTGCTGTGGCCTCAACGACGCCATTCCTACAGATACCTTCCAAAATCCAAGCTCATCGATGGAAATTCGCTAAGGGCTTTGACCCGTGCCTCATGCCGGGCCCGATTCTATTTGATTATATTGCGCCTCCAAACCTTCAAAATGGCAATTGGGGGCTTTGAAGGGCTTCAACAGCTCTGGCTTTCCCCGATCCTATTTCCTACATTATGCTGCGATCCAAACGCCCAAATGGCAATTGGGGCTTTGAAGGGCTTCAGCCCCCAGTGCCCCCGGATCCTATTTCATTATGTTGGGTAGATCCAAACCTCCAAATGGCAATTGGGGCTTTGAAGGGCTTCCTGTTCTCGCCTTACTTTCCGACCCTATTCTATTTTCTACTGCAATCCAAACTCTCCAAATGGCAATTGGGCCTTTAGCGCTTCACCGTGCCTTGGCACCTTCTAATCCTATTTCATTACGCTGTAAGATCCAAACCGAAATGGGCAATTGGGGCTTTGGGGCTGGCTTCAAATGTGCCTCTTGGTGCCCTCTTTGATCCTATTCTACTACGCTTGCAGATCCAAACTCCTCCCAAAATGGGCAATTCTGGGGGCTTTGAAGGGTTTCCCCAAACAAAGCTCTTGGCTTCTAATCCTATTTATTACTTCCCGCATCTAAACCCCGTCGAATTGGGGCTTTGAAGGGCTTCCAGCTCTGTGCTCTTGCTTCCGATCCTATTCTATTTTCTACTCGGTGTCCAAAACTTCCAAATGGCAATTGGGTCTTTGAAGGGCTACACCAAAGTTCTTTTGATGCTATCCGATCTTATTTCATTATGTCGCAGAATCCAAACTCTCCAAATGGGCAATTGGGCTTTGAAGGGGCTTCAGCCAGTTCTTGATGTGCCGCCCGATCCTATTTTCCTCATTATCAATCAACCAAACTCTTCAAATGACAATTGGGGGGCTTTGAAGGGCTTTTTAAATAAAATTTCCCAACATCAAATTCTCACACAATAGTCAAGTCAGGAGATCAGATTTCACTTCAATGGCCGTAAGTAACTATTCCTACAACTTTTGCAACCATTTTACTCAGACATATAAGCGTAGCTTCCTGAGTTTGCAAATTCGGGATGAAGAAGTGTGGATACGAGCATTTCCATCTCTACTCTTAGACTTCACCCAACGATTTGTTACTTCGTTGAGTGTACCACTTGCTTTTGATGGGTGAGAGCAAATCAGAGATTCAGGACTAAGAAGCTTATACTTCCAATCGGAATTAGCACCTAAAGATAGAATGGCTCTATCTATGTTTGTGGTACATGTAATGTTTATTATCTTCTCGGGCGATGAAAGACAACAAACGGTAGTTACCTGCTGTCATGTTTACTTTACTACTAAAGACTTGCATCAGTTGGACCCTCCATATTGCACGCCTCTCTCCATATTGCATCAGCCTTTCCTAGACCATGTAAATGGCTCTAGAGCTTCCATTGCCACTTTGATGATCTAACCAACTTCATGTACAACAAAGGCTAGACATTCACTTTGGAAAAGCATGGACAGAGTAGCGACAAAGAGAAAATAACAGAGTTGGGATACAGCCACTTCACGCCAAGTGAGATGAGAGAAATGTCAAAGTTGAACTTCTCCTTATATGACATAAACTCCATTCAATTACTAAGACTGGGCGTCTACCATCATGGACCAAAATGTCATGTACGATTTAGTAATAATATCAAGTAGTAAAAGTATCTACACAACCCATGTAGATTTGCACATGCTTTAGCGTGATCTAAAGCAAAAGGCTAATCACTACTGCGAGACTGTCTCTAAAAATTATACGTCAACCATCTCAGTAAAACATAACATGTACATAGTCCCAAACTTGAACCAAAAAGGCAACCAAGACTTCCTATCCGACTATTGGATAGTAGGAGGCAAAGGTAAGATCTGGATGTACCCTCGTGATTTGCACCTCAGGTAAATCCTATTCCTCATAAAGCATCCTTTGTACACATAATATGTGCTTCCATTCCCGCAAATATAAATAAACTCTTTTTCTTGGTAAGATTATTTTTGAGCTACTTGTCTCTGACTCTTCTTCTATAAATCGAAGTTTTATATCTATCAGTGTTTTTATTCTCGTTGCTTTGTTGGATTTGTGACCTAAGATATAAAAGTAGACTAAGTATTAAGTCTCACAAAATCCCAAAAGATTTTATGGTCTATGAATTTAGAGGCCTTACCAAATGAAACACAATAGCATGTTTCAAAGTATCGTGATGCTTTCCCCTTCTACAGCTTATAGTTTTTGGTAAGCCACTTCTAAATATTGGTCATCTTTTGGTCGATGTAAAACAGATCAGATGCATGAGGACAACTTTGAAAGTCGATAGATGCTTCTCACAATGCCCTAAAAGTGTGAGTATTTCTTTTTAAATTACGAGTCAATGCAAATTTATGTTGAATCATTAAAAATGTTTAGGGTTTATTATAAATATTGAGATGTAATGCTCAACATAGTGGAACTTTAGCTATGAAGTATACGCCCCATTCAAAGCATTCCTTATTTACACCATGCCGAAATTCTACTACGCAAGGCTCTTTAATGCAAGGCAGTTCAAATTTGCATGCACTCAATACAGTTAGTGAAGGTGGAAAATGCAGAGAGGATACAACGGATGCACAAAAAGTCCCCAACTAAAAGACAAAGATACTGTTAGGGGCAAGATTATTTGTTGGGTCTCTTACTTAGATGGATACGATTCTAAAAGCGGTACATTGATAGCCACTCATCAGTACAAATCAAGGGCTTATATCTTTCAATCCTCTCAGATAGAGTAACACTGTGACATACATTCTAAGGTATCGAAAGTTACATTTCATGGTAAAGTTTCAAACATGTGAAACAGATCACACCAGAAAATCGGGATAAAACTGATGAAATGCATTAAATTCTCGAATTCCAATGGCCAACCCTGCTATGCATGCAAACAATGAAGAGTGGTTATATTTCAAGACTCTTAAGATCATTTCATGACTCCACCATGCCATGATGCCCTGCCAGACAAATTACGTCACCATTACCAATTTTGAACCTTGCAAACATTCAAATGTTTCAAGATATCTAGCTTACCATTCTAATAAAAACATAAAGCAAAATCTCTGGGCTGCCAAATTTTACACCTGTTTTGAGAGATGCCCAGCCTTTACATTTAATACTCTTCACATTGATATCAGCTTCTTTAAGTGTACAGTGAAATTAGGAAGGTGTCAGCTTCTAAAATGCAGGTCCATGGATGGGAGTCTTCGTGCCTGGGAATTTTATATTTTCGTTTCCGAGTTTATAGCCAGCTAGACGAAGTATTAAGAAGCACCATGTAATCAATACAACCACAGAGAAGCTAGTAAAAAGAAATTCAAGGCAGAGTATGCGTTAACATTTACATTTGGAAGAAAAGGGAAAAGTGTCAATACAGATCATGGATGAAGGTGATCATGGATCATGGAATAAAGCTATTATAAATCATACACTTAACGATTTACAAGATCTACTACAGTGGATGGGCGCCATTGACTTCATATATTTTTTATAGTTGTATGTAAATTAGCCAGCAAAAAGTACTATGTATTTCGATCTAGATGTAGATGATTAGCACCTTGCACCTTGTCATTTTTTCAGTTTTTAATGAAAGCTTGATAAGTTTCCTCCTACTTGAGCTGCTAAATATCTCCATCCAAGAAGAATGCAATCATGTTCATTATAGTAAAGACGCACTTGTAAAACTTGAATCAATCTGCACAGTATGAAATGTAGCCAGGTGATAACGAGTGAATGTTTTGTTATCTGGCCATTGGTACCCATATAATTTATTATTATAAAAACCTCCTAATTAATAGAGACCAATGAAGGAAAGTCCTCTTTGTGAGGACTAAAACCTCAAGGTTCTTTGAAATTCAAAAATTCAATAATCGGTTTTAGACCTTGGTAGTTTTTTTACAAATGCAAATCTAGAATACACATTTTTGATGATTACACAGCATGCCCATGATGTAATGTTGATTTCAGCAATATGGACCTTCACAAAAAGACCGTGACAAGAAAATTCATAAAGACAACCTTCGACATGGATGTATATTAAGGCTTCCTTAAGTAAAAAACTATAGATGTCCAATACAACTCTAAATAATACAGTCAGTTGAGTTATCCCATTTACAAAATGGGCAAGTGATGCTGTAAACGAATCCATGAAATTTCTAAAAAAATGGAGCTAAATATAGAGAGGTATGCTTAATGCAGAGACAAAAGCACTAGAGATAGCTATGAAAACATGAAGCTTGATTAGAGACAAAAAGCACTAGAGACAATTATGGAACAATTAGCCTCATTGAGAAACAAAGAGGTTCAAAAGATTTACATGTTCCTGAATTATGCCCAGCAACGGGCCGGGCACCGTGAACTAGTAACTAGTAACTAGTAATAAAATTACGTATGCCCTGCTTTCAACCTCACCCTAAATTGGGCGTCCAGATTTAATTTAGACGCTTGATCTGCAGATAGCAATAATTTTTCGCCACTCTTCTACATTGAAAGCAGGCAAG
Source organism: Isoetes taiwanensis (assembly GCA_021234155.1). Classification (NCBI taxonomy): domain Eukaryota; kingdom Viridiplantae; phylum Streptophyta; class Lycopodiopsida; order Isoetales; family Isoetaceae; genus Isoetes; species Isoetes taiwanensis. The sequence continues at coordinate 20,795,079 of JAJEKV010000005.1, forward strand.
GCTGCGCGTATATGGTGGAGCAGGAAGGTCACGAAAGTGCAATATGGTAGGTGCACCCTAACGGCACGTTGGAATTACAGCTGCGAATATTTTGTTTACTTTTTTTTTTCTTTTGGGTTTGAAAGGCTATGCCTGAACGGCCTCAAGCCGCTTCTACCTAACAACCCAACTATAGCAACAAAATGCCAAATCTTCCAACAGAATATTTTAGGAATGCAATTGGCCTCATTGATGTTCATGCTACCATAGATGAATTTGAGTTCAAAACGAAAGTGGATTTTTGTAGCTGGGAATAGAAGAAGGTGGAGAGCTCAATGTTAACTCTACATCTTCTTTACATAAATTTTGACCGTAGTTTGAAGTTTTCCTCTCTTCGAAGCCTCCTAATAGATAGAGTTCTCATTTGACACAATTTAAATTGGACCACACTATAATATAAAAAGCAGCCTGCATTAAGGTCGTCGTGCTTGAATTTGCCCTTCAAGGTGAATAGAGATGGAGTTTCTATTTGGCCTTTGCACTTTTATGATCCGAGCATTGCTCTGTAGTAAAGATGCCATAGTTAAGAGTAGAGCTGGGCTTGTTTTCTCGCTTAAACTATCTTTGCATGGACCTTTAATCGTGATAACATTTTCGGCAGGGACCTTGGGCCGAGTTGTATATGCCGCTACTGAAGCCTAACCCTCAGAAGAGCCACAACTTTAATACGGCCCAATATCTCCAAAGTTCTTTGAATACGGTTCCCAAAGGTATCGTACCACTGTGTATCTTATTCCAACGCAGCAGTCCCCGAAAGTATGCAAAACCATTGCATCAAGTTATGTCCATGAAAATCAGGTTAGAAGAATCGCTCTTAATTATAATCAGTAGTCCGCTACATGAAAATGATTAGAATGAATGTAGCATGGTTGTTCTAAATCTATTTTTCAAAGAGAGGAATATACATCGACCATCAGCCTTCATGGTAGCCGTGATATTTAATATGATCGGGTAAACTTATATGGATAGGGACCATAGTTTCCAGCTTGCTGATTGTTCATTTGCTTTTATGCCATCTTATTGCAACCAGCTTTGTTTTCCTTCTAGAATTATTCTCTCGTAATAAAGAGGTGCCGCATGCTTTTGCATAATGGCCTGAAATTGCTATGTTTAGATGCGCAGGTGTCTATACTACCTAAAAATGGCTAGATGAGACCTGCCCAAAGGAAACGCAAAGGAACAAGAAAAAGTTTTGAAGAGTATTTTATATCTCTGCTCTTAAGTGTAAGGTAATTAGCAACTTGGAGGTGTAGAATTCAGTATGGACTCAGAATCGCGATAACATTTCCCAAGAGGATCTCGCTGCGTTGTATACGTCGCTGTTGAAGCTTCCAACCGCAGTTATTTCAACTTCTAATATGGCTCCAACATCTCTCGAAGTTTCGCTCTTGAATATGGCCCCAAGTATCACTTAATGTAGCACTTATTCCGACAGCAGTAAAAAGTTCCTGTAAGTGATAAACTACGTGACCGTTCTCCATGAAAACAAAAGAAGAATCGGTTTTAACTATAATCGCAAATTGCTACATGAAAAGCCTTAGATGAAATGAATGTAGCATGTTTGTTCAAATCTATTTTTCAAAGAGAGGAATATACATCGACTAATGCATGTAGCCGTGATATTTAATATGATCCGTGAAACTTATAGTGTGTGGATAGTAATCATAAAGCTTGGGCTATACTGTTGATTGTCTATTTGCTTTTTGTTATCTTATTGCAGCTTTGTTTTTCCCTTCATGTATTCCTGTGAATAGAATAGGCTTACAAGTAGACAGAGCAGTTGGGCCCCTCAAACCGTTATGTTATGTATGTGCCTACACTAACAAATGAAGGGGATGAGACTGCCTGTGCTGAGTAAAAGGAACAAGGAAAGTTTTCAGTTATATTTTATATCCGCGGCTTAAGTAAGTGCACTAACAACTTAAGGTGTAGAATTAGCCGGTCAATTTCTTTGATTTCTCGTGATCTATGTTCCCAGTTTAAATCTAAAGAAGTGGTACGAAACAGAGTAAGTCGTGGTCTGGGCTTGGAAAGTACTCCTTTTTCAGGCTATAATGTGATGAAAAGGTGACGTCCATGCCATGTTTGCGCTTTTGTTTTCATGTTGATGCCCTTTTAGTTTTATTTGAGTTGAAAAAATTTCCCAATAAACATAGGACAGCTTTTTATAAGGCTGGTGTGGTGTTTGATATAAATATTGAAAGCACATTCACATTACGCTAACTTCTATCATCTTTACAAAATGTAATTCAATACTGCAGCTTCAAATGGGAGCACCATGAGTGCCAACAAAGTGCCGAAAGTGCATGATGGCCGACACCCACATTTTGTGGCAGGAAGGCGCTACACAAGTGTATTATAACATGAGCTTAATAGGTACTTTGCTGAATAGCCAATACATTGTTGTCTTTATAGTTTACACAACTGCCTCTATTCAACAATGCACACAAATAGTGATGTAATTTGTACTGCATGAACAATCAACGTATGGTGGTGTTGTAGTAAATATATTTGCATGAACAATGCCTTCAAGTTTAATATATATACATCCTAATATCAAATAATTCCACAAGTTATATATATGGTAACCTTAATCTTCTTTTAGTGTTTGTTAAATATAATGATATAATCTACTATCACTTTGGCCTTTAAGAATAAGGACAACCCAAATATGTAGTAATAACAAATGCAATAACTATGTAGTAATAACTAATGCAATAAGTATCTTGAGAAGGAAGGAAGGAAGGAAGGAAGTATATTTTAATTGCCCACGGAGGCCAACCGCCTATGAGACTGGGCTATTGTAAAGATAGCTGAAAGTTTCCAAAACACAAAGAAAACCATAGAAATCCCAGACAATGTGTCTCTACTAATCGGATGAAACCCACCAAGGGAGGAAAACCTCTTGTAGTAGTATGCTGAGAGGCCCTGACCGGGCACTCCAAATTCCCCCTCAGGCCGTGAGGGGACTCCCATCAGTGAGACTTGCACGTAAGACGCAAGACGCGGGCCACCATTTGGCTAAGCCAAATTTCGATGTGGATTGCTGGCCTGTGAGCAAATCAGATCGGAATAGCCGCTTCTGATGTGTATATGCCGGGTATTCCCGAGTATGGTGTCTATCTTCTACTATCCGCATGTGACACAAAGATCGCATAATCTCTCATGTGCCGGGATTTCGCCTTCCATCCGCACTCCTCAGCCCACTGCCTCTACTTCGGTATTTGCGGACCCCCGTCCTTTATTGCAGCTATAGCTCGCTTGGTGGAGCGACGATTGACCTGTGTGTAGTGCTCGCTTTTGGCTTTTGCAAGAGGGCATCCCAATGAGGCAAAGAAGGCGCCACTAAATGTACCCCGCCCGCTGACATCCGATATATATCCATAATGTGTTGATAGTCTATGGACCATCTTAAGCAATCCATCCCCTACAATGCCTCGCTTCTACACTCTCTTCAGACAAGCCGCCCTTTGCGCCACAATGTATTCTGAGATGATGCTGTGCATCCATTCTCACAAGCTTATGGAAATATGCAAGGATAATGCAAGGTGCTCAAGCAAGATAGCAGTAATGCCGCAGGGCCAAAAGCTACCTCATACAGCAAATTGGATAAGGCACTGTGGTCCTTGACGCTTCTAGGCCAGAGTATCAGAAAGCCTTCAGACTTCTCTCTAGCTTTATCCTAAGTAATTCTTTTGCTAACCGTTGGCCCCTGCACTTACCCTCTATACAAAGAAGATCGGGTTCCATCGTAGTGCAGTTCTAACAAAAAGCTTATGCAAGCCTAGTCGCTAGATCTATTCTCAGAATAAAATGGTTCTGCATTGCACGCGCTTTCCCATCCTCACGACCTTCTTCTACAATATTCATCCCAAGATGAGAACTGCCTTGAGAGAAATGACCGGAGAGGCCTCCACGCCACTGTTAATGATAGGAAAGAGCTGTTATCTAATCCACAAGGTAATCCTACCTGTTTTTCCAATTTGATTGCGGACTGATGTCCGATTGGAGAGCTTTCTATTTAAAGTGTTTCCAAATATTTATAGAACTAAACATTGCGCCCAAAGAACGTCAAGTACATATCTAGTAGCACTATAAATTGTTTGAGTCCTAGAAGCCAAAAACGATTTTCCTCGCAAGAAACAATTTCATCCCTTTCATTTCAATTTAGGTCCCTATTAATTTAGCCTCAACCACAGAGCCTAAATGGTTAAACAAATTTCATCGATTCTGGCTAGCAAAGCTTTTTAGATGATTTAGCTGCTTAGTTGCAAAAAACAGAAATGCAAATTTATGGATAAAAATTTTGGGTTACAGTATAAAGACCTTCACTTGCTTCTTTTCATTTGCTTCTTTCAGCATAGTATTCCGCTGGAAATCTTATAGTATTTCTGCCAATCTTTGCTTATACAAAGATAAAGAAATTTTGTAATTTGCATACCCCACAAACGAGGAACTTTACGTGACGATAGATTAAGGAATAAGGGGTGAATATAAAGCCTATCCAATGTTCAAGGTCCCGAGTCACCCCCGTAGAATATGCACCCAAAACCAAAGGGGGTTTTTATGGGATTTTAATTTAAATGTGTTGGTCCCAATGGTTAAAGTAATTAATGTCAATGATAGTTATGTGTTGGTTGTTACTGCCAATGGTTGTTGCGTGTTGGTTGTTATGTGTTGGGGGATTTAATTTTACATGTTGATGCTAATGGTTTGTGTTGCAAAATTTTTTTGCCTCTTCCAGTTTAGAGACGCCCCCTCCCCCGCAGGACAAAAAAATCTTGTGAATCCAAGTCCCGTAAAACTAGAAATCTACTTGAGGCTTCTACCACCCGTAGCTTTTTGAATTTGATGACAATAAACAAACAAGAACATAAGTAAAAGTTACCATAAAAATAGAGCAGATTGATCCCATTATTCCAAAGTCATAAAATTTGCAAATACAAAAAAAACCCCAAGTTATTATATATATTGTTACTTCCGCTACAACTATTTCTTTCTACAATGACACCATTGTTTATCAATCCATATGATTTGAATGCTCCATTCTAGCTTAAAGGTAATGCATGATTCACCTTATGGTTCATTAAAGTTCCAAACCCAAGCAATATAAATGTCAGCATTCTGGCTACTATTCTGATCATTCAAGGTGATATGGAAAAAGGGCGTGGACATCTACGCTTCGCTAGTGCATAAGAATCCGCTTGTTGATTGAAGTTAAAGGTCGCTACAAGGAAACAATCCTGCAGCTGTGAATTCAAGTTAGCAAATAGGCCTAAACTTGAATCAAGTAAAGAAATCTTAGGAAGGAAAAAACACAAGGGGTTTTTGTGGTAAATACTACATTGTGAATCAGAAACCAATAATTTAAAACATTATGATAAATCAAGAAACATTAAAAAATAAATACCTTGCAAGTGGCGTGTAACCATCTCGTGAGTAGTAAAATCCACTCCGGCAATAAGAATCCAAGAGGGTAAGTACCATATATGCACACATGCACACACATGCACACATGCACATGCATTCTGCACTTGCACATGCACAATATTATGTATGGTTATATACGTAATATGCACATGCACATGCACTTGCACATGCACAGACATCTACACATGCACATGCATGTGCACAAGCGCACATTTACATTACGCGTAGTGTTCATGCACAAACACATGCAGAGAAAGACAACAACCTCTTGGATTGTCTGAATCAACGGCAATGAATAATCATAAAAGGCACTCAGAAATACTATTTTGCTACACCTCAAATCAATACAAACCACGAAACTGCTGTAAAAACCATGTGAAAAAAAAAACGATAAAAATCTAAAATAACCCCTCAAGTTTATAACAAAACACACAACTCTCATTAATATATATTAACACAAACCATTGCATTTAACACATTTAAAACAAAATCCCCTTAAACCCCTTTGGCTCTTGGGGTGCATTGGCCAAGACTTCTATACGTGCACAAAAGATTGGCAAATCTCATGCACAATACCGAATAGCAGTTCAAAATCGTGGAGCCATAGTCCAAAATCGCGGAGCGAAATATCCTCCATTACATTAAGTGGGCCATAAAACCTTTTAATAGACTCAATTAGCGTCCATACAAATTCGCTATTGTGTTAAGAACAGAGTTTCACAGCAGAAAGCTTTGGAGAGAGGTAGGTGGAGGTGAGTGCTGGCATGGCCCACATATTGGGTAATGCAGCTTTGATTAAGCTCCAATTGCTTGTCTTTTTATCATATGATAAACGCATGCACCGCGGTGCACCTTAGAAAACTGTGTTTTGAGTGGGCAAAAGAACTCTAACCTCAAGTGGTTGGAAATATATAATTTGTTTCTTATTTTAAGGTCTATAAATTTTGTCCCCTCTGTCATTCTATTTAATAAACTATCCCTATACAGCTGTCTCAAATTGATATGTCACTTACATAAAAAAAAATGTTCAAATGATTAGGCCCTCGGTGATGTGCATCATCCAAGATGTATATTTAGAGTTCCACTCATGAACTAAAGTAATGCTTAATAAACCATAGCTCTAATTTTTTGTGTTTTTCTACTGCATCGGTTTTATATTGATGTAATTTAACTACTCTAAGGGTGATATTTTTATATATAAAGTCAGTCCTAGCTTTTCAAATTTTTGCTCTTAGGAAATAAATTTAATTGCCCCCGCATCTTATAAAGCATTATTATTTCTATCAAAACCTATATAAATGCTAGTTGTCGTTAGAAAATTTCATCAAAAATAAGGTACAATGTCTCATTCTACACATCGCCATGTGTTGTTGTCGAAACTTATCAGCCATGTTTCTATGTAATCGAAGCTTGCAATTTTTCATTTGTTTTTGTTCCACTCCTAATTTTTCCAAGGCCTACACCTGTATATCTATTTTGTTGCTACGCTTTTCAAGACTCGGATGCCGTTATCGTGCTGCATATGCCATTTTTCCTATGTTTGGTGCAGTCACCGCAAGTTGCAGTAAAACATCCAACCGGGCGGTGTGTGGCTGGGACCCTCCCCACCCACATCCACGAGGCAAGTAGCACCGTATAATCAACTCTTGCTGAAATCGTCACCTACCGAGCAGCCGACTTATCGTCTCTGGAGTCTACCTACTCCACGCCAAAATTCCTTCTCTTTATGCAATTTTCATTGAACCCTAAAGACAAACCCTCGGGTATGGTTGCCGCCATGGCGCGTTTGTGAGTTTGTTGAAAATCTTACCTTTTTGTGAAATCCTCAAAACATGAAATGTTTCAAGTCTTAAGGATGGATGAAATCCTACACTTGAAGGGCGGCCGGGCCTTCGAGCTGCCCTAAATCCTGCAGCCCCCAAACCGTGCCGTGGCTTCATGATATTGAGCCGTATATATATATTTGGTAATTTAAATAAATGCCGTTTCCTAGGTTCCCATGTAGATGTTTTTGTTTGCAATATATCAAATTTAATCATCGAGCTTGGCATAACTTAGTCATCTTATGCTGGTGTTAAGGTCAAGGCTTTCCACATCCGACTCCAAGTAGTTTATTTTCAACAAGGTTGTTTTAAATAATAAACTGCCATGCATTTCCAAGCAAATACATAGATAGGAATCTATCTCTCAGTAAGACCCTCTTAAGTGGCCATGTATGTGAAAGTGTTTACTTTGGCCTCGTGATTTTTACTCTTTATTTTTTGTTATCCACTATGTTAATCAATTCTATTATAAGTGTTATTAGATTGCTAATAAAGTAGTTGTTTATTTCCTACCCATGTGGGCCATCAGCTCATTAGATGCTCTCCGCAAAATACGGTACATATTATTAATTACACAATATAACATCAACTCACTCCAAGTGTGATGTAAGAAAGTTTGTTTTGGGCCCCAAGGCAAAATTCTTTCCTATAAATAAAACCATTACATTGCCACTTTTAAATTAAATCCCTAAATCCCTTGCTTCTGGGTGCATATCTACACTCAAAGCATGTGAGTACATTGGACTCAGCAGTATGTAGAGTATGCCTCAATACGCTTTTTAGCCTGCAAGTTTATGATAACATTATTAGGTATGTAGAGCATGATGAATACGTTCCCAGCCTTGCAAACCCGCGATACAATACGCCGTGAAGGTATACGTCCGCATAAAAGCCTTGGGTGGTAGCACCGAGACTATGGGAATACGGTACTTATGTTCACAAAACTAATCGTGGAAAGTGAACTTTTGAATCTTCTTATTGGAACACTTGATTGAGATGTATGCTAATGGCAGCATGAAGTATACCCAAACTGTCGCACAACATGGCAAGTAGCAATGGAATTAGTTGCAAGATCTTCTCAAGTTGGTGTCATACAGAATTAGTGTGACATTTATTGGTATCTTTATAGCATGCATGTGGGCTCACCTAGTTGATGAAGTTTGAACACTAGAAAGGTAGCTTCAAATCACTCCACATCTTAGAAAAACTTAGAAGTGCACCCTCGTTCTCACATTACATCATGCAATCCCCTATAGTCCACTTTTAGGGGAGATGAAGGTTATCTTTGACACCAAGTGTGTCTGACACCATTTCGAATATCCATTACTATAACAAACTGGACATTAATAGCGGGTCCAACCTCGCAGATTTGGAACTAAAGAAGGCCGCCACGATATTCTTGTAGTATATTAACTTCATACTTTCAAATTTTTGCCAATGGGACCGGTTTTAGACTCTTTTTCATTAAAGCCCTCCAACAATAAAAAACCTATGAAAGCATTTGAGTGAGACGTCCTTTGAGCCAATTATTTACACCTTTTGCCTTTTGTGATTTTAGTTTGGCTTACGAATGAGAAGCTGATACAGAATGCTTCGCCTGCTTATTTGATGTAGTTTCTACTAGGCCTCACAAGAATGTGGTAGTTCTATGTAAACTACAACTAAATTATATTCTTGGGAGAAACAAATGCCCAAGCAAGGAAATGCGACCATTTGCAACAATCTTATGCCCGAACTCAAATAATTTGAAGCCTTTGTGGTTAAGGTTTGTTTTCATGATTCATGGATCCGTACAATATACTTGAATAGATTTGGGATTTGCAAGATATTTATACGGCAATATCATTTGTATTGATGTAGGGAAGCGAGCCGCACGCCGCCACTTCTCCTCGGCTTTAAACCGGTTCTCCCTATATTTTGCTTCTTCTCGTGGCTCCTCGCGGACTCCACATGTGTACGCTGGGCTTCTTCATTTTCAATGGTTGGAAGCTAAATGAAACTGAGCAAGTTGTCTTAAAAACGATTTGTTGGAGTTAATGGATTAGAGTAGAAGGTGATAAAACTTTGACTCTTGACTACATATGACATCTATACGATCTCTTTAAGAAAACCCAACCTAGTACTTCTATTTCTGAGGTTTTAAAAACGTAAAAGATTCCAACTTGCTTTGATTCTTGGATTTATTCTAAAGATCTTAGCTCTATTGTATATTAAGTGAGCACTCAATAAAGAGAAGCCACTTCACTATAGGCCGAGCAAAGAAAAATCAATAGCTTCGCGAGATCTCACAAGAATCAAGCAAGGTAAGTTATTTATGCGAAAAGTGGAGCTTTGCAACTGACCTCAAGAGAACTTTCTGGTTTTGGTCCCATGCGAAAACGCCCCGAGACACGGATTACTCTACTTTCATTACATGTCTCATGTTGCATGTCTCTGTCATTACTCATGTTAGTCTCCGCATAAGCCGCAAGTTGAAGATAACGAGGTTGCCCTTATCTATGCCGCTGAGAGATAATGTACGTAATGCCTTTGCCCCTATCCGTGCAATAAGACTGGGACCCCGCGACTGCTTCGCAAAACCGTAGCTTATATTATTGTGGGATCGGTTCGATAAACTTCGCCTTCGTCTCCTGCTGATGTATATCCGCTATATGTTTGTCTGTAAATATAGTTGCTAATGTTCCCATCTCGTATATATTTGGTTTCCTCTATAAACAAAGTTTGCTAATGTTTGTGTAAGTCAGTTTCTTTATGCTTTTCTTTTTAGTGGGGCCTGCCCTTCTTCTACTATTTCATTTTCAAAACGTGTTTTAGTTATTCCCCCGTTGTGTTTCTAAGGTGTTTCCTCGCTTCTACTGTGTCTACCTAATATAAAATGAAGGATACATTTATGACTTCTTTGTGCATTAACGAAGTAAAAAGAATGTTGGATCTTTCTTTTTTGCACTTTAGCCAGCCCCCTCTTGTGTGGCCACAGATTTTGGTATTTCTATGTGTTATACCACTCCACCTATTATCATTTTGGGCTCCTTTAAACAATAGAGCCAAAAACAAAGTGAAAACGCTGACGATAAAGCCCAAATCTAATTTGACATTAATAATAATAGGACAACATAGCCATATAAAAGGCACGAAACAACCTAGTGAAGAACCAAAATAAATCCATTGTACAACCCATTCATGTGAGGGCGTGGTGAAAGTAAGATACCTCATTCATACAAGTATTTCTAAAACTTAAGTGCACGAAGTTTCTGTCTTTTTTTCTCTTTAATCCAATATCAACGATAGTGTGTCGTCATGCTTATCTTGTCCTGTGTTTTTTTGTGTTTCTTTGCAACAAAAGACATCCCTTTCAGATTTTAAGTAGTTCTTACTTTTGCTTTTGCCTTTTGCATTTTAAGTGAGTTTTACTTTTGCTTTGTAAACTTCCATGTGTTTCATGCTATTAAATTCTAACCTTCTTTAATTTATAATATCGAAGTTCTTCCTTCCAAGATCCCAACAAAATTGACATGCACAAATTACAGTCTTATGTCCTTTTGGGCCCCCGCCCTTCTTTTTTTTTTCTCACTAGCAATTTGAGACAACTAAAAGATCAAACTATAACCTGCAAAGCATTTTAAGCATAGGTATGTTAAATGCAAAGCTCCACCGTAGTAAAACCCATCAGATTTCTCTCGCTTCTATTAGACTTGTCTATGCTTTTTGCAATCCTTGTTCGGCGATAAGGACCGTAGATTTCTTCGTGCCAATTTTCTTTTCATAAAGTCATGGTATCAAGTATTGTATTGTTTTGAAGTACCAATTTTGATTGATCGTGGAAAGCACGACTTTGAACTATGATTTGGGCTTCACCCACCCTCGGGCCATGGAGGGCAACCCTCCGCAGCGCAGTGACCTTGCTGTGTCTCTACTCCGCCCTTTGAAGTTCGTGGAAAATGTTTTTTCTCAACATAGATGAGTAGGGATGTTCCCACACTAGTTTTATGCATATTTTTCCTCGGGTTAGGTGGATGTTCTTCCATGTCCTAACGTCTTGACATGTTTCCTTAAATGATGTTTTCCCCCTCTAGTTTACAGATGTTTTTTCCTGGCGAGGCGAATGTTCATCTTCGCAATATTTTCTTATCTCAAGAACTTTTTGTTTTCTTAACCGAGGAGAGTGATGGTTCTCAATGGCCTAAATGGGTTATAATTTGTGATTCATGATGCTAATTTTTTTTTGCTGAAACAGACGTTTTCTCATACAGTAACGGTTTAGGGATCGTAGTTTACTTTGAAGCCTCTGGAGGATCGATATGTCGTTTTAGAGTATTGGTATTACCGTGCTGGGGGTCGAATCCTTATATACTTTCAACACTCTGCCTTGCAAATGCAGTTCAAACTTAATGAATGCCCAATGATGTATATGGTTTCAAGGTCAATTTTTTCTATATTGCAAATGATTTAGTGAAGGCTCTTTATACGTGATAAAACTTTGACTCTTTGACCATATATGACATCGATACTGATTCTTTTATGAAAACTCAACGTTAAGTAATTTCTATATCTCGGGTTGTAAAAACGTAAAAGATTCCAACGTTGCTTTGATTCTTGGATTTATTCTAAAGATATTTAGATCTATTGTATATTAAGTGAGCACTCACAAAGAAAGCCACCATTATAGGCCTTCTATAGCAAAGCCATATGAGCGAGATCTCAAGCAATAATCAAGCAAGGTGGTAAGTTGTTCATGGAAAAGTGGAGCCAGAATCATCTCAAAAAAAAAAAAAAAAAAAAAAGAACATTAAGGTTTTGGTCTCTATGGTGCTGTGCAGAGACACAGATTACTCTACTTTCTAAGTATAGTACCAGAACTTGTGTAGGTAAAATTGCCCATTTTATGTTTCCATAATCCTTTCGAGCATAAATGTAATCTTGAGAACAAAACACAGAGCTCCTTCCAATCCATAAATAATCCTTAACAATCCTCACCTGAAGCACCCAATCCAAGCAAACCGCTGTGACCATTCCGCCGAAAACAATCCCCGAGGATCAAACCTCGTTTTTCAGATTAACAAACTTCACAGAATCAAAGTGTTTTATTCCATATCTTTTCAAACCCAACATATCGATTTGTTTCCCAAAGGTTGAATCCGCCATATTTATTCACTCAAACTGTTCAATCTCATCCGTAACATCTTGGTTAAATCCAGAAGATTGGCTTCATGCAGATGGCGAAGCAAAGTTCTACGCCCTCAAGTAGCCATTGAATTTAAGACAAGGTATGCATCGTGAGCCTTACAAATCGGATAAGGATGCCAAATCGTGAAAATCTGCGATGCAGATCCCAAGTGGGTTTTGATTTTGGTAAGTAATTTGATGTCTCTTGGATTAGATCCGCAAGAATCTAATTCAAATTTATTGACATCAAGGACATCAAATTTGATGCACGCATTGATGCCGAATCCCACGAGCATAGATTTGTTGGGTCGAGAGTCAGCAGTGCAAGGCAAGTTCCGCACTTGGGGTGTCTGTGCTACGCAAGTAGCTTTGTGAACAAATTGTTGAATCCGATGACCTGATATCCACAATGTTTTTCCATCGCTTAGAAATTGTTTTTTCTTCGCTTTGTTAGTACAAGGATCTTTACCATAAAGATAAGATGCATTGATCCCATTATTCTGAAAGTCATAAAGTTTGCAACACCCATACACAAAACATTTTCAACTGAATTTAACAAAGAAAGCCTTTGGCCCCACATTGATCTCTTGTGGTGAGAAACCAAAGTGGAACTTTTTCTCAGCTGTTAAAGCACAAGCGATCTGTAAGCCTTGAACGGCTTAATAACTACCTCTAAAATTCAAAAATGCATGGTAATTTCAAACTTTTCATTCGGAATGAGCTTAGCAAAACAATATCCAATAGCTAATCCTTCAGATAATCAGTCAGAGGATGAAAGCCTACCAAACCCGCCGAAAAAAATACCGCTTTGTTAATAAAATAACCAAACCAAACACATCCATTATACACTCATCAAAAAGATCCTCAGAGCTTCCAACGCACAAAATCATCTCAAACAGAAAGCTCCTGATCAAAAAGCTGGCGATAAGCAAATGTGTCATTTCATGTAAACTCCACTACATGCTCTTCAAGTCCTCTACAGCTTATTAGGTACTACACACACACAAAAAGTGGGCTTTTTGTCGGTGAGCCATCATTGCTGACTATTATGCACCGCCATACAAAAGAGGGCTTTTGGTCAGGAGCCATTGGTTGTTGACCATTATGCACCACACGCACAAAAAAAAAAGGCTTGGGCTGCGGAAATTAAGCTGCCGCTTCACCACGCAAAAAAAGTATAAAAATCAATGGCTCAAATGGTGCACTCTGGGGAGTGTAATGATTAAGATAATCCATTCAATACATCACGAAATCATAGGAAAACCCAGTGAAGTTTACAAAACACAAAAGAAAACCCCTGTTATTATGCCACATATTGAAAAGCAAGAGCCATAGAAATCCAAAAAGCTAGGATTAGTTGCAAGTTGTGTTCAAAGATACAGTCAAGCTGATATGGCAAAGGAACAAGTGTCTAGAAAATCTTCCCACTTTTACAATCCAACTCAGAATGCTTATTGATGCTCCCTCAATTTTTAGCATCTTTTATCATCAACTTCATTTTGATCGGGTAAATAATTGATGGGTGAGATGCCTTGAATGGATTTTCTCAAGCAGCTTATTATACCTCCAATTTGGCCGGATATTTCTTTTTACATTTAATGCCCGCGGATGCTTATTTCTTGGTATGGATGCTCTTTGCCCCTAACCGAAGTAGCCAAAATAACATTCCCTTCCGCGGATAAAATTCTGTGGCATCCCTTCATTACGATGGGAAAAATTGATGCAATTTAGTATGTTGCCTTTTACCCAATCACCTAGGCAAATGACATTCCTAGATAAAATGACATCCCTTCATTATTTCTTCTTCGTGGGCAAAGAGGAAGCGGTTTTAAAATTGTCCTTTATATCGTCATCCTCTATATAGAACATTATTGTGCTTCATTCCTTTGGATCAGTAACTTCATCTTCTTTTCGCCACCCATTGCCCACGCTATTCCCAAATTCCAAATGCTTTAAAGTTCCCTTTCTATCCCTTACAAACACTGTGGTCTACCTAGAAAGTGTGAATTATGGTTCATTTGTCGATGCATGCTATGCAAAAGGTCATGTGCTATGTTACTCTTCCATTAGCTTCCCTAAAGTGTGAACCTTTTAAAATGATATAAGAATTTGTATTCTTCTTTCTTAAGAACTTGAAGAAATTATGCATATGATCTATAGGCCGGGCGGGTTCTCTTACTTTATGGAAATTCCTAAGGTCGTTGAAGAAAGAATGATGATGCCTCCTGATCAATGACGCGGAGTTGCGTAGATGGGATTGTGTTAACAAATCGTTGGTTCTTGGAGCTTTTGCTACTTTTGTAGATGTTGTTTGGATTCAAGTAATATCAGCTACTGATTGCCCTACTCCAGGATCTTCGTTGAGTATATCTCCATCAAAAATTTGTCTAGCCGCTATATGCCTCATAATCCTTCGCAGTTGCAGCTTGGCCGATCTTGGAATTTTGGTAGGACACTGCAACAACTGAAAAAAAAAAAAAGATTGGTCCAAGAATGACCATGAACATTGTTTACTGTCTCCCGTATTTCACTGGGGATTCTCGGGCCATCGCAGTCTTTGTGATGTGCTGTCTATATGTATGAATGCCTAAGTCAAGATTCTCTCTTATCTTTTTAAGTTTCCTTCGTTAACTTATGTAAAATTATCACTTTATGGGGATTACTTTACGTGCATTAATACTTCTACATGTAATTAGTGTATTTCATTACTATGATAATACATCTTTATATATAAAGCAATGTGAGATGCTTATATGTATGGAAAGGGCTCTCTAAGCAAAAGTGTTTATGTATTATATGATATAGGCTTCATTCTTTACAAAATACAGTTGGCTACAAAGGGTTTTCACATGAACCTGTCAGATACAATGGGTTTTTAAGTAACTTAAGGAATGCACATGGCATATATTCTCAAAGATCAAGATCAAAAGATGAAACCAACAAAGCCATAGATAGCTTCTCATTCATCTCAAAGCAGATTTCTAATGAGGACAAGTGATACGCAGGCTTAACCAATCTACCTAAAAATAAAGGAAAATCCACTATATCATTTGGACCCCAAAACAAATACAATGCTAATAGATGAGTGTAATATGTACCGCCGAAGTTTTCTATCACCCGGATTAAAAACCTACTGTTGAGGTGAAAACCCAGCAGCGATGTGCTTCTCCAGAATCACCAAAACCCCGCATAAGCAGTTGTAACGGAGGAGCCACCTCGTATTCGCATATCATCAACAACAACAAATTCAGAAATACTGCATTGGGTATCACCCAACGGAAAGTATCACCATCGGAAAATATGATAAATGAATTTGTACAAAATATGTCTTTCCAAAGAAGGGAGCCCAAAGAGAATAAATGCCGGTGGTACAGAAAGCCGCATAAACGCCGGCGAAGAACTCCTACAATAAGTAGCAAATGCCCAACCTCAAGAACGCCCAAAAACGAGCGCGATGCATGCATGACGATGTATCAGATGCATGTTGCCTTGAGTTAAGAATGCATGTATTTCGCCACGTAATTCCATTTACATTCCCCAGATCAAGCACTCCGCATGAAACCAACAAAGCTCAATACCAAGCGACTTCTTTAACAAATCCAGGATCGAGGACTAAGGTCACAGTGATGAAGGCAGCGCCCAGCGCGACAGAAAAGTAACGCCTAAATTATGCCAAAACCAAAAGGTGAAGAAGCCCCTCCCCGCCTCGAAACAAATCAAAGAGAATAAGGTAATCGCTGCAGAGTAAAGAGGAAGCCGGCGAAACGTCGATGAAGAACCCGCATTAAGCAGCAAACGCCCAACCTCGCGAACGTGCCTAAACGCATGCGATGTGATAAGATGCGATGATGCAATGCATGCATGCTTAATGCGATGCAATGCATGCATGCTCGCCTTTGAGCAGAATGGCGATTTCCGCTACGCCGTAATCGACGTATATACCTGGTACAGAGGTGAATCCTGCCATTGCTAAGCATCTTCTTGAGCTAGTCGGGTTTTGGGCTATATAAGCTTCAAAAGATTCTTCTCCTTAAACCCCCATCATTAGGGAGTTTTTATAAAAGGTCTAGAATCTATGCCAACTAAGAAAAACCTATGCCCAATCAAAATTGGGAGCTTGATCGGATCAGTTAGGAGATACTGACATGGCAAAGGGCCATTGGTCTTACTTAAGTGGTCTTATATTGTCTTAGATAGTTTAATCTGACTTTAGATTCTCCACGTAACAACTTAATAAAAAGTACTAACTCTAGGTGCCGCTCGTTTTTTGATCTTTGTCTACAGCTCCTTTCTTTATTGAATTTTCTTTGTTTACGTAAATTCATCATGTCTTTGTACCAAATGGGCTCTCATGCTTTCTTCAAGCTTTTTCCCAAGGAATCCGACTCAACAGTTTCGTGCTTGTAGGAAACAATCGATCTCTCGCCATTAGTGTCTATCGTCTCGATGGTATAGCAATGAATATTCTATCAGTATATTAGGGTTTAAGTTCTCATTTTTAAAACATCTGTAGATGCCATCAAACAAAAAGATCATTTTTTTGGCTATACAAAGCTGCGAGGGGAATTTTATAATGGTTTATGTTGGCTCCTTTCTTATGTTGTGACCCACATTGAGAGGCAACCATATCATCAAAAAAGAGAAGATAAATGATTTTAAAATCTCATTGAAAAGCAAGAGCTGTAGAAATTCAAAAAAGCTAGGATTGGGTTGCAAGTTGTGGTTCATCATATTATAGTCGAGATGATATGGCAAAGGAACAAGTGTTTAGAAAAATAAATTTTCTGACTTTACAATCCAACTGCAATGCTTATTGATGCTCCCTCAATTTTTAGCATCTTTTATCATCAACTTCCATTTTGGATCGGCAAATAATTGGATGGGTGAGATGCCTTGAATGATTTTCTGCAGTTATTATACTGAATGGCTGGGATATTTTCTTTTTTAGATTTAATGCCCCTGATGCAATTTGGTATGATGCTATTTGTCGAACTGCTAGCCAAATAAAATTCCTTCGTGATAAATGTCATCCCTTCATTATTGATGAGAAAATTCATGCAATTTGGTATGTTGCTCTTTGCCCAACTGCCAGGCAAATTACATTCCTTCGTGAGAAATGATATCCCTTCATTATTTCTCTATGGGCAAAGAGGAAGAAGCCAGAAAATTGTCCCGTTAAATCGTCCCTCTATATAGAACATTACAGGTGCTTCAGTCCTTAATATGGAACATTAAAATTGTCTTTTTCTTGCAAAGTGGAAGGAGCCAGACTCTTTAAATGGTCACATGTCTCTTGAACCATAGCCTGGGCAGAGTTAGGGCAACAATTTTGATGATAGCTGATAATTTTTTCAAGTAAGAGCCGCTTCCTTGCATAACTTATCTAGGAATATCTTTTTGACAAAAATAGCTTTCATTATCCATTTTGATAGTCATTAAATAGTTTATCTCTCTTTATACATCAGGTGCTGCATTTTTGTTTGCCATAGAACAATTTAAGGAAGCCAGAATCATGCTGAAGGAGACAAAAATTTAATGCAGATCGATCCACACCATAGGATCGGGATTTTCGGGAGAGGATGAGCGATATATATTCAGTCCTTTCCTATCTCTCCTCATTCGGCGTTTGTCTCACAACAGTCTAGTAGCTTCGGGCAAACCCTCTTTTCTTCCCTTCACTATGCATCGCATGAGCTTTCTTCTCGTCAACTTTCTGTCTCTACCGGATTCAAGCCAAGCTCATTCTTTCCCTTTGACAGAGAGGTTTGAGTTTCCCTTCGCCACCAACTCGGCATATGGTTGGATCTTCCCAGCTATCTTATGGGAGGAAGAGCCACCCCCCTTTTTTTTAGGCATGCATTTTTTTTCCTTCAATTCTCCTAGTTATACCTAAACTCATTGGTTTTTTTTTTCTCTCTTAGACTCCACCCAGCATTTCTAAAAGTTTGCGGCCGCCTTGGAGGGGAGGTTTCGCTGGATTAAAGCACGTCTAGCTTCTGTCGGCGTTTTAGTACCGGATGATGTATTGGAGATGGTAGAAAAAGGTATTGTCCTAACAGACCAACAACTGAAGTTTGTTCTTATTGCAAACCAGTTGCTTTCTAATATAGGGATTTTCGATCAGTAGTTTTTTCTCCAGACGAATCTAAACGCCTCCATCAAGCGAAGAAATTTGTTAGTGAAAAGCATGCTCTTCGTCGTCTTCCACATCATCCCTTAGAGCTAACCCCTTTGCCCCTCCCTACAGCACAAATGCGACCTCCCTTACATTGTTCTATTTATGGGAGGATTGGACACACTCTCAAGCGTTGTTGGCATCAATATTTGTTCCAAATCCCGTTTCCTCCCCAGATACCTCTCTTTGGCATCCCCTATATATCCATTATGCTCTCTTTACTCTTTTTTTCAGCTCCCTCCTTGGCTCAGCTTTAAGGGGAGAGGGGCGGAAAGTATTGCTAGGGTATACTATCTAAAAGTCCTTAGGGAGTGCAAAGCTACTCCAAAAGTTACTACCTAACACTGCATCGAACTTGCATAAATGTCTCAATAAACATTTAGTTTGTGTTACATCTTACATTAATTTTAGTCTCTAATAATATATTGTTATCCTCTAAATACTATAGATTGAAGGGTTATTGACCTTAAATTCAAAAGTTTTGAATCGATTTTAATGGGAAGAAAAACGGTAGTAGGCAATGTGGTAATAGAGATGTCACCAAATCAAGACATGACTGCATCCTTCATCAACATCTTCCAAGGGTCGGAGTTCAGGTCTATACGTGGACTAACAGACAAAATGTTTTGGGATGCATCTAGCTCACACTGGGACGCCCTGACATTGCTTGGTGATGGCCGCCTCAAGTGGGCTCAACCCTTGCCTCATTCTCAACCTATTTCTCACCTCGTAGCCTTCTTATCTTCACCTCCTCACTCAATAACACTCCTCCTCGAAACCAAAATAGATGCCACTCTAGATGTACCCCCTTGATATTATTAAATTCCTAAGCCTTGCAAAGACTTGTAGCTTCAAATGTACCTATCTTCCTCTTCTCTCTCTCCTCTCCTCAAGTTAGCATAGCCCTCTTAGTAGCCTCCCTCCCTTTCAGCCTTTCCTCCTTACAGCCTCATTTCATACACAACAGTCTAATTTCAATTTTTTGACTCCTCTGTTCTCTTGCTCTTCGCTTCCTCAATGCCTCACGTAAACCATCACTGACATGTGCACTCTCCCCTCCTGCATCTAGGGCAAACCCCTCTTCCTTACTCCCTCATGGCCTGCGGGATGGCCGTTATTGCATGTTTGGGATGGTTCTTATAGACTTATAGACCTCCCAACATCCCGACATGCATCACACTTACATGAGCCCCGAGAAGCCATCACCGCACTAGCACCTTCTATCACCAATTGCATGTGTAGGTTCCATTACGCAATGCATTGTTCCATTATGCCTACCAAATTTTTGAATGTGTGGCAATTGCTCATTTTGGTACATCAATTGGGAGTTGTCTGTAAGGCCTCCCATAGCCGGGTGCACTTCGCCATGCCAAACCCTTCCATTGGTGCATCTCGATAGTACTCCTGCCAAACCCCCGGCCTTCCCTGTAAGATCTTCCACATGCACCCTCCCAAACCTAGTACACCTTTTGGCTCCTCGCTTAACTTTTTTTCTCGTCAAAGTACCAAAAGAGCTCCTAAAACCTCGCCTTTGATGTTGTTGTGGGGTATTAGGCCACATGCAATTGACCGTGAAATCAATTCGCTATCTCCTCCTCTTGGCTCGCTTCTCTTTGCTAACCATGTAGGCAAGTAATTCCAAGTCTCTGAATGATGCCTTGAAAGGGGCAAAGCATGCCACATCTAGAGGTTAATATCAGAAATGAGCCTCCTATGGTTGGGTGGACCACTTACTCACTGCACTCCGTGATATCCCACAAGAACCCTCGCCTAGCTATCTCACGCTTTTCCTCATTGTGCCAGATAGTGGTAACTCCCATTCCTTGCTCGGCCATGTTAAGGGCCCAATTAATCCATTAGCTCCTCCTCCTCGAGAGTTGTCAATATTTGTGGATGGTTTGTTTCGGCTTGGGTGAGTTGTTCTACCATATAGCCAATCCTGACAGACTCGCATATCGATCTCCAATGCCTCTCTAATCTAAATGCCAAATTCATTTACTCCTTCAAGGATGTCCAACATTTGCCTCTGGCCCATCGCTCCTCCTACTCGGCCTCTAAGATTGGATTGATTGCAAAGATCGCTTAGGGAAAGGCCTCTCATAATTTCAAAGATTTCCAGATTCTTCGTGTCTCTTCTCATAAAACTATGGCTATCTTCGCGTTTTCGGCAGCCTCTTGTCTAGAACATATGAACTACGGCGGAGTGCATCAACCTGCATGCCGCATTTTCTCATGCATGGATATGGACATCCAGCGCACTAAGTGCCCGGGACCAACTCACGCATTGCAGGCACTGCTTGCATTACCCGCTGATGGACGCTGGGTCTCGGTGACTAAACCTACCGATGACACCCGCCACACACGGGCTAAGTCCAGACGCGTGGTAACCTGTAGCGGCGCACGGGAGTTTAACCGCTGGCTGACGGGGCCGACCTGCGTTCGAAGCGGGTCACAGGCGACCATACCCTTCTATATCTCGGGTCAACGTTGCTTTGATTCTTGGATTTATTCTAAAGATATTATTAGATCTGAGCACTCAATAAAGAAAAGCCACTTCACTATAGGCCAGATAAAGAAAAGCCACAGTTTCTATGAGATCTCACAATAAAATAATCAAGCAAGGTAAGTTGCTAATGGGAAAAGTGGAGCTTTGCAACTGACCTCAAAAGAACCTTAAGGTTTTGGTCTCGTGGGAAACTACAGATTACTCTACTTTCTAATTGGAAAAATACCTGCAAACTCTTGCAGAGGCAAAAATGAGCCCATTTTTACAGCCATAATCCTTTTCAGGAGCACAATGCGAATCTTGAGAACAAACACAGAGCCCTTCCAATCCACAATAATCCTTAACAATGCTCACTGAAGCACCCAATCCAAGCAAACCGTCAGACCATTCGCTCGAAAACAATCCCTGAGGATCAAACCTGTTTTTCGCATCAACAAACTGCTGCAAATCAGGCAGCTTATTCCATATCTTTTCAAACCCAACATATCGATTCTTGCCCCAGTGCTGCAATCCGCCATATTTATTCACCAAAATCTGTTCAATCTCATCCAGAACATCTTGGTTAAATCCAGGAAGATTGGCTTCGCGGTAGCGATGGTGCCAGAGCTCGACGTCTGCAGCGTCGAATTTGGGCGCAAGGTATGCATCAGAGCCTTTTACAAATCGGATAAGGATGCCACCGTAAAAATCTATGATGCAGATCCCAAGTGGGTTTTGATTTTGGAGCAATTTTATGTCTCGGATTAGATCCGGCAACGAATTCAAATTTATTGACACTGCGACATCAAATTTGAGCGACCCATTGATGCGCGAATCCCATGAGCATAGATTTGTTGGGTCGAGAGCTGCAGGCAAGGGGCAAGTTCCGGCGCCTGGGGTAATTGATCCACTGTCTGTGCCACAGCTTCCGGCAGTTTGCATCAAATTGTTGAATCCGATGACCGGATATCCGCTGAATGTTTTTCCATCGTTTAGAAATTGGTTTCCGGTTTTTACCCTTCGAAGAGCGCTTCCTGCAGCGGCATTGCAGATCCCCCTGGCATCTCTGCCCCCTTCCGCCCTTTCCACTGGAAAATAGCCATGAACCCACAATTCAGAATAAATTGAATCGATTCAAAACAGAATTGATTGGTACATTACCATATAATCTTCCGCTTGAAGCACCATCTGCAGTGGTTGCCCTGTACCCATTAAAAATGCCATCTCCAGGAGTGCCCGCAGGTACTCTGTCATCCTTCCTGTAGATCACAACCTTCTGCGATGGAAACCACGTAGCATAACCAAATTCGTGCGCCTTTGCAAAATCAAGCACTTCGTTTTCAAAATTAGAATCCTCTGCGAGCTCAAATGTGACAGATCTCTTGAACATGGGTTCCAGAGACAGAGTAATCTGAGAAATGACGCCCAATACGCCAAGAGAAACTCTGGCAGCTTTAAAATCTTCATCCCCTTGATTTAATCTTACAATTTTAGCATAGCCCTCTGCTGCAGAAGCAGGAATTACAATGCTAATTCCGGTTACTCGCTCATGAATTGCACTGCCCGTTTCCCAAATTCCACTTCCATGGGCTCCGGTGCTCACTAATCCGGCAATGGAGAGGCCGCTCCAGGAAGTGGTATGCGGAATTGTGAGATTATACTTTGCAATCTCTGCCACAAAATCTCGCAGAAGAACACCGGAGTCGACTGTGGCAGTTTTTGCTGCTAGATCGAGAGCTATGGTGGAAGAATAGGAGCTTGTGCTGATGAGAAGGCCTTGATCTCCTCCTGGGCAGACCAATTTGGGAGAGCTGTGAGCTCCTTTGCTTATCGCTTTGATTTTTCTTCCCTGCTGCACTGCATTTGCCACAGCTTGGATCAATTCCTTCTCAGTTTTTGGGCAGGCTACCTGCGCAGCCTTGCAGGGTGTCCTGTCCAGCCATAGCTCTTCATAGTTGTTGATTGTGCATCCCCCTCCTGTACTGCTGCATTCCACTGGAAAGCTCTTGCTTCCTTTTATTGCTAAAAAGAGTATTGCAACTAGAATTAAATGCATTCCCAAGCCTATTTCGTAATTCCTGCAAATTGCCTTCATTTTTGTGTCAAAATGCAACTTCATCTTCTTTCACCACTGTTCTGCCTGCTTGTTTTTCCAGTCCTAAATGCTTTCTTAAAGTTCTCTTTCTATCCCTTTACAAACACTAGGGTCTACCTCATGGTGGACTATGGTTCATTTGTCAGATGCAGATGCTATGCAAAGATCAGATGCCATGTTACTCCATTCATCATTCCATTAGCTTACCTAAAGTGTGAACCTTTAAATTGATATAAGAATTTTGTATTCTTCTTTCTTTAAGAACATGAAGAAATTATGTAATAGCAAATCTATAGGTCAAGGGTTTTCAGCCGAGGGAATTCCAAGGCTGTTGAAGAAATAATGATGACGCATCCGGATCAATGACATGGAACTGCCAGCAGGGCAATGACATCAATCGACACATACCTTTTCAGTTTTGTTCTTCTATATATTGTAAGCCACGGCTGGGACTCTTCTAGCCAGATCAATCCATTCAAAAAAAGCAAAAATGCAAAAATAGCAAATAAGCAAAAAGATAAAGCTGCAATTGCAAATTTGTCTATGTGTCCATTTGCGGGCACTTGTCCTGTTTGGGAGCTTTTTCGCCATGGGTTTTATGGGTTGCCTTTGGACCGGGGCTAGAGGCCCGAGGGATGTTTTGCTCACTCTTGTTGGTCCTTGAAGGGGTGCTCAGTTCTAGGAGACTTCGGCAAGCCATGCCCACCACATGCCTAAGATGTGTTAGAGCGTCCGCCCACCTGCTTTCCATCTTCTTGTTTTGAGGCCTTGTGCGAGACTCCGCGATACCATTGTCACACCATGGCCCTTTGTTTTTTTCTTGCTCCCTCTCCCCCCTCTCTCCTCTCATTTAAAATTTACAAAAAATTAACAAAAAATTAATTAGTTAATAATTTTGCCTTGTTTCTCTTTGAGGGGGAAGGTCCCACTTCCTCTGCCCCTGGGGGCTCTTTGGGACCAATTAGTGCTCGAATTGGTGGCAAGAGAAGGATTAGTAGTCCCCACATTGAACCCTAGACCTGCTAGTCCCCAGGTGAGTTTGTGGTTTGTCCTGGAGTTGGTTAGTATGTGGCGTGTTCTAGAGTTTTTGTTAGTGGGCATGTTTGAGTTTGAAACTTCCTGTCTTGGTTTGGGATGACATGGTTTGATATAGTGTGAGTGTGATATGAGTTGTTTCGGGATGGTATGAGGAGTGCTTTTGGTATGTGTTGGTCGTCCACCTGGGCCTAGTAGGAATCTTTGTGTTGCACGTAGTGCCTTTGCTTTGTGGGTTCTTTCATGACTCTTGCACCAATTCAATCCATTCAAATTCATCATATCTTTGTACCAAATGGGCTCTCATGCTTTCTTCAAGCTTTTTCCCAAGGAATCCGACTCAACAGTTTCGTGCTTGTAGGAAACTATCGATCTCTCGCCATTAGTGTCTATCGTCTCCATGGTATAGCAATGAATATTCTATCAGTACTAGTTACGGTGCCCAGCATTGCTAGGCATAAGATGGGAAGCTATTAATGAAAGCCAACACAATCGACTAACTCTCTCATTTTTCTCTATCTATCTATCTATCTATCTATCTATCTATCTATCTATCTATCTATCTATCTATCTATCTATCTATCTATCTATCTATCTATCTATCTATCTATCTATCTATCTATCTAAAAGAACCCTTAAACCCTTTGCATAAGTCTGAAGACTATCTACACCCATGATAAAAGTCCAAGTGAAAAAAGGGTTCCTAATTTCCTTAGTTATGATGTCCAATGCGCTTTGTCCACTATCCCAAGTAGCAACCTTCTTATGCCAAGCAAGATAAATACATATCACATTTGCTAAAAGGTAGACTTTATTTGAATCGTTATAACACCGATCTTAATTGATAATTCTCCCAATCCTAATCTTAAACTCAGATTATATGCTTTAAGTGTTTATATAAATCATTATGTATTGTGCCTCTTTCTCGCGTCTCCAATGGCTTGACATTACCATAAGCAGAAAACATTTTACCTGATTCTTAAAATTCTACAGCCCAACAACAACAAAGGAAACATTCCAATGGAAAGGAAACATTCCAATGGATTACATAAGCAAAAAACAGTCTACTTGATTCTTGACAACCGCCATACATGCTCTAGGAATAAATGTAAAGAGATGTTGCATTGGGACAACAAACATCTATTTCTAAATTAGTATCATCATTTAAGGAAAGAAAAGTTTGCATGTGAATTTTATGTATATATATACAACCATGACACTGTCAGCTTATCCTTTCAAATCATCTCTCTCCACTTAAATAGGGAATGATAACAATGCTTACTTTGGATTGCATAACAAAGATTTGAGAGTGTTGAAAGCATAAGAGCATGTTGTCTATCTTAACAACACAAATCTATTGCACCAGTGATGCCAAGCATATATATTATTCTTTAACAATTTGAGTGGTAATAACTTGTGTTTGTTTTGTTTGAGATGAATTTAGAAAATTCAAGGGGCTCACACCATTGTCCGAGGATGATGGCTTTTGTAACTGCCACAACACAGCATCATAGTCCAGCATAAAGGAAAATTCCTTTTATAGTGCTTTGGAAATGTATAATGTGCAAGCAATATGTAGCATAATAACAGGGGGTTTTTTTGTATTTTTGTACGGTTTTTCCAATGGTTTTTATATGATTTGATGGGCGTATTACACAAGGCCTACTAATTAGTACATCTAGAGTGCCCATTGTATTTGCATACTTTGAATTAATTTTAATGCCTCTTTTTCAATGGTGTAGACCCATATATGTAGTATTTTTCGGTTAAGTTTTATTTTTCAGATTATATTTTATTTTGCTTTCGACATGCAAAAGCTTCGGCAGCTCATTTTAGGGTTTTCTTTGTAGGCGTGTGGTTATGTGGGTGGGATTCAAGCAAAGTCGGTTTGGGCGGCTTTAACCGGTTCAAAGCAGAGAGCTACTGAGTGCTTGGAAAGCGAATGCTTGCCAATCCATGAAAGTCCTTCCCTCCTTTTGTGTTTTGAACGATGGAGCTATTTTCCTTTTTTCATCTCTATGAACATGTAGGACCCTTAAAACTACGGTTTGGAGGCCATTAAACTTAGGGTTTTGAGGCCCACAAGCAGTTGATTGGTTTTCGCGGTCTTTGAGGGATCACGTGAGATTTGACTTCTTCTTCTCCTCCTTGGTATTCCCTCCATAGCTGAGAAACCATCTCTTTTCTTTCTGCATTCTTACCCATCCTTCATCTTGGGAAGATCTCACTGCTTTGAAGCTCTTGTGCACAGAGCCATCGCACCAACTCTTCAATGTCACCAAGGTTTGCTTCCATTTCCAACAGAATACGCTTTGTTTTTGAGTCACAAAATGGATTTTTCCATTTGGGTTTTTTTGATTGAATGGCGCGGGATCTCTCGATTTAAGCCTATCTTTGGACGGAGAAGAGGGTCGTTTGTGTGCAGGTGCGGACCAACCACCACAAAGTGCTCTAGCATTTTAAGCGTAGTTTGTTTAAACAGCGAGAAGGCCGGGTTATGTTCTTAGGATTATATGACATGCTCAGTAAGTTCACTCATATTCACACATTGCATGAACGGCCTAGGTTTCATAGAGAGTTATGGAGGCTGGAGCCTTTGTCTTTTGAGCCAAGAACAATGTGGAAAAAGGAGATGGAGTGGCTTTTGTGAGTCAGCGATTATATCGTAGAGAGCTTGTGCCCTCTTGGCAAAACTTCTCGATGGAAGTAACATGGAGGTATGTTCAATATGTGATCGAGGATGCATTAGCTAATGTGTAAATTTTAAATTCATACGCTAGCATCTTCTCATTTTTATGAATTGGCATGCGGATTATGGTCACTTTCGACCAGATTAGGATCAACAAATTCATTCATCTTTCCGTGAATAACCGTCTTCACCTAAAAGGAGACGGGGAAGGAAGGTTACTTCACCTTTGCCAATCCAAAATCCCCACTAAAGGTTCAAAGTTATCATCCGGCAAAATGTTGGCGACCTTTACATCACGGTGTATTATCTTGGTCCACAATGTTCATGAAGATAAGCAAGACCTCAAGCTGCACCTAAAGCTATCGTTTAGAATCTCCCAAGTAAGTGCTTTTCTTTCCACGATGTTCAATAATGGTTTGGATTGCATACTTTTATAAAGCTTATCAATTTTTCAATCTCATTAATGTTATGGTGTTTAGTCTCTGCGATTCGTGAATGGTCCTAGAGAAGAATCTTTCCAAAAAGACACGATCATTTGAAAGGCTTCGGTCGCGGTTACAACAAGCTACTTGGTTGAAAGGTAGTGCTAGTTGCAAACAACTGGTTTGTGTTGTGAAGGCGAATTTGATCTTAGGTGTTGAGGATTCAAGGTCCATGGTTAGAAGAAGATTCAAGTGTGAGCTCTTTGTCTATTTAATTTTAAAACTGTGAATATGGTTCCGGTTATCAAACTGTCTGTGATTATGGCTTATATTTGAGAAGTGTTGTTCAATATTCTGAAATATAACTCTAGCCATTACCATATTATGCGTTATTCTATTATCATGTATGTAAGCGATGATTGCTAGATGCTTGTCAAAACCTCACCATCGGTTACCACGAAGCCGCGACCAATCAATTTAGATGAGGAAACAATGTTATTTGGTCGATTCATTGTAAAAGCCTTGAAATATAAATTCTCTTAGAAGCATCCCTCCGAGGTAGTATACATTTGGTGAATTTGCTATACCCTTTGTTTGTTGGTTATCCTACTAGATTAGTTAATCTTCTCGGTTGAGCCTTTTAATGTTCAAGCTAATGTATTTGAAGAAGTTTCTAAAAGGTGAGCTTCTAAATATTTAAACGATGGTTATCTAGTACACTTCAAATATTAAATCCTTAGTGCATATTTCGATTCCAAGGTTCAAGATGCAACCCTACACTATCTTTATGTTTTAAATGTCTTTTTATATTCTCACGTTTGTTTTTTTTATGGCCCAGAAGGGCCAAAATTTTTAGTATAATAACCAACACATAACTACCATTGACATTAATAAATATAACCATTGGATCCAACACATTTAAATTAAAATCCCCTTAAACCCCTTTGGTTTGGGTGCATATTCACACGGGGGTGGCGTGGGGCAAAGCGAGAGCCCTCATAATTGTATTTTTTACGCATTTAAATCAACACCATATAGTATTAGGTTGAAATCTTATAGTAGTTTGCGAATCTTATTATACAAAGATAGCAAATCTTGTACTTGCATACCCCACAAATGAGGAACTTTACGTGACGGTGTAGATTAAGGAATAAGGCGAATATGCCAATCATGGCGGCTCGATGAGTCACCCGTGTGAATATGCACCCAAACCAAAGGGGGTTTAAGGGGGATTTTAATTTAAATGTGTTGGATCCAATGGTTATATTTATTAATGTCAATGGTAGTTATGTGTTGGTTATTATTGCAATCTCAAGGCCATGTAATCATCTTCCAGAATTTGCATATGCACTTGTACTTCTTGTCATAACTTCTTGTCATAATGTTTCTTCGCAGTCTTCCAGAATTTGCATATGCACTCGTACTTCTTGTCATAACTTCTTGTCATAATGTTTCTTCGTATTGCTCCAATATCTTTTATCTTTATCAATAAGGTGTGGAATTGTAACATCATTAGAAAACATTCAAATGTGTTAAAGCATAGATAGCATGATCTTGGCTTCAAGCCTTCCGCTCTAAGCAATCACGCTACAGAGGACAGTCAACATGAATTCTCAGAATTATTAAGGGTGAAAGTAGACTCCATGTTTTACATTGCAACACAACATTGCTATGTCGCTATACCAGGTTAGCCATATAGTGATCATGTTCTGTATACTCAAAACTGCTACACATGTAGGTAAAGCTCTTGGGCTAAATGTATCATGTACCATCTGTCCGAAAAAAAAAAAATGATATATATTGTTACAAAGTGGGCAAATTACCCACGTATTTGATATTCAGTTTCAAATTTAAAATGAGACCATCGTTGGCTGGTCGAACAGATGGATGCTGCGAATGCTTCTATCGTCAGTCCTTTATCTTAAGGCATTGCCTTGACAACATACAAAACAAACCACATTTATGCCAATCTTAGGGACATGGAAAGGCACATATTCTAAATGCTTTCAATTTGATTTCTGCAATACAGGAAAAAGTAAACACTTTCTTTAATAGCTTAAGGATTTAGGCAGACAAATATTTGCTTAGATGCTTCAAATTGATCCGTACTGTAGTGTAAAAGAAACATGAACACTTTGAAAGCAGACAAACCTTCCTTCATGATGTCGGTTATGATGGAAATGAGCAGAAGGAAAGAAAAATGGTGGCAGATTCTATATTTTGCCGGTCTTACTTGCAGCATTTGCTTCAAAACAATGCGCTTGCATTTCCTGCACTTCTTTCAAGGAGTTTTCCTGCAAACAAACAACTCCATTAACCTCTAGTTCTTCTCAAACAAAGACATTGATTATGGAGATTTGAGCAAGGACACTCACCAGTTTAGTGCCCTCCTCATGAGCATGGGCATCGATGGATTAAAGTCTACGGAAGTGTTCTCACTCTGCAACCATCGTCCAGAATGCCTGAATCAACCCTGCCTGACGCAATCACACCTCTTACCCTTCTACTCCTTTTCAAGGCTGAAAAAAGAGAAATCGTTAATATAATAACCTTCTAAAGTAGCCTATAAAGCATTATCTGCAATTCAATATCTTATCAGAGATCTGCCTTAAGATCCAGACTAAGAAGCTCTAACCATTAGACAGCCACATTAGAAGATCATGGTTCGGAATGGAAAGAAGATTCGAATCTAGATTGAAACATTCAAGAAGGCAAAAACACTGTTTTAGAGAACAAATATGTGGAAAAAAAATTTCCTCCTTGACTTGCTTTATATTGCAGAAGAACAGTTCTTGTAACCCTGTGTCTATGTGTTTTTAGAGACAAAAGAAAACGAGAAAGTGAGATGCCAAAGAAAAATGAGTACCTCGTCGCTACTAACATCTCGGGCTATCTTAGCTCTTCCGTACAGACCGAGCCATAAATTATCAACGTGCCAAAACCCATAGAGATACCAAACACAAGCTTTGACCATCATAGCCGAGTGCCAAAACCCGCTGCTATAAGCTTGGAATTCGATCCGGAGGAAAACCCTTAAGCTCTCTTTTTCTTTCTTTTTTTTGGATTGATCTTTGCCGTTCGTTCAAAGAGGCAAGCAAAGTGGGCCTCCCGATCTAGGGGCCTCCATGCACGATAGACACACAACAAACCATTATAATATAGGACCAGTTGTCATCTCCTCGCCCGCAACCTACGAACATGCTTCTATGGTCTGGCCCAGAAAAGAGGACTAAGTCATCTTTCTATTTCTTGCCATGTGATAACTGAATACCAGGTTTATTCAATTACAAATGTTAACCAGATAACAAAGCCCGCTCTTTCAAGATATGTTTCCTGTATCCAACAATATTTAAAATACTCAAGACTTTCTGTCCACAAAGTGGAAAAAGCAAAATTGTCACAATTCTTGAAAACCAGATTGAAAGAAAAGCACAGGATCTTACAGCACAGAACCCTTGGATAACATTATTAATGTTTCAGATATACATAAATTCTGAATAGGCAAGGCTAAGAACGAAGCAGCAACAGTGTATGCTTTTTCTGCCCGTTAAGTGCTACCCATGTCGAGGTAAGCAACTATATACAGTAGACTAAAATGCCAGCTGTTAATGTTGTAATGGCTTGAACAAAACTTCCTGTATGTTGATACTCATTATTTCCTTATCTATAACCAGCATAAATTGCAACATTTAAAAATCCTAATGAATATAACAATTCTTGCTACAGCCCCTCATGCCCAATAAAAAACAGAATTCTTATTCTTAAAACTGTTAAGCATCCCCTTCCATGCTCACTCTAAACATGAAATCCATCTCCAATGAAACAGCATTACGAATGGAGTAATTAGGTAGATTCATATACCTGGGTTCTTAAATACGAAATTTGCTGAGAAACCTCTGGGAATTAGCCGAGATACGCTTAGATGATTCATGCATATAAGAGAAAAGCCATCCATATGTACGTTGGCAATGCTAGATCCGTGTCTTCTAGAATATTTTTGCGAGAATGTTTCAGCATATTTCTATCTTGCAGCATTCATAGTAGTGGCCATATGCACCCATACACTACACTGCCCAAGGTGAATCGATGGGTCACAGATCACACAGGTTCTTCATCCAGCAACAAAAGAAACATGTTATTTGCTACAATGACCCTGTTCAAAAGCCTATTGTTTTCCAGCTTACATTCGACTACAAAACTTGGCTACTGCGAAATTTAACTATTGCAAAAATACTTGGTTGGCTATTGCGAAAAGACATGGCTACTCTGACCACCATAGCCGAGTGCCAAATCGGCTGCTATAAGCTCAGAATTCAATCCGAAGGAAAACCCTTAAGCCCTCTTTTCCGTTTTTTTTTTATTGATCTTTGTCGTCCGTTCAAAGAGACAATCAACGTGGGCCACCCGATCTAGGGCTCGATGCAAAACATTATAATATATAGGATACTATTAAACGGGCCCGGCGTTGCCGGGCTAATGTCCTGGCATGTGTTTTTATTCGGCTTTTAACGTCCATATGCATGTAGATATAGGCAAGAATAGACAATATTTGCTTTTGTAAATATTTTTATTATTGAAATTGTCTAATGACAGTATCATCAATGTATTAACGTTGAGTTTATCAATTTCAATAGAGAAAACAATGCTTTATAACGAATGTGTTAAATCTACCTCTAAGGATGAAAATTTGAAAAGACGAATCCAAAACTTCTGCTCAAAATATCACCCTTAGAAGTAGTTAAGTACGAATTTTGGTTATAACGAAATTAGTTTATGTTATCTCTAATTTTTTATCACCTTAAAACATAAACCCACATCCCACTTATATCAGGTGCCCACTTTTAAATCCACAAATTTGATGTGTGAGTGAGTTAAGATGCGATGTTACTCAAATGTTGCTCCTAGTACTTTGACCACGTAGTAAAACATAAATGGTTTTTAAGCAATGTGTCATTGATTAGCATAACAATGAATGTGAAATGACATAATGGCACATGCATAAAATCATCACCATTGCATATTAAAATAAAACCATGACTCCACATTTAAACTTACCTTTTTAACAGAACAAATCGCGCATCCGTAGCTAAGACTATTGCCATGTCTTTGTTAAGGCCAATTTAGCTTGATAACATCTTATTTGTCTAGTATTCCTAACAATATTTCCCAAGACCACTTTTTATTGCCATCAACACAAACGCAAGTATTGTCATGACCTATGGTCGTCACAACTATTGTTTTGCTGATCATGTCTACATGGGCCAAAAAGCTTATTGCATGCTGGACATTGATAAAATGAGAATACATGTAATGAAGAGCAAAAACACGTTCTGGACCCTTGAGATGTAATTGATAATTTGGACCTCCGCTACTATGATTGCAAATGACAAAAGTTTAGCAAAAAACCATTACTAAATGAGAAATACATGTGATGCAATTAATGCATTAGTTACCTCTTGCTTGAAAAGCCTCTATTACTTTATTATATGATATGACAGGCTGAAGTTCCACTTTAAGTTTCCTGAAATTCATTAGCACTGTCAGAAAGCTGCAGAGAGGAGTTGGTTTTGCAATAGCCAGATCAAAATCAAACAGTCATATTATATTTGTTGTCAAAATCAAACAGATAAGTACTATCTCATAATTTAGCCACAGCACTGACTATCCAACTCAAAAGAACTATAGTAGTGCAGATAGTAATGCCAAATGATACCACTGCCATAGATGTGATTATTCACCAAAAGCTGAACCCCAAGCTTGTTAATCTCATCTTTGTAGATGCTAAAGAGATATGGCACAGTCAGATAATTCAATTGCATGTAAAAAGAATAATGATTTGCAGCATTTATACCCCAAGCTACTACCATATTATAATTCTAAGGAAATAAGAGTACCTTCTAAAAAAATAAGAGTACCTTCATAATCTACAATTACACATAGTTTAAAGCACATTTTCATATCATGCATGCTGAAGATGAATTCACATTTATTGCCAAGAGCCCAGTATCTACACAGAAACCATTATCTACATTTATAAACTTACCAAAATTCTTTTCATCTATTTCCTGCATTTACATTAGAGTGGGTTCAATCTCTCTTACATCCTACTAATGTACTAATGAAAATGCATGTCTGGATGAAACCAACATCCAACCAAAATTACCAAATAATGTGATATAACTTATCTTAATCACCATGTCATCTTGGACTTCACTTCTCATTCAATCCCTGCTGGTTATCTGCACAAAAATAACAAACGCAACGAAGATTGCCAAGACTAAACTCTTAGAAGATTTATTAATTTACTCATCAAAAACTTCGCTGGCAGTAAAGTCTTGAATGTAATCTTGCATGTAGTTTGGCCTTGAAAATTCATAAGTCTTGAAACTCAGATAATACAATAGGAGAAGGAACACTATTAAAACAACGATATAAAGGATTTGCACCATTTTTTTATGGGCAGGAATTTAAGGAATGTGCAACATAATGCGCTGCAAAATTAGGAAAACATGCAATTCGGTAATTAAGAGAGTGGCAAGATGCTAATTAATAGTTTGCAGAAATATCAAGGATAATATATTCAATTCCTTAAATAATTTACCTTTTCTCAGTGATAAATTTAGCTTCAGCCTTTGCTGCCGTAGGCAGATATCTGCTCAAAGCCCACAGCAAGTATGAATGCCAAAGCCAAACATTTTGTATGAACCAATCATGATTTATGAGTAAGGATTGTACAAAATGCAAGCACTCTCTATAACGAAAGAGAAAACTATAACTATTATTGAAATGCAGGAATCTACATCATAAAATGGAGTTAGAAAATGAAAAAAAATCCAGGAGCAAGCATTTCCAGAGAAGCTTCTTCCTGAATTAATAGAAAATGCATTTAATATGCTCATTCTACTGAGCATATTAAAAAATAGGCCTAAGCAGAGAAGCTCAAGTATTGATGACACCCTTGCAAGAAATTACAAAACCTCAAAATCTCAGCTTAAACTTATTTAACAACATCATCCAAATCTAATTATCTTGTATATTTTGGAGCTTGTCTAATAGAATAAGAGTTGCGATTGCGATACCATACATGTTTATGTCTGTATGCGAAACTAATGAAAGTTGCAAGAAAACCTTTTAAATAACTTCCTTGCCCAAATTTGCCAGCTTGCTGAGCAATATCATGGCCGATTTTCCATGGAAAATTTTGCAACGAAGGCAAAACGTCAAGTAGCATATCCTAAGTATAGAGCTTACAAAAACGGCCTTGAACTATCTTATCCAGAATCAATTTATGGATTGCTTGAGCTGGGTTAACTTGCATCAAAGAAAGTGTACATGCTCCAACGATTCCTCTGGAAACGAAAATGTTGATGAATGTGGCGACGATTGCCAGACGGCTCTCCTCCGAGTTCCACCTGCTGCCTCAAATTTAAAAAAGAAAAGATGATCCTAAGTCATAACGGTAGCCCTCTGTGCGTTACCCAATGCACCGCCCACTGCCGAGGCGAGGAGAGAAAAAATGCCACCGGAAACCTCCTCTGCGTTTTGTAATGAATGGAGGAGTAATAACATCTGTAGGCTATGATAACAGTAGTGCAGATTAGAGGAGGCCCATTTGTCTTAGGCGAGCGTAAATCTGGAAAATCGATGCTACACTCTTGCAAGAAAATCTCACCTATTGGAGCACATGGCAAAAATAATGCTCAGTTGATGTATGGCGTATCCCACAGCTCCACCATAGAAGAATCTGGAAGAACGTTAGAGCAATATTAAAAGTTTTTTTTTATAGCAGATGCAGATGCTAAAGACATTCACAACAAATGGCTCTGAGCATAGAAAAGAAGGAAAGACTGTTGTGTGCCTGTCACCAAGTAATCATGTATTAGAACTGATAACCATTACAATACAATATATAGTATGTATACTTTCAGAATAAAGGGTAAAACAGTGAATGCAAACATTGCATGAGCTGGAAGCATGACAAAGCTAATTCATGTTAAAATAGTAACGTAGACATCAAATTGACAACTTGACACCTGAAAATGGTTAGATGCTACTGTTAACATAGAACTTTCTAACAGCAAACAAACGCACGGATGCATTATCTACCATTTGTTGTCGTTATTGGCAATGAACATGCCTATCCAACATTATCATAATGCAATTCAAAAAGGTCATTGGGTGGATGGACATTTTCTTCCATTGAAAAAATCCCCCAATCTAAGCACACGTGCCTAAGTATCTCAGAAAATCAAAGCCCATGATGCTTATTTACTTTTTCTGAAGCCCCTGGTCATTTTATTGTTCCGACATTTGCTACTATTCATGTCATGCTGTTCATGACATTTGCTACATCATCCAGTGGTGCAGTAAGTGGAAGCACAGAAAGTTGTAAAGAATGATAGGCTGGGATACTTTCAGATGGAGAGTTATTTGTCTCATTCTCGTAGCCTGCACACATGAATAAGATTATTAGACAATTAACCCATTGCATATATAATCCTGTAAGGAAGCCAGATAATTATTCTTGAGTATCAAATTCTACAAAGTAGTACCTTGATGTAAAGCTAACTAATTGAGAACCTCAGACATACAGTACCTTGGTGTTGCCTTCTTATCTCATAATAGAATCATAATCACGATTTGGGAGCCAGCATAACAAATACGATTACATAGTGAAAAACCTCCAGGATATCTCCTTCATAGCTACCAATCAAGCAATGACCCGCAGACCCTTGGTCGAAAAATCAAACTAAGTTGCAACCCTAAGCGTGACAGCTATGCCATTGAGGAATCAATGATGTGTTTAAGTAAACATTTACAACAAACATTAAGCGTGAACCCTAAGCATGATAGCTCTGCCGTGGGTTAAGGAATCACCTGCTTGCTGCCGAATTCCAAGCAAAGCATAAAACCAAAACCTCCAGAATTTATGGCTCGCGTTCCCAAGGCCCTTCGTTTAAGAATAGCAAACCATTCAAGAAAGCATTTTGCGAAGAAGAGGACGGATCGGAGAGAATACAAAGTAGCAGATACAGAGAAAGCACGAAAAGTCAAAGACCAAGCAAGAATCATACAGCAAAAAATGCACAAGACAAAAGATGTAAATGATTCCACGGACTGTGGACGCAGACGGTAACCGTGATACTGAAACATAGAAATGCTGCATGCCTTTTATCTGGATAGCTTCTTGCCCAAAACATACTGGCCTCTGAAGCTAAAATGCCAGAAAAAACGGAGGATGCATCTGAAGAAAAATTTGACAAAAGTTCTGCTCTCAAATCTCAGCTCCCAGCTCTACCGTGACTACTAACAGCTTTAAGCTCCAGGCTCCACCAAAAATCCCTTTTCTGGCCGCCATGTTGTGTTAACCGACAGGCACCGCCCACACCCAAGAGAGAGAAAATTGCTGCCGGAAAATGAATAGAAACAACAAAAAAACATGTTGGAAGAAAAAGTTTTGCCGGAAAATCAATTTTTTGCTTCCAAAAGTCACACCCGGAAAAGGGCACACCGGCATGAAAGAGAATGGGCAAAAACATTTTTTTTTTGTTTTTTTTTTTTGAAGGTAAGAAGTTATTGTATTGATCAGATAGGAAAAATTACAATACAATACAAAGATCCCTCATGGATCAGATATAGTTTACGTACAAATGATCCTACGGATCGTAATATGTCTCAGAACTAAAGTACACATGAGCCTCTCTCAACCTCTTCTTCCGGGTTTAACCAAGATTACAAGATAGCATCTTCCCAATTAAACAGAATACTATAGGAGCCAAATGCCCATTTTCCACAAGCTACAAACAGATCTTGAATGCTCCAAGAAAACCTCTTGCAGAAATAGAAATGAAGAGAAAAAAGATGTGGAGTAACCTGAACAATCTCCCGCACTGCTTAGAGAAGCAAATATACTTCAAACTATGAACAAATTCAACAGCTTTACAACCAAATGTGAGATTAAAGTAAGATGTCGATTGCCGGGATGCTCCGGTCAAACTAACTCAGTATAGGCTAGACACAGCCCAAAGCCACGTAACTCTCCCTAATTCTGGCTTATGATATCTGGTCTTGATATGGAAGCGTCTTCCTGGACACACTCAAATCCCTAGCTCGGCGATCTCAAATAATCTAACATCCTGTTTTAAAACTGTAAATTTAAGATCAAGAATTTACTCTGCCCCTAGATCTTTCCGCTAGCAAGAAAGAGCAAGAGGAGGGGAAAAAACCAAATGGGTAGAAGATCCAACTAAAAAGACTGCCAAACAGACCCAAAACTACTCTCTTTATGAATTCAGCTTCAATTTTGCTACACCTTATAGACTCTGCGCCCTTTCGGTGTGATTTGCTTAACAAATCATCATTCTTAAAAAGATTGAGAGCAAAAAGCCACGTTAGTGGCTTACCAGGCCGAATCCACAAGACCGCCTTGAAGCTGCTTCAGAATCAATCAGCAATTTCTTTGAAGAAGAAAATCTTCTGGCGCATCGACAAACCCCACTAGCATCGGATCATAGTATCTGGTTTGCAAGAGGGTCTGCAGCAGTACCGGAAAGAGAGGATAGGAGGGCGCCTCCTTCCTTCCCCTGTTGCCGCCCTAACCGCAGGCGGAGCGTGAGCGCCAAGAACCCATCAAAGTTTCTTCTAAACACTGCCGCAAAAACATTTTAAGTAAGTAGACTGGTAAACGTGTGCCCGGCGTTGCCAGGCTAATGTCCTAGCATGTGTTTTTACTCGGCCTTTAACAATTATTTTTGTTATTGAAATTGTCTAATGACAGTATCATCAATGTATTAACTTTACGTTTATGGATTTCAATAGAGAAAACAATGCTCTATAACAAACACAAGGCACCCAAAAGTTTAACCATTATGATAAACCACTAAAAAACCACTATAGATGTGGTTTTTTATGCAAAAAAAAATTATTCCTAAAAAAAACTACATAACATAATGGTTTTCATAACCAATACGTGGTTATTCATGTTGATTTTATGTTATAGCATGGTTTATTAAGACGGATATTGGTTTATTACATTGTTTCTAGCATCAATGGTGGTCATTCATGTTGGTTTTCTAACATAGCATGGTTTATTAAATCGACAGTGCTTTGTAGCATGGTTTTCAACACCATTTATTTAATATGACAATGGTTGTTTATGTTGGTTTTCTATGTCGCATAGCTTAGAGAAGGTGAAGTACTTTATAGCATGGTTTTTATAGCAATTTAAATGCCTGTACAGTTATTCATGCTAGTTTTCTATTATAACACTCCATGTTATAAAATGGTTGTGGTTTGTAGCATGGTTTTCAATACGGACTTAATTATCATGGTAATATTCATAGTTCTCATCTAAAATGGTGTGACTATTCATAGTGGTTACTCGTACGGCACCCAAAAAAACAAATATCATAATTAACTGCTGTCAGACGACTATAGATATTGAGGCTGATGCTTCTCTTCAAATGTTAGTCTGGGAAACTTTCATCAAGCTACCACCGTAAGAAGTCACCTACATATCTGACTACAAACGGGCTTTGTAGCTAGCTCTTCTTCGAACATGTTCGAGAGGTGTCTATTTGCTATAGGGCTTTGTAAAAGTTCACTTATAAATGATAATTTTTTATCTTTAAAAAAAAAAGGGACAATGAAAAGAAAAATGGCACAAGACCTTATTCAAAACATGGCTCCATGGCTTGAGAGAAAGTTTTTAAACACTTGACAACCCCTTAATGGATCAATATAATGATTTTGCACTATGAACCTAGATGCATGAACAAGAAATAGCATAGCTCCATAAACCATTTGAAGCAAGGAATCATAATATGACAAGCCGAAGATGACCAAATCTCCACCCCAAGAATAAATGAAACAAGTACAAAGAAGCTTTCTTCGCCCATTCACTGTAGTCCTAGATGCATCAGGGTACTAGAGGGAGGGCACTATGCTTTTTGAAAAGTGTACTACATGCAAAGCCCTCACCTTCTTTTCCAACATAAATGTTTCTAAGGTTCTCCCCAAATGGGTGGTCCACATCCCTTGCCACCTATGACACTTAGTCCTCCTATACCAAGTGGCAGCTAGATATCCTGCCTTTCCTATCTTCCTTCACCATGCTTTCTCTCGCGACATAAAATAACAAGTCTCCTGCAAAATCCACATATAATGACGAAAAGTTATTGCAAATCCAAATACTTTGAGGCTTACCACTTCTCCAAGGTGATGCTCCAAATCAAGGCCATCTTGCTTCTTACTGTACTCAGTGCACCTTGCCCCCTTCCCCGAAATGTTTCACATAAAGTAAACTGCTCAATAACAAGAAGACCAAATGCATCATTTTTGCTACTAATTCCTTTTCCAAGTCAGAGAGAATATTTAGTCAAATCATTTTTCAATCATTGTCCTACCCAAAAAATAATCTACTCTTGTATAATATTTTAAAGTGTAATAATTGCTAATGCCATTTAACACTATTTCTGACCTTACTAACAACACATGCAAATTGTTAGAATCTCACACTTGAGCACTACTTCTTCTTTTTCTGCAAAATACATTTCATCCAGCTAGAAGAATGCAGGAGATTGTCACTGCATGAGTACTGTTGGGGCTCCTTTCACACCATAGCCATGGTAGCCAAAGCTTTGCGACCAGCGGAGATCTATCGTTCCAGCGACGATGATCCTCTTGGCTTCCTTGCATGACCATGCAATCCCCCCTTTTCCCTTGGGCATTTGCGCTCTGCATGGCCATGGCCATGGGTAAAAAAAGGGAACATACCCATGATACGGAATCATGCGATGCGCCATGGCATCGGATTTCCAGCAGGCTATCAAAATAAGCTTTTTGTCCACAAAAATAGATGGTATCTTTTTTTTTTTTTTTAAAGAATATAAGAATATATTAAACCACTAGAATGCGATCAAGTACAATGATAAGTGTGATGCTAAGAAATGAAGTGCCCATCATGATTCACAATCTGTAGGAATGTCGACCAAATTTCCCGCTTAACTGCGCCAGACAAACTTGAGACTTGGTAAGCCTGCCACAACTTATGCCTCAAGATCGGAACCAACCGAAAAGGGCTAAGCACTGCATTCTGAAAGACCTTCGCTCTCCGTCTTTTCCAAATCAACCATAGAAGCCAAGCTCTGTATAAATGGAACGCCTGCTGCTTGGCCACTGGCCAACTGCTAGGAAAGACTCCCAAGAGAATCTTCTGACTGCACAGTGAAGACCCAAAGAGGGCTCTCACCCAGGACCAAGCTGCCCCTACCTCTGTGCATAGGACAAAGCAGTGCTCAATGGTCTCTCGACACCTCCCACATAGAGGGCATGTTTCCGCTACCTGAGGCTTGAACCTGTGGACTCGGACATTCACCCTAAGGCTACGGTGCAAGATCTGCCGCAAAAGGGTACGGATTTTAGGAGGAGGCAATGTATTCCATGCCCATTTCCATATGGCGGGCCACTTACTCCCTGGAAGCTTAAGCGACCACTTATCCGAAGGCGGCAACGTGTCCTGAAGCGCTAGAAGCCCATAAGCCGATGATACAAACTGAGATGCATCAAGTCCACTATGCGACTTTCAAACGCGATTGACTTGAGAAGACAACTGCAATGGAATAGCATTAGCAATTCTAGCCCAAGTCCGTATGTCCCACCGCCGAAGGCCAAATCGTTCCCTAAAAAACTCCCACGGCGCCAGATGACCCTCCCAATACCAGTCACGGATGGATGTCACCCCTGCAACAATCCAACGACGTTGAGTACCTGGGTGTAGGGAAGAGGCCAAGGGAGATGCAGAATCCAAGGGCACCCAGAGAAAGGGCGATGAGGCTACCATACACCTGCTAGGGTCCAATGAAAAGAGAACCTTGACCACCTTCCAGGCCTTCAGGAGACCCTTAAGAAAAGGCGAAGCATGAGGGAATGGCCACAAATCCTCAAACAGAGCCCACGGCAACTGAGCCGGAATTGCTGGCTTCCTAAACACAATAGAGTGGCGAAGCGACTGTGCCAACAGAGCCAAACCTGGGGATTGTTGCTCCTGCAACAACTGCCAGATGAATTTCGACACCAGCACCTTCGTATGCAACGACACATCAAGCATACCTAAGCCCCCCGCCTTTTTGGGACGCACACACTTCCACCATGCGACCTTCACTGTAGTCCCCTCCTCATTTCCTCCCCAAACAAAATTGCGAATGGTGTCATCCAACTCCTTAACCACACTTTCTGGCGCAAGTATGCAGGAGGCTGCATAAACATGAGTGCTACAGAGCACTGACTTGGCTATCAGAATCCTACCAGCCATGGTGAGTTTACTTCCCCTCCACCAATTCAGATGCTGCTTAAGATTCTGTAGTGTCTCCGCCCAAATTGCTCTAGCATTAATGTCCAAGCCAAATGGTATGCCTAACAGTTTGGCAGCTGTGTGTGGCGGTGTAAGAGCCCAGGGAAACTGACTCAACCACGCAGGAGGAGGTACCTCCAGTACCCACATGGCCGAGCACTTCGACCAGTTAAGCAAGCACCCTGAAGCTAAAGAAAAGGCATCCAAAATATTCTTGGCTGCCTGGAGATTGGACTCATCTGCATGAAGGAAGAGGAATGTATCATCCGCAAATTGACTGCAAACCTGCTGCGACCCATCACCCATGCGGAGACCTTGCACCACATTGTCAGCCACTGCCACCTGAAAAAGTTGTGAAAGAGCTTCTGCCACTATAGTGAACAGAAAGGGGGCCAACGAACATCCCTGCCTAATGCCTCGGCCCACAGAGAAGATTGAAGAGGTCTCACCCTGACACCACACTGTCGCCCTAGCAGACACGTGCAACTTCATAACCGTTTCCCTGAAACTAGGTCCACACCCAAAGGTCTGCATCATATCCGCCAAGAACTGCCAGTTGACACTGTCATAAGCCTTGGCAAAGTTCAGCTTAAGAAAAACAAGGGGCTGCCTCATCCTACGAGCCCAATGCACTCCCTCAAAAGCAGCAGCCACATTATGAAAAATATTCCGCTGAGGGAGAAAACCAGACTGCTCTGGGCTAATGGCGTGAAGTAGTACTGGCTTAAGCCTCTCCGCCAAAGCCTTAGCAATGATTTTATACACTACAGACAACAGAGTAATAGGCCTCCAGTCATTGATGGTTTTAGGATGCTTACATTTGGGTATAAGTGAAATACAACCTGTATTCAGTAGAGGATGCATCGAGTTATTCCCCAAAAGATCCACATACACCTGCACCACCGAGTCCCCCACCCACTCCCAGTACTGCTGAAAAAACTCCACTGGTATTCCATCCAACCCAGGACACTTATTCCGAGCCAACAGGCGGCATGCGTCCCCTAACTCCTGCCCTGTCAAAGGCTCCTCTAAGCTCTGTCTTTGAAGGGCTGAGATTCTTGGCGATACCTTGGCCAGCACCAGCTCCTGAAAAACACTCTGTGAGGGAAGCGGGCTCTCCTTGAAGAACCTTTCAAAGTGCGCTGCTACAAAGGCCTTGATAGCATCTGGTTGCTGCAACAACACTCCCTGGGGTGTAACTATGTCAGCCATGGCAGCTGCATACTTCTTCTGGCGGGCTGCTCGGAAAAAGACTTTAGAGCAAGTGTCAGACTGCTTCAGCCACGTCAAACCCGCTTTGACCCTGGCCTGTGACACCTTGGCCTCCTTGTCAACCGCGATCTCACAAAGCACCTGCTGCTCACGCAAGCCATCAGAGACCCGCCCTCTAAGAGACTCCAGTTCCGTATACAAGGCATCCAACCTGCGACGCTGAGCCGAAGCCTTTTGCCGCCCCCACTCTTTTGCAAATTGTTTTACCCTAGCCAATGCTGTAACCATTGCACTCATTCCGCTATCCTGGCTGAATATCTGTTGCCAAATGAGCCTACAGCCGGCTGTGAACTCTGGATCCTGGAGAAAGCTTGTGTTAAGCTTAAAAACTGTCCTGAGAGGCCGCGGTGGGTGGTCATGAAGCCAATGAATCGGGGAGTGTGATCAGAGACAGAGGTGGCCAGAACATTCACCCTAGTGAAGGCTGGAGCATAATCCAAGACTGCTGGAGTGCCATAAACTCTATCCAGCCTAGAGTATGCCCTACCATGCCCCAACCAATTGTTGCACCAAGTAAAACTCCGATCTCCGGGAAGCTCTGTCAAACCCCACTCCTGCACAAGCCTAAGCCATTGGTCACGCTCAAAACCCTGCACAATATCTGAACCAATACCATGCCTGTCCTCTGGAAGCTCCACCATGTTAAAGTCACCCAGGACAAACCATGTAGAACCCATACCAAAGGATTGGAGCTTATTTCGCAATTGTGCCCATAAGCAACCTCTCTGAGTGGCCCCAATTGGTGCATACACATTTAGTAAGCCCCACTCAGACTGGCCCTCCTTCCATTTAATCACGCCCCATCGCCCCGGCTATATCGTGGCTGAAAAGGTTACATGTACACCCATTTTCCAACAAATCAAAGTACCTCCCCTGGCCCTGCCCGTTGTAGCAGCTGCAGCCACATACTGATTACCCAAGATATTAATTAGGTTGTTAATATCACCCCTGGCACATTTATGCTCCTGCAAACACAAGATATCTGGATTAAGATTCTTCACAGCCATGGCGAGACGTGCTCGCTTATTCGGAGAGGATTTGAGGCCTCTCACATTCCAAGATAGAATTTTCTTATCCATGTGGGTCGTTGTGCACCAAGGGTTTAGGATCCCCTTGCAAAGCCTCACATGCCTCAACACGATCAGCCCAAGAAGAAAAGTTTTGGACTACCTGATCAATCACCATTCGATCCACTTGAGGAGGGACCTGTACAGTGGGCTGCAGATGGCCTAAGTGAGCCTCTTGAGGAGCTCTCACCTGAGCTCGCCTCCTAGAAACAACCTGTTG
The DNA here is from genome assembly GCA_021234155.1 of Isoetes taiwanensis. NCBI lineage: Eukaryota > Viridiplantae > Streptophyta > Lycopodiopsida > Isoetales > Isoetaceae > Isoetes > Isoetes taiwanensis. The sequence continues at coordinate 20,839,344 of JAJEKV010000005.1, forward strand.
CCACCCTTCCTTTTTCTGCTGCAACTCTTCAATCTGTGCAAGTCTCCTACATACCTCGGGGTCCACCATAGGAGAGGAGGGTTCAGGTTGTGTCTCTCTAGACTGCCCACCTGCTCCACAGCCTTCAACACAGGGGGAACAAGTGCAGAGGGTGAAGGTGGCCCAATCACTATTTGCTCTGCCTGATTGGGTGCTGAATGAGGTTTATGCTGGTGAAACTGCTTAAGCGAGGGAAACATTGCCAAAAGCTCACCCCCATTGAGCAAGTCCAACTGGAAGTAAGAATAATAATCACGGGTGAGATGAGGCGCTCAGATGGGCGCCATGGTGATGGCGGCAGTGGCGGCTTATTGAATCCTTCATAACTTCTGCATCCGGACTCCGTTTTCAGTGATCTTTGGTTCGTTGGAAAGCTCTTTCAGTGATCCTTCTTCTTACACATATTTTTCTTTGGTTTTTGCTGTGTTTGGGGGCCGGATTTGATCCCCCTGTTGCGGCCTCCTGCTCTAAACCCTTGAACATGGTGATGGCGGGGAATTCTGCACCGAGTTTGGGCCTGGAGAAGGCTGGGCCAGGGATTCGTGTCAGAGATGCTGCGAGAGGAAAGAAAGGAGGCAAGGATATATCCAAAACCTGCGTCAGCTTGGCGCTGGATCTTCAAGAGCCAATTCTTAGCTAGGATGTATCCAGTAGGCAGCCGGTGGATTCCCAGGAGCTGGCTTGTGGGAATTCGGATAGGATGGAGAATAGAGAGGTGGTGCCCAGCTCAATGCCACCTTTGGAGTCTGTAACTTTGCCATCCTTGGTTGGTGTGAATGGTGATGTGCTGCCAGAAGACCCCTTTCAGGTATCTGCAGCTTCCCCAGAGGTGGTGCCTCAACCGCCGCGAGCCCCAGCTCCTCATGCATGGAAAGGTAATGACACTGTTGCCCGTCTTTCTAGGCCTAGGTTTTCTGATTGGATTAGGCAACCGGTGCAAGCAGAAAGTGCTGAGAAAAGTTCTAGGGTGACAGAGGCACTACTTATCTTAGAGCAGAATAACAAGAAGGATTTGCAGCAAGTTTTTAAATCATTACCTCCTGTTGTAGAAATCAATCACCAAAAGCATGTGCAGTATACAGAGAATTTGGTGGCATCTTCGGTGTTAGGCCATTTCACTGGGGCCTTTTTGGATATGCAGAGGCTTGGGTACTGGCTACGGGCTCAGTTTAAGAGGCTGGGGTTGCCTCCATATGTGACCCTGAAGTCTCTGGGTAATAATTTTTTTCTTATTATGGTTGATTCTGAGGCCACGGTGGAGCAGTTGGTCTCGCATGGAGTGGCACGTATGGGAGGGGCCTATGTTTTGTTCCAGCATTATGCTCCAGGTTTCTCTTCTGCTAGGCCTGCTGCAGTTAGAGTGCCATGCTGGCTTCAAATCCGAGATCTGCCTCCAGAGATGATGGTGCCTGAGTTTCTAGTGGCCATGGCCAAAGGCCTGGGAACTCACATAGCGCACTCGATTGTGGGTGCACCACAGATATGTGTAGGTATTCGGGCGGATGAGGTGTTACCTCAGAGTCTTGTGGTTAAAAGATGGTATCTTTGTACTACGCCTCCATTAATCTTACTATTTGGTTCCATTTATGGCAAACTCTTAGTGTGTATTTTGTGGACAAAAGCTTAGAGGGCGACAGACAAAGCTTGGACAAGTAAATGTGATTGCTTCTTCAGTCTTTCTCACCATTTTGAACTCATTCTTATCACTGTGGATACTTATATTTGTGTGGCTTAAGTTTTAGAAAAGATTCGACACTGTACAATGGGTTCTAGCCCCCCCCTTTTGCTTCTTCGAGAATTTGATCTAACATTTGCAACTCTTGCCACAGCTACTTGCTTTATGCAGCATTACAAATTTGAGCTTTGGCGATGGCTATCTCTAGGCTCCATTTTTTGCTTCCTTCATAGTTATGAATCATCACATCTAGCAAGGGTCTACCGAGCTTTAACAAACTAGTAAGCTTTCCCATGTCTAAACATGTCCCCTCTTTAGTTTCAAAGATTTCTTTTTTTGCTTTTCTCCTCTTCTAGCTATGGCAAACTTTGGTTTGGGAAATACAAGGGTTATAAAACCTTTGTCCAACATGCTGGCAACAATTTAGATGGATGTGGGGCGGTCTGAATTTTAGCCATGGAAAAGAAAATCAGTGGGTTATAAACAAACCTATTTTATTTGTCGAATTTTTCAAAGCCCATTTTAGTTAAATATACTTTTATATTTTTAACTTATTTTCGATGAATAAAACTGAACAAAAAGGAAAAAAGATATCCCTCCTTACGTTAGGCTTAGGTTAGCTTAAAGAACGAAGCAAAAAAAAGGCGGCACCGGCGGCATTCTTTTCACAGATTCATATAAGCAGCAGGCAGATTCAACAAAGCCGACACACCTGCTCCTCTTGTAGCTGCTGCAATCAACTATTTTTTGAAGATTTAAGGAGGGAGGGGCCGAGTACTTCTAAATGTTTTATCTGGTAAAATTATATGTATGTTTCGTTTTTGTAGCAATTGTAGGCTGGAAAAATGTCTTAAGCAGGTTTTGTTAGTGTAGGAAAGTTTCCATGAAGTTATAAGAAGTTTCCCGAACCAAGTGGCGAACTGCTCTAGCGTCGAGCTGTGGCATTATCAGGCTGATCTGACGTAGTAGCAAGATAGGATGGACTTTTTATTGTAATTTATCAAGAAAAAGTGGGCCTATATGCTCTGTAACATGTTTTGTTTGTGACCCACAGGGTATGAAGCATCTCCTTTCAATTCTGGAAGATATCATCTATAAAACAAATAGTTTGGTGATCATTGCCAGCTTATAAACAAAGTTTAGTTCCTTTGACGGCCGATGATGTGGATTTTGCCTGCTAGCTCATTGTGGTATTTCTTATATTTTCCTTTACCCTTTTATCTAGACTAGGATCTCCTCGTTAGCCATCTTGTTACAACATCTAGCCTGGCTTCTACATTATATTACTACTATTTTGCTGAATGTTAAAGTTTGAATTTTCTGCACTACAAGAACATTATTGCTCAACTAGCTCAGATTTTCACTGGGTTATGATGCAAACCAACAAAAAACAGATGGACCTTACCACATTGTGGCTCTTTTACAGGGTTGGAAGCTTCAACTATGGCATATACAATGCAAGCCTCCAGGTAACGAACAGCCCAATCACAGAGCACTATAGTCTGCAATTGACTAAAAAATTCGTGTGCAGCTTGGAAGCTTGAGAACAGAAATGATCTGATGTGGGGTAGCATTTTTTGCTCTGGCCACTACCATAGCTATGGCTACAGCTATAGAAAGCGGTGAGAACACTGCATTGTAGGTTCTGATGCAAACGACCCCCAGTAGACAGGAATGACTAAAAATCAAACACTGCAACTTCAAGAAGTACTGTCATCTTACCTCGAGTGCTGCCTGTGCAAATCGTGGCCTGGTCATGCTTGGTCGTTGAACGATCACCATGCTTGGTCGATGAAAGAGCACTCCAGTTCATGGAAGTATCTCCGAGAGACTGCAAGGCTGCAAGATCGGCTATGGCGGAATATAGGGTTGTGAGTTTTTTCGTTCGAACCTTAAATCTAAACCGTCCTCAATCTAGCCCTAGATCTAAGTCGTCCGATCTAGGGCGCTGTTGAAGACAGACATACAGTTTATAATATATATAGGATAGGATTATGTTTGTTGCTCTACATTAGATTATATGCTAAATGTCTAAATAAGGTTGTTATGTTACATTGGAGGCTTGATGTTATAGACTAGACTTTCATGCACTAGTAAGATATTCTTTCAGTGTCAATATAATGGCAGAATTATTTATGGAGTCTGATGTTGGAGTTTGCTGGTGTTAGATTCTTTTGGAGAAGCAGTTATAATATTTGCAGAATCAGTAATGGATTCTATTCCTGGAATCAATGGATGGATCATGATATTTATACGACCTAAGTTTTTCCTTTTAAGTTAGGTAAAGAGATCATTATCTTTCTTTCGCACTGTTGTACCTATGATCTTGCCCTTGTTTCCTCTATAGTAGGATTTTAGTTGGATTAGGGGCAGTGGATGCAGGTTATGGGATTCAGAGTTTCACGAATGGTGAAAACTGAAATTGGATTTCTGGTAATAGTTAGTTTCAGATTGAAGTAACATAGTAGTTTCTTTAATGTTTGCTGGAAAGATTGAAAGCTGAAGGCGATTTTTGAAGTGGCTTCTTTAAGGTTACTAGACTCTATTTATCCATTTGAATAAGTGTGGATAATGGTTTAACCAAGGTTCGAATCCTTGGAGTTCCTTTCATTTATTACCGTCTTGTCACATTGGAAAAATTTCCTGTAATTACCATTGGTAAAGACTATTATTTAAACACCTTGCACTATGAAACCACTGCATAGCTAGCACAAGAACCACTGCATGCTATGATGAGAAAAAGTGATACTGTATTAATAAATTAACTTAGAATGCTTTGGTCAATAAATCACTAGTGATCTCTAACTTTAATTACTAAACACCCTATATGATTTCCATTTGCGAAATGGGTAGCATTCTACTAAAAATCCTAGATGTTTTGCATGCACAAAATGGGTAGCATTTTACTAAAAACCCTATATGATTTGCATGCACAAAAGGAAAGGCTTTAGACCATTAAACACATGCAGCTTCTGTCACTTTTAACACAATGCAAAACCATATAAACTTATCATAACACTTTAAGAACCACATTACACAACACCCTATTAAATCGAGTCTCATTACCACTACCTTATATCACATTACGAACCATACACATGAACCATGATATGAAACAATGGCGAATAAACATGGTAGAAAACCATATAATTGAGCACCATGATTAAACCATCGATAATTATTTTGTCAAAATACCACTTTATTAAAGCATCTAAAGAAACCACATACTTTAGCCATGTAATGTTTTTAATGATATCAACCCACAAAGATGCATTGGTTTCTTTGAACGGCTTTTTATGTATAACGAAGGAAAAACCCTGTAATAGTTTTATTTTTGGGTGCCTTGTGAAATCTGGGGGCGCAAATCTAAAGACGCAAATTTGGAAAGACATACGCAAAGCGCGTGCTCAAACATATGCCACTAACTCTGGTCGATCAGTTGGTGATTGACCATATAACAACTCCTTCCTAATCTCTTCCCAGTTTGCATTGATAGTCATGGTTATAAAGAGGTTTAGCTTGCCAATTCAAGAATAATAGACATGGCATCCTGTGTATCTCGGACCTCCCTCTGACCATCTTTGGGCTTATCATCAATAGGCATTAAACCACCTAATTTGCAGTTGGTGCATTACATTGCCTCCTCATCGGATTTTGCACGTTGCAAGAAGGTATATGCAAACTAGTAGCCATGGTTGGATGAATAGCATAATTTGTGCCGCACTAAGAAATATGCTAAAATGGATTAACTCTGTCATAAGGGCCTGCAACTGCACCCCTATTTCTTGTCTCAATCCATCAAAAATTGGCATCCTATGTTCAACTTGCATGTCATCACCATCCATGATGTATATCACTGCAAATTGTGCATGCTCTTGATTCCTTTCCGTGGCAATAGTGTTCCTATCTTATGGCACATGCACCATTGACCCTAAAGGTAAGTTCCACCAAGGCATTTGCCAATGCCTCATTAATTTTCATGCCCACTAAGGCAAATGAATATATTATTGTACTTTCTAATGTTCATCCTAAAGTGATCACTCAACCTATCTATTCTCGTATATAGCTCAAACAAAGCCTGTGGTGGTTCTGGAATTAATGGCAGCTGAATGTTTCCATCCGCACATACGTCCATACGCGCAACTTCGACAACACCACATATTGATATTGGCAAGAATAGATATTTGATATGATTTATGGGTTCTTGAGAAGTTATCCACTTAGTACAACAGTTATACAGATTCAACAGGAGAAAATGATCTTATTGCAGTTCGGCTAGAAAATAAAAGTACTTGGCTTCCACAACCAAGCTTTGGAGCATTACATAACCACCCAACCGGGTCCAGAGATCAAGGCAATTCTCAAGGAGATAATAGACAGATTGACCACAGCCTCCACAGCTATAGTCTTCTGAGATCTTTAGAAATACGCAAGCCACGGTCTTAATAGGCTTTGAGAGGCACTACGGCTTAGAGATCGGCTAAACACCACGTTAGAGCCGGTGAATAGCCCTACTTGCCGGATAGGATCAAGCCAAGCAGCGTTGGAGTTTATGGGCGTGGTGAACTGGCGAGGAGGCCGGATTCGGCTGCAACCGATTTCTGCCAGCCGGGACTTGAGGATGCCGGAATTAGTAGCGGGGACTTCCGCCTTCGATCGAGCCGACAAGCTGTCTCCTTCTATCCCTATCCCTTTCGATTCTCCCCTTACGGTGACAACACACCGGCCTCGCTATTCTTGTTCCAGTTCCCTTTTTTATCTAATTTGGTTAACCGTTCAATATTTCCATGCATCCCTTCTTTATACGAAATATCTTCCCTTCTTTAAGGGTTGATTACAATAGCGTGCCCCCTTTTTGGTAAAGATAGTTACATGTGCCTTCTCCCATAAAATATCATCTCCTAACTATGAAAAATATATTTGCATGTAGCATATTTCGCCCCTAGCAACCATTAGTTTCCGTGTGCACTATTGCCTTAATTCTCTGGACCACTCCCCCTAGCATGCTCCATATCAATTCCATCCCTTCTTAAGGAAGATCGTCCGCGATCTTTCGAATGCACTTGAGATGGGTCCATCCCTTCTCAAGATAATTACGTCCAAGTCAAATTGCATCGAAGGGTTCCGTAATCCTGCAAACTTAAGAAATAGTTATGGATATCCGCGTACTTCCGCAGTACGATATATCCTTGTACCTTCGCGGTATTACTTAATTGTATCTCCATGATACAGTATCTCCACGATACCCAATCATTGTATCTCCACGATACTGATGTAAATTTTGTCAGGTCTATTGCTACAACTACAATTTCCATTCTTCAAAATTTACATCTAATGCACCATGCTTATATAATAATTTAATTTTCATTCCACATAAAAAAGCAACATACAAATCCATTCTTGCAAATCAAATCTTGCAAATCTAACCCTAAGGTAAAAATTTTAACTATGTTTACCCCAGATTTCCCATTTGGAGCCATTTCCGTTCTTTGGCATTAGCTTTTGCCCGTTCTTCATCTTGGAAGCTTACACCTTTCTTCCGCTCATCAGCAGCCTTAGAGGTCTCAGGTATATCCTCCAGTTTTGGACCTTCAATAGCATGCATTTGTGCACCCCTTTGTAATTTAGGTGTCTCAACCTTTGTGATCCCCCCTTCTCCAAACGGACAATCCCTTAGGTAATGCTTTCCTCCGCATCTATAACAACCTCCCTTTGGTTCCCTAGTTTCCTTCCTCGGTCTACCTTGACTTCCCTCTTCCCGCTTCTTTTCAGAACCATTACCGTTGCCGTTATTTTTCCTCTTTTTGAAGCTTCTGGAAGATTCCTTACTTCCATTCTTCTCTTTGCTACTCTTTTTATCCTCTTGATCATCTGAAGTGTCTTCATCCCAGAAATCAAATTTCCTAGTTTTGGGATCTAATTTCCGTTCCACTGCAGATGCTAATTTTATGGCTTCATTTAAATCCTTGGGGTGAAATATCTCCATCTCTGCATAGATATCATCCCTACATCCGCTGACATATTTTCTCAGAAGCTCTTTCCCATCCAGATTCCTTATTAATGCTGCTAAATGAGTGAATTTGGAAGTGTAGGATTGAATGCTCTCAGTTTCCCCCTGTTTCAGACGATCCCATTCCCTACGCAGCTCACTGTGATAGTTAGAAGGTAAATAATGTGCTTCAAATGCTGTTTTGAAACTTTCCCAATCACTGATCTTGGGATCACATTCTCGTCTGCCTTGCCACCATGCTTGAGCTTGATCTTTTAAGTAAGTATCCATGGCTTGCAATCTTTCCACATCTCATTGCCCGCACGCTCAAAAAACTTTTCCCATCGGCCGACAAACCCCGACAACCTTAATGGGCTTTGTCTTTCCCCTTTGAACGACGGCATGTCTGCTTTCTCCAACCACTTTCTCAGCTTAGGTGGCGGTGGAGGAGTTACTGGTGGAGGATCATTAGGCAAAGGAGGTTGCGAGGGCTGCAGATAAATATCAGGAAGGAAACGGTACAGGATAGACAGCAATTCCACTTGCCTGTCATACTCTTGCTGACTGCTAGGCATAGGTAATGCTAGCTGGGATGCAATATAGCTGGCGTTGGACAAGGCTTGCTGATATTGTGCTTCAGTAACATTGAAGCGTTGGGCCATTGATCAGGTAAGAGGTTCGGCTGGCTCTGATACCACTTGATATGATTTATGGGTTCTTGAGAAGTTATCCACTTAGTACAACAGTTATACAGATTCAACAGGAGAAAATGATCTTATTGCAGTTCGGCTAGAAAATAAAAGTACTTGGCTTCCACAACCAAGCTTTGGAGCATTACATAACCACCCAACCGGGTCCAGAGATCAAGGCAATTCTCAAGGAGATAATAGACGAGTTGACCACAGCCTCCCGACTATAGTCTTTCGAGATCTTTAGAAATACACAAACCACGTCTCTTAATAGGCTTTGAGAGGCACTCTGACTTAGAGATCGGCTAAACACCACGTTAGAAGCGGTGAATAAGCGCCCTCCGCCGGATAGGATCAAGCCAAACAGCAGCGTTGGAGTTTATGGACGTGAAACGGCGAGGAGGCCGGATTCAGCGGTACAACCCGATTTCTCGCCGGCAGGACTTGAGGATGCCGGAATTAGTAGCAGGGACTTCCGCCTTCCTGATCTGAGCCGACAACTGTCTCCTTCTATCCCTATCCCTTTCGATTCTCCCCTTCTGGTGACAACACCTGCGCCTCCTGCTATTCTTGTTCCAGTTCCCTTTTTATCTAATTTGGTTAACCGTTCGCAATTGATATGGAGCATGCTAGGGGGAGTGGTCCAGAGAATTAAGGCAATAGTGCACACGGAAACTAATGGTTGCTAGGGGCGAAATATGCTACATGCAAATATATTTTTCATAGTTAGGAGATGATATTTTATGGGAGAAGGCACATGTAACTATCTTTACCAAAAAGGGGGCACGCTATTGTAATCAACCCTTAAAGAAGGGAAGATATTTCGTATAAAGAAGGGATGCATGGAAATATTGAACGGTTAACCAAATTAGATAAAAAGGGAACTGGAACAAGAATAGCAGGAGGCGCAGGTGTTGTCACCAGAAGGGGAGAATCGAAAGGGATAGGGATAGAAGGAGACAGTTGTCGGCTCAGATCAGGAAGGCGGAAGTCCCTGCTACTAATTCCGGCATCCTCAAGTCCTGCTGGCAGGAAATCGAAGTTGCAGCTGCGGAATCCGGCCTCCTCAGTTCGTTCACGTCCATAAACTCCAACGCTGCTGTTTGGCTTGATCCTATCCGGCAGTAGGGCGCTATTCAGCCTGCTCTAACGTGGTGTTTAGCCGGATCTCTAAGCTGTAGTGCCTCTCAAAGCCTATTAAGACTGTGCTTGCTGTATTTCTAAAGATCTCAGAAGACTATAGCTGTGGAGGCTGTGGTCAATCTGTCTATTATCTCCTTGAGAATTGCCTTGATCTCTGGACCCGGTTGGGTGGTTATGTAATGCTCCAAAGCTTGGTTGTGGAAGCCAAGTACTTTTATTTTCTAGCCGAACTGCAATAAGATCATTTTCTCCTGTTGAATCTGTATAACTGTTGTACTAAGTGGATAACTTCTCAAGAACCCATAAATCATATCAATATTATTTGTTATTGTAAATATTTTTATTATTGAAATTGTCTAATGACAATATCATCATCTTTTGTTTTTTTTATCTTGAGATAGAAATTCTTCATAGAAGAATTTGGGAACATAGAATCAATGGATAAATAGAAATCAGCAAACTCTTGTTGGAAAGAAATATTCTGAAGAAGAGAACAATTAAACTTGAAGGGTATATTTCCATCTCTGGGAGAACTCAACAGATGCTTAGTGTTAAGAAATTGAGGTTGGTGATCTGAGATGAATGTTCCTTCATCACTTGTTACAAAGCAGTTGTCCCAGAAATCAGAATTTGGATTAGAAACATAGAACCTGTCAAGGGCACAGTAAACTCTGTCATATTTTTTCTGCTTGTTGGACCAAGTATAAATGGAAGTAGAAGAGGGAATGTGAATAAGGGACGAGCCAGTTATAAGATCAGTCATATTGATTTTATTTCCAAGCTTCATATCCCAAACTGGAGTATTATTAAAATCCCCAGCAAGAATCCAGTCAATTGAGGAGTTACTTGTGATCCAAGAATTAATTTCAGGCCAAAGTTTCTCCTTTTCCTTTGGACAAGTGGAAGCATACACATTTATGACTCCAAAGGTAGAATTCTTTACAGAGAAAGTTATTGCTTGCCATATTTTAGAAGTGCTGTTGCAGAAGGAGATATGATGTAGATTTTTCCAAATAATGGACATTCCCCCACGAGTTCCATTTGCTTCTATCCAAATTGAAGAAGACTCAGGGTAGATCCAGTCTCCCAAATTAGAAGCCTCAAATTTAGGGAGCTTCAGCTCCTGGAGTAAGACAATATCTGCATTATATTGTCTTATTTGTGAAATAGCTCTTCTTCTCTTGAGAGGCCCCTTAATTCCTCTCAAATTCCAGCTAACTATCTTCATTATATGCGGATTAAGATAAATAGTCTGCTAGAAAGAAGAAGATTATTTGGCTCTCCCAGTTTTTTTACCAGCCCTCTTAGTTCTTTGTTTAAATTTTTTGCTTTTGGTGTTATTGGCTGGGGTGTTAGGATCCTCCATATTTGACAGAGCTTTAGATTAAAGGTTTAGACTTAAGAAAAGTATCCCTTAAGAGCTCATCATCTCCCCATCTGTTTTTTCCCAAGTTCTCTTTATCATTATCTTTACTAAAGTCAATCTCATCTTCACTATCAGAGATACCCCCTGGGATAAACACAAACATTTTGTTTATAGAATTATCAAACAAGCATTTTTTGGAACAATTCTGAAAAGGTACTTGCCTGGAAAGTTGAGCATCCTTATATGTATTCTGAGAGTTGTTGATGATCTCTGGACTGAGACTTGATGGAGTTTCTTGAATGGTTTGTGGTTGCTCTCAGGTGTATCCAAAACCACCTCCTTTTCTAACAATCAGTCCACATTTTCTGTACCTTGATCTTGAGTAGCTTGAACATTTTGAAGTGAATTCATGCAGATTATACCCTCTTGCAGAATAGCCATTTGTTTCTCAATGTCTGTGGAGATGGATTGACAGCTATGATCCTCAAGAGAAAGACTTTTTTCAAAATCTATGAGGGGACAAGTCAACAGGAGGAATAGCAGAGGGACAAGCATGAGGTTCAATCATTTTCTCTAGATATCCAAGATTCAACATTTGATTAGTATCATAGTTAGTATTTAAATTTGCAAGTACCTGCAATTGATTGGAGCAGAGGACCTTATTTTCCAAGTCAATTTGCTTTGATTTAGCAATCTCCAGTGCAGCTTGGTTATCATTTATGACCAAGTCAGAAACTGTACATAATGTTGATGGATTTGAATTTTTTTCCATTGATGCTCTTTTTTCCATCTGGGAAGCAGAGTTATCCTTTTCTTTTATGGCCTGAATGTCCATAGGTAGGGTTTTGGAGGTATGGCTTTTCCTAATTAATGAATCTCCCCTACTGCCTTTATTGAGATCCAAAGATGTTGACAATCTGGAATTATTCAAATTTTTTGCATTTTAAATAATTCTGTCAAGAGTGGAGTGCAGATCCTCAGTTGACCTTGCTGCTTGATCCATTGGAGCTTTTCCTTTGGAACAAAATTCACCATATTTTTGCATAACCTTTATTCCTGTTACATTTTTATCTGCTCCTGTTAGAAAGCTTTTGTTTGAGGTCGCGGCAGAAATGACAATGCCTTGATTGTGTTTCTGCTTTTCTTTTTCCAATCTGTTCTTTTGGATTCTCCTTTGAGAACCATTAACCTTTTTCCAAGCAAATTCAGGATTATTCATGATAGTTGTATTGCTTGGTAATACCATCATATTTGGCTCCTGCATGCCTTGTAATTTGGTAATTTTATTTGCCATTGTTTCATCTGAATTCTCAACCATGTCTGCCTGACTTAATTCCTTTGAGGGAATTGTATTCACTGTCACATCTGCTTGTTTCTTGGAATCTGTTTTACATTAAAATGCCTGTTATCACATAATTGGCAATGAGGAGGCAAACCTGACCATCTTAGTGATAGAATTGATTTTTGCCCAAAAGCATCAGAGAAAGGAATCACTGTTGGATAGATCTAATTGTATGAAAGCTCTTGGAGGTCTCTCTAGAGAATATTCTGTGGAGATATAAGTGCCAATGGAGTTGAATAAAATTCTGAAGCAGTCTTCATTCCAATATATTGGATTCAAATCGTGAAGAGTGGTAGAGGCAATACATAAAGATTCAAAAGAGGTGGTATCTAGCTTGGGGTTCCATTTGAGAAAGGAAATTTGGAAATTTTCAAAGACTAGTGGTCCACGGTTTAGAAAGAAATTTGCTGTTCTCTTATTTTCACATTCAATCATGATGAAAGGGTAATTTAGCCAATACATGGCTTTGATAAGGACACCTTTTTGAAGGTTTTGACAGAAGGTCCATAATTTCCCTAGATTGATACCACATTTGTTAACTTTAACAAGAACAGCTATATCCTTTAGAATGGACATTTTTTCATGAACAGAGGGAAGATTTAAGGAAATACCATGGTACAAAGTTTGTTTGTTTGTTTCCATCAGCAATTCGGGACTCCATTAAAGCATCATCCAAAGCTTTGTCACAGAAGACATCTCTCACTGGCTTCGGAACTCCATAAGGCAGAGGAATTTGAGTGAAAGGGTGCAGAATTGGAAGTCGACTGGGTCCTTTGACAGATTGTCCCAGATTGGTACCTTGTGAGTTCTGGGATGCATAATCTGATCAGCAGAGAGAAGCTTAGAGAAATCACCAAAAAGCAGACAATTTTTTGGGTTTTCTTGGTATAATCTTAACTGATGAAGCAGAGAAGGTCGCTCAGAGTCTTCTAGCTAAGCAAAACTGTGAAGAAAAGCAAGGAATTTAGGGCTAAAATTGGCTTTATTTTCCAGTAAAATGCTCAGGAGATATAAACAGAGGCAGGTGAGAAGAAAAGAAAAAGGAGGGAGAAGAATAATGCAAGGAAAAGGGAAAAAATAATGGCAAGGGAGTAGCTAGTTGGTTCTAAATCAATTCTAACACTAAGAAATCAAAGTAGCCATCTTCATTGTCCCTGATCTGCCGCAGAATACAATTTAACTGTCAATTTTGTATCTGCCCAATCACAATTCACTCGAAAGATAGCAGTTGCTTCTGTGTTCTTGTTTCCAATGAATTCTTCCAGCCAAGATTGTATAATTTCAACCTCAAATTCTTCACAGCTCGGTACGAATGAATATTCTGGATGAAAATTCTCCAGCAAATAATTTCTTTGTAACCAGTGATTGCCAGAGTTGAGCAGCAGATCCACACAAGTAACGACAAGTCAATCTGCCTTTGTCTTGAAGAATTACAAAGATTTTAGCATCCATTTGTAGATAATTTGATGGGTATTCATATAGTAACAGGCTCGGATTGCTAGCCCGTACAGGGCTAGCAGAGATTTGGATTGAATTGAGGTCTAGAGAAGCAGAAATTTCAAAAAACAGGCAAGAAACAGGTGTAAATAGAAAATTTCACTAAAGGACCAATTTTCCAAGAAAATTGGCGCTCGTGCATTTTTTCTAAGCAGCCAGCCTTCCCACTTCACCCTTTACCATGACAGCTTTTTTCATCTCCACACATGGCACAAACCCGTCACACCCTATTATTTGTTCGGCCTCAGTAGCTATTTTATTTTTTCACCAAATCTTTAATCTCCTCTGCCTAGCTGTTTTTCCCCTCCCTTCACTTCTACAACAATCTAATCTTTGCCACTCCCCATTAATGCCCACTAAGCTTCCCTTGCTGGCTTCTCATGTGCGAACTATTGTATCTGTCTTTGCATTTCCATCGGCCCCTTTTTCCTGATTGGCGCGCGCTTCTCTTATTATTCTTTATTTTGCCGGGTCCCTTCGTATCTCGGAGGCTTTGCACTTAAATTGGCAGGACTTGTCATTTTTTCCATCCCATGTGGAGGTTTTTATTCATCATTCCAAGCGGGATCAACAAGCTCGAGGCCATTCTATTTTCTTGGCTCGGGTGTAATCATTCGCCTGTCCGGTCTCCTTGTTGCAACGCCTTATTCACTCGGGCCAGTTTCCCCACATTGATTCTCCGACGGACCTCTGTTTCGCGCTTCTCCCCAGTCAGCTCGATCACTATCATATTCCATAGGTTCTCTTTGGTGACACCAATATCTTTCTGCCGTTGGACTGGATCCAGCATGATACGGTATTCGTTCAGCTCGACGGGGAGGCACGACAACTACGACGGCCAGGGGAGTCCAGATGACTTGTCGTGATGCCATGGACGTTGGCGCTCATCTTCTTCTCATGCTCGATACATTCAACTCGACCTTCACCAACAACTACAGTTATCATGCCACCTAGACCTGTGAGGAAAGTAGAGTTCTCTGCTTTTTGGTCAGTATTTTGGTGTGCGTATATCGCGATTCCTCATTATGAGAATGTAGATCGATCCACACCATAGGATCGGGATTCTCGGGAGAGGATGAGTGATATATATTCAGTCCTTTCCTATCTCTCCTCATTCGGCGTTCGTCTCACAGCAATCTAGTAGCATTGGACAAACCCTCCCGTCCTGCCCTTCTTGTTTCCTCTTCTCGTAAATCGCCACCTCAGGTCTCATCTATGTTCAAAACCATTTTTTAGTAATGTCTTTTTTTTAAGAAAATTATTGTTCATATATGCTTTGTTATTTATATGCGTCTGGCATGCTTGACAAGCCCCTCCTTGTTATAGAGGTTTTTTGTCTCGTGGCACGCATGACCAACCCCTCTTCAAGTACATTTCAAGTTATACAATTTTTTCTTTTTCAAGTACTTTTCAAAGTTGTACAATTTTTTCGCGTGGTATGCATGACCAGCCCCTCCTTGTTATAAGGGTTTATTGTCGCGTGGCACGCATGACCAGCCTGTCTGGAGGTTTTTCAAAGTTCTTTCTGTTATATTGCTTTATGTTTTGTAGTTTTTGTTGTCATTAACATTTACAGGACACACACGACTAGCTTTCTGTCGGGAGTCCACACCGTTCATACGTTGTGCTTAGTAACAAAGCTTATGGGTGCTTGCGTTTCTATTTTCAGGACTAGCACACTCAAGGGACCTACAAATTTCTTCTTCGTGCAGTACCCGTCTTTTCCTCCTCACGCAAGCGCTCCAGGCAAGCCCTCAAAAACAGTGGCGACTGTTTCTTATTAGCGTTTTTTCCCGAAAACCCGAAAGAACGAGGTTTTTTATTCTGATAAGAAGTTGTAGCCACTCTTCTCACCTTTGTTGCACGCTATCATGCTATTGTTGTCATTTCTCAGTATGGGCTAGTCCAATATTGTGCTTATGGTCGGCTATCCCACTCACTTCACAAATTATAAACCCAATGTATACTGCTGTTGTGATGAATAAAAAGCCTATCTATGGCCGGTGTTTTGGTGTGCATATATCGCATGTCCTCATCACGAGAATTTATTATTTTGGAGCTTACCAAAATGGCTAGATGGATGACAGAGATGGATAATTGTTTTTGTGTCAGTACTTCGAAAATAGACAAATTCATTACTAGAATGTGTACGGTCTGCTGAGTCTTAAAATGGCTTTGCTGCCATGATTATGGCATTCTTTTGGACCGTTCATGCATTAACCAATGCATGGATTCTCATGCCGATGGTGTTTTATTCCTTGTAGATGTAAGTAAAAAAAGAACTCTATCCATTTCTCATTTCCCTCATTTCTCTTCTTCGTATCACTTTTGTCTGGGTAATGGGCACTTATATTGCCATCTATTGACTATCAGCATGAACTTAATAGATTTAATTTGTGGATTTAGCTCACGAATTTACTTCATTGAATTAGTTCATGGGACTCAAAAATTTATGTTTGCAAACACAAGACATGAGAGTTGGAGACCTTACAACTGGTGCTACTAGAAGCATCCTTCCAAAACACTTATAGTTTATCTGTTGCCCTGCCTCATTCATGCAATCCCTTTCGATATGTAGCTACAACATATATAGTCCCCAATTTATGGGCATTTGTGATCCTCAAAACCAGGGTAAAACTATCTTCAACCGTTTCAATGTTTTCCCGGGGGGTGCACTCAGTAAAAACCGTTAAAAACATGTGAGTGTACGGGAGGGGGTTTTTTTGGGCTCAAAATCGTACCCATATATGGGAGGGGGTATTTTTTTTTGCTTGAATTCCGTATATATATAAGAGAAATATGGTAGGGGTATATAAAATATGAGGTATATTTTCCTAAGAAGTTTCCGTATAAGGGATAATTTCTCTTAACCCTATGCACGCACATGCCATATAGACTTTAGGCCAATCGGTCTCCGTGGACGATAAAAAATCTATTCTATTCTATTCTATTCTATTCTATTCTATTCTATTCTATTCTATTAGATGCACCCCCGGGGATGTTTCTCGCCATCCTTTCATCAATATTCCTAGAGTTAATTTGTTTCCAAGTATATTATTGTTATTGAAATTTCAATCATGCACTATTCTTATTCGACCAAAGGGTGTTCACAATGTAAGAGAACTCGGTCAAGTGTGTTCACAATATATAAGATCAACACACTTGTAGTCTTTTTGAAATAGGCTTTTGTTTTCTCATATTGAATAAGCAACTTCCTTGATTAAATAAGCACACATGGTCAAATACTCCAAAGGCAACAACCTCAAGAACCCTAACTTTTAGCATAATATGTGATTGTTCTAATAACCAAAGATAGCATTGGGGCAATTCAAAGTGGCTCGGCACCTTGTTACGTACTCTTTAGAACAACTAATCTATGAAATGGGCAAACAACACCAACTTGGAGTCCATATAATGACATATCCTTTGTATCTAAATTAATGCTTAACCAATGTGTCAACACCAATAATGCTAACTAATATGGAAGTTGGAGAGTGCACTCGGCCAACAAAATGCAAATTGTATTAAAAAGGAAAAAAGTCCTCCCCAATTCCAAATCACATAGATAATGATAGGTCAGGCTTAAGATATGCATACCCTAGTTGCTGGGATTCTAGTGGTGCAAATTTGACTAGCAATATCACGGCACGCTGACATAGTAACTGTTGCAGATCCATTGTCCCGGATCCATTGTTCTAAACAATCGAGATGGGATTCAATATTGTTGCAAGTATGTAGAATCCCAATTCCATAACTGGAGGCGATTCTTGTATATTGTATGGCTAGGCAACATTTTAATATATTTTCATTGTCAAAACTTGCATTTGACACGACTTCACCGTAATAATTGATGCATCAATATTGTGCATTTCTGCCTCAGTCAACATCAACCGCCCGACCACGGAACTAGCACTTCAAACAATGAAGTTAATCGCCAGGAGCCTCCAAGACTCCGCCGCTAGTCCCTCCCCTGAACTATGATGCAATCTGAGCAAAGCCAATCTTCTAGGAGACAACCAATGATGCCCCATTATTTCCATAACATGTTCTTATAAACCATCAAGGATCTATTCTTGTCCTCTCATCCATTATTAGCTCTGGCTCCTGTAATACACCAGACTAAGATTAGCATCATCTATTCTTTAAACTCCTCCAATCATAGATAGCCAATAATAGAGTAGCTAATTCTATTTCTATGGTGCACTATGATTGGCATGACAATTAGAATAGCTAATTCTAATGCCATGGTTGTATAAAAGTCTGGACTTTCTCTTAGCCCGGAGGTTTGGAATTCATATTTGCCATAAGTTTTACATTGAAAGTTCTTGAGACTTGTAAACATGTACCAAAATAATATGCATTTCAAAAACAATCTTTGCAACCATCGTTCTTCCATGAAGGCTTAGTTCTCGATGCCACTTTATATGGACCACAATGTTGTAAGCTTAGTTCTTGATGCCACCTCATTTATTGGCCTCTTGATATGGACCAAACATTGTAGGCTTAGTTCACGTGCATACAAGTAGAAACAAGGGTAGACCGCGACACCCCGAGGCATTACCTCTTAACACTTGTTTCCTCAGCCAGCTTTGGAACGCCACTTCATGTACTTGCAATAGTGTACTCAACAATGATGCATTGTTTATACAAGTAGAAATAAGGGTAGACCGCAACACCCCTGGGCATTACCTTAACACTTGTTTCCTCAGCAAACTTTGGAACGCCACTTCATGTACTTGCAATAATGTGTACTGAACAATGATGCATTGTTTGTACATTTACTAAACTCAACAATGATACATTGTTTGTACATTTACTAATCTTATCGCTTTTTCAAACATACACACAACAATGATATCACTAGTTGTACATATTTATTAATTTTATATTGCTTTTCCAAGGCTCCCTTGCGAGGTGCAAACAAGTGGATGGACAACAGGACACAGTACACGTTGTTTGCATTGCCTTTTCCTGAATATGTAAATATGGATTGTACATTTTTTCCTAAATGCATCGAGGTGCAGACAAATCGATGGATTGTACTTTTGTTGCACATTCATTTTTTCTAAATTTATCACATTCTGATTGCATTAAAATTACCTCTTCCTGGACTAAATAGTCGTATCAACAAAATTGTAAGAGATGCTAGCAATTACAAATTACTTACTACATGAGTACAATTTACTGGTTACCATGTGCCAAGATGCAAAGACAATACATTAATTGTCACATGTCCTACCAATAGATATGAGGCAGCACATGGAGAGCTTAATACCAATTAGGAAACAGACCAGATTATAATAAAACCTGCAACTCCTAGGAACTTACAATTTTTGTCACAAAAAATTCTCTTCTCATAAAAACAAAAAGCAGGACATATGTCCGTGCAAGCAATTCGGTTATTACAATTAAATTGCCATTGCAGCCTTCCTGAAGAATTAGCAGTACAATTTCCCTTGCTCAGAATTGTCCAAGCATGTGCCACCCCAGTACATCTTGGTGAATAAACTCACACAGTATCTATTCTTCTTGCTTCATTCTATACATGCCTTAAAGCTTCAATTATCATCTGCCAACTATATACATGGCTCAGATGGTTGAAAATATGCTTAGTTATCAAAACCGGATCTTAGATGGCCTGCCTGCTAAACCATCTATTACTGGACTAGTAATCAGTGGACTCTTACTTCAGAGTCATAAAATAAGTTTACCCAGCAGCTGCAGTTATTTTTGTATTTGTACCAGAAGATCTAGTCTTGAATGTTGCTAACATGCATTTTTCCTTATGCTCATCTGCCAAAATTTGACGGTGTCTACAGTCTACACTGCAAAATGCCTTGTCGCCTCTGCAAGGCAACAGGAAAAAGTTTTAACAATGTGAAAAGACAGCAGAAATGATACTGACACTACTTAAACATTCTCATAGCCTCAATCTACGTTAAAATTTGTGTAAGTCTCACTTTCTTCCTTTCTAGGAATCTGATTTGTACTGCAAAAATTTCAGTCAATTCATTGAAACAGAGCAATTTAGGAAACTGCATAGAGTTTCTTTTCTACACTAGCAATTAGATGATTAAATGTTTTAGCTGACTAGTATAATGCTGCATCTTATCCTACTAACAGAAGAATGAAACTGTAAGACTGCACATTTCAACCAAAACTGAAGAATTAGCAAAATTAAAGCTTAGCATATCATGGAAATATCATAGATTCTTGCTTATATAAATGATATGCAGCAAAAAACACAAGAAACTTCATTTTTCTTATATGAAAAGAAGACAGTGAGAAGATGGTGGCTACTGTAAGACCCCTTTTGCATCACACAAGTGCACAATACAAATAACTAGCAGATTCATAGATAAAACAGAAGTCAAATGCAAAAAGGGTACATCATACCTGTACATGTAGATATCGCGGCCCTGCCTAATGGTGCGCTTACAGTAGAAACACGTCTCTAAAAAATGTACTTCAAACAGCAGAGGAGGGATTGCATCGGAAGTGCCTGAAGTGAGAACTTCCTTTTTCACAATGCTCTCTTCCACAATGTCCTTGCCCTGATGCCGGAACTTGGCAGCACTCTGTTGAGAAGGCTGCTGGACGGCTTTTCTTATCACAGAGGTGGAGAGGAGGGGCTCGCCAAAATTGGGGCTCTGACACACCTCCTTTAAAACCATCTGAACAGAACATACCTCCGGATTATGCATAGCAGCCACAATGCCAAGCCCAACTCCTTTGACGGCTCGTCCGGCATGCTCCGACGTCGGCCCATCTCCTCTGCAACCATGGCCGGCAGACTGGTTCCTTGAATCGGAGCTAAAACCGTGAGTATGGGGCACGGATTTTTGCTTCTGCTTCTCGCGGGGGCGATCCTGCTGAGATGGGTGATCCAAAGGAGCAGACCCCTGGTTAAGGGTTGCCATGCTCACAGTCCGGCGCATAGAAGAGGAGCGCTTCCCTAGCATGGTGGCTATGGCGGAGGATCTGCTCTGCTGCCTCCCTCGCCGGAGGATCCTTGAGAGGGAGAGCAGCGAGAACAAAGGAAAAAAAAGGGAGGAGAAAAAGAAGCAAATGCCGATCTTTTCTGAGATCGACACCACTCAGTGAATCAGTGGCCCCTACTATTACATGTGTATGTGTAAAGTAATATTCTAAATATTCTGCTTTAGAATTATTCCTACTCCAACCTCTTCCAATCGTTTCTGCCATTGTCGTAATGTTCATTATTTAATTGTGTCCTGTTTGTTTGTGGTCTCCTGTGGCCCTTTCATTTGTCTTCTTCTTCATTACAAAGAACCCACCACCACTCACTAGTACTCCCACCCTTCACTTACGTATCATTCATCCCTCTTGCCTTGCATCATGCACCTCCCTTCTAACCACCATATCTTTCATGCATTCGTGCTCCTTCATTTCATATCATCTGTGTAAGTTTCTTCAGATCCAACCCTCGTTGTCTGCATTCATTCTCTATAAAATCGTTTAATATTATCTGTAAGTTTCTTTAGCTCAAATCCTGGTTGCCCCTATTTCCATTCCATGCATTGTTGTTGAAATGCAACACTTTTGTGTAATGGCGAGCAGTTTATGCACGATATAATTAGGGTATTCCTAGAGTTGACTCTAGTGCTACTTAGGCTCATTTTTGTTTCCCCTATGCCTTTTGTCACATGGCGCGCATCTGGCATACCTTTAAAATCACATCAAGAATCCCCATGTTGTTTTCACGGCAAAATTGGGCCAAAGGCATCTTATTACGACTTCTATCTCTAACATATTCAGATTGACCACATTTCATCAGTACCTGCATTAAGGACTTTGCATCCATGTTTCTACATACACTTTGCAAATATGGCATATTTAACAAAATTTGGACTTATTCAAATCTAATACATATACTTCAAGGATGCCATAATATGATTAACAATATTTCTAACTCTTTGGTTTTAATTATTTGTTCTGTTTATCTTTAGATTAAAAGTATGATCATTACTAAAGTATAAAATTTCTTTTTAAATTAATTTTTGCTTTGATTTATTTAGAATATATTTTTTCATTTAAAACAAACTCTGTATAATTAAAATGTTATTCTTTCAAAAATAAAGAAAGTTTAAATTTGAAATTGATTAAATGATTATATTTATGTTTAAAAATATTGAATAATTTATTATTGATGAAGTCGTTAGTAATAAATTATTCAATAGTTACTATTAAAATATTAACTTTATAATTTAATTGATTTCGACCTAAAACCTTTCTTAAAGGTATTTTTAAAAGTATAAAAGTTTGTAAATTGAGAAATTCTTATAATAGTTTTAAATCAATCGCTTATCGAACCATCATAATTTATTTACAATTTGTTAGGATTGCCAAATTTTAAATTTGTTAAATCGCTGAAAAAAATAAAATTTTATATTCTTGAAATGTCTAATTCTAAATAGATTCAAGTGAAAATTAGTTTGAAAATCAATTTTATGCTTTGATAACCATTAAGGTCTTAACTTAAAGATAAACTTATATAATTAAAACTTATAAAAATTATAGCAAACAAGAAGAACTAAATAACATATATATATCATTATAATGGAGTCCTTGAAATGTTATCTATTAAATATGAATAAGTCTGAGTTTAGTTGAATATGCCATAAATCCAAATTTATATACTACATTTGTAAAACTTTACACGTGAAGCTACATGTATGCCAATCTATTGGCTCAATACATTCCTAATAATGATGTATTAAATGACGAAAAGGTGCACAATCATATAATAATACGTCCTACAAATTTACATAACACAACCTACTATAAACACGCAACCTAAATGCAAGAAAAACAAACTCATTACTTGGAAAGAAATAAATATAGCACTACTGCTTGAAATAAGGGAGCTTTGTTATATTAGCTCTTTATCTATGCCAGGTGCTTTAAAATAACAACTCCCAAGCTAACACGCCATGTTTATGTCAGTAAGGGTTCATACCTGTGTACAAGCAAAGACATAGCTATAGGCTTTTCACATGTCTTTCAAAGATTCTCGAAAGTTTGCAAACATATAGTTTTTACTTCATGTCACTAGCATATGCATAGGACCCAAGTACCCAAGGTTGTTTTATTTTTACATAGAACAATCAATCTTAATTCCTTGTTGCCATGATGCCACTTTCCATGTGTGGCTCTTCACAACTTATTCTCCTGGACATAAAAATAGGTTAGGTGCAATTCAGCACCATCTGCTTATCATGTCGTGCCAGGCATCATCTTTATTTTCCTAGAATGTTAGCAAAAGCAAAATATACAGGCATTGAACTTTTTATCAACAATTTCGTGATTCTACCCTATTTTTTGTAAATTTTATCTGACCTTCTATGATTCTACCAACATTATGGGCATTGAATTGCACCTTAATCCATTTTCACGATACAAGGATGCAATTTACATGCTAGGATGGCATGTGTCATTCCTGCGTACAAAACATCATCATGTCCAAAATCTTCAATAAGCAAAACTTTTCAAAGTTTTGCCTAAGGAGCTAAGGTCAAAAACCTGGTAACAAGAAGTATCAAAGAGTATCTAAGAGTATCTGCCATATTTATACATGAGAGTTCTGCAGTTTGTGGTCAAAAATAGTATGTCTATATCAGGTATAATCCTATTTATATTGTTAATTCCTTCTTGTATGATCATAAGCATAGACTTCTGATAATATGCAGCCGACATTGACATCAAGATAGAATTTTCACATCCATTTATATTTATATATGCATGTGCCCTGTGAAAGATGCATTTGCATCAGAATTTTGTTCAGTCAAGATGTTAGACTGCCAAAAATATACTTTGTACTTCCAAAATACGTCTTTTTGGAAAAAAACATTCAGAAGTTTTCACATTGATATACAGAGCCTATCCTTGGCTTAGCACTAGCTCAACTTCATCTTTGTTTACACATCTGAGCATAATGTCCTCATGATTTTTTTTGCATAGAATTTCTTTGCATCTTTCTCCTTGAATCTTCTTATTTGACTAGTGCTCTATAATAAAATCCTGCCAATAATTATCCAATGTGCCCGACAGTATAAGGTTTGTAGCAACAGTTAAATCATCTCAATGGGGGCTTTGCATCAACATGTTCCAAATCTTCATGCTCAAAATGTTGTGAATCAAGTAATCACTAGGAGTTTTGGCACATTTAAATGTCTTTACTGTCGTATTGTAGTCCTGCACTTTGCAAGCCCATCTGCACAACATAGCTTTAGTTTGTGACTTTCGAAACAAAAAGGGCAGAGGGTTTTGTTGTATAAATACCTCAAGTTTATTGTGCAAAATGACATGTTCATGTGTTTGTACAATAAACACGACGTCTGCTGCATTTTTCTCCACTCTTATATATCTCTGTTCAGCATCTGACCACATCTTACTAGCAAATAAAATCACATTTTGACCTTGCATTAATGCTAAATCTATTGCACGTTTGGTAACACTGATATACTTGGAATAAGCAAGTGAGAATTAAAAGGCTTTAACACTTCAATTGGCAAATGGCATTTATGAGGTCATCAAATGCTTTTTAAAATTCTTGTGTCCATTCAACACTTACAGATTTGCTTTCATGCTTGCTGAACTTGCCTATCTTGGTCAGGCTAGCTATAGGGCTTAGAATATGAAAAAAGTTAAGAATATACATTCTTCAAAAACTCATCATGCCCATAAAACTCTTAACCTGCTTGAGGATCTTTGGTAACATCAGCTTTTTTAATGTTTCAATACTTCCAACTTGTCCCGGCTTGAGACGGGTCGGTGGGTTGGAGAGCCGCGCCAGGACAGGCTTTGTCAGTGTTGCCCGCTGGGGGTTGTTGAGGATGAAAGCCATGCCTTCCAGAGCTATCCAGCCTATAGTCAAATTCGGGCTCGCTACATTCTCTTGGTGCAACCTGGTCTGCCCCTGCACGAGCTACTCAGTACGCCGTCAGTTCGATCCCTTGGCTCCTACCTCCAGGAGGTTTTGGATCTGCGGACTCACCTCTGCCTCCGGACGCCTACCTGAGGTGCTGGAAATTCATGTGTATATGTATATTTGTACAGCTGTCAGCAGGCTTGTTGCTGCGACGGATTTTCCCTCCTAAGGGCGGGTTTTTTAATCCGGGTAGCAACGGGCTTGCTGCACCCGTGTAATTTGGGTCCCATAGGCCGATTGGCCTCCGCGGACGATAAAAGAACCTTCCTTCCTTCCTTCCTTCCTCGGTCACCTTGATGCCCTGATTATGTCTAAGCTGTTGGCTTTTTTAGCATAGAAAGATGCACTTCTTTGAATTCAAGCTCTCACCACATTCCTTGCATAAAACAACAACCTTATACAAGAATTCTAAGTGTTCTTTTTTGTTTTTTTTTTGAAGGATGAACAGAAAGTTTATTAATTAGCAAGAATAAGTACAAAATGAATATCTCTCATCTAGTTGTGTAAGCACAAGAGGGTGTTGCTGTAACACGAGCCTACGACACCATGTGCTTACTCCATACTAGATAAGTAAAAGGAGATAAGGCTCTCTTAAGAGTCTAGCCGTATTAAACCTGTAATGGCGTCAAATCCGATGTGACTACTGGAATCTCAGGAGAGTTTGAAGATGTAACTTGGGCCTTCGACAAGACAATATTGTCTTCAGCCAAATCAGCCCACTGAAGTGGAGCAAAGCGACCACATGCAACAGAAGGAGCAGAATCACATATAGTAAGTGCTGAGGAGAGCTGAGATGCAGAGGTATTAGAACCCTTAGCTGACTTTCGGGGTTGATGAAGAGCAGGTGGATGTTTAGGTGGAGAGTGGGCACCACAATGAGCAATGTCTATGTACTGCCTACAAGCTGCTTCAACTTGCTCTTGCGACCTCTGAATCTCTTCCAACCTTGCCTCTGTTGATCCAGTAGCAGAGGCATGGGACCAGCGGCTGGAGTAGATGTAGAGGAAGTCACAGGGGGACGAGAGATATCCATTGAAGAAGGAGCAGAGCTAGGAGTAGGATTGGTAGCAGAGACAGCTGGAGGAGCCTGCTGGTAAGACTTACGATATTGAGCAAAAAGAGGGGCCTCAGGGAACATGAGAGCCAGCTCTGGCCATTTTAACAATCGTAGCTTGAACGGAAAGAACATGGGCCCACTTTGAACAACAATTATATACGATGAATGAAGCGTGCTACACAAATCTTAGTAATGCCATTGGTTATAGCATGTTGCCGGTGGAGTCCAATCTCACTAGCAATAGCAAAAATGAACTCAGAATCCTGAAACTCTGGAGGAAAATCTTTAATAGCAATCCAGAATGGGGCACGTAAGGCATCTGGCTTACCTGGAAAAGAGCCAGGAACATACTGTTGATACAACAAGAAATGTTTCCATAGAGGATCAACACCTTGTTCTATGAGTTGAGCCACCAGCTCAGGAGACTCAAACATCAGGAGAAAACAATGTTGATCTTTGGCTACGAGCTTGATAGATTGATACACAGGAAGTCCTAATTTGTGTAGATGCCCAGATAACCTAGATCCCACGCATTTCAGATCCAAGAAGGGGCCAGTGAAGTAACATACAACAGAGCATGCAACTAATTGCTCCACATGACGACGGTGAGTCTCGTGACTGATCTGCACCACAGGGGCCCCAAAGCGCTCAAAGGTTGACCTGCACTCCTGAGCCTCATAAAAAATTTCAGCTGGTGGTAACAAAATATCCATGGAGTCCTGCTTAGCCTGCAACTGCTGAAGATAGGATGCAACTTCTTTCTTATTATTGTCCACCATGGTGGCAATGGCCTCTAAGACACGAAGTGAGGTGGCTGGAGATGACACACCTTTGTATAGCCACTCAGAGAAGCGGACACCTGTAACCCTTGCCACTGTGTCATAAGACCTCCAAGGTGTAGAGGTCGAGACATGCGGCGTGGTTGAAGAAAAAGATATCCCAGCCTTGTTCAAGCGAAGAGGGGGGAACTCCTCCTGCCTCGAGGCGTTTCCAACGTGTGTTGAATGTTCCATTTGTCTAGAAGGGCCTCCTTCATGTGAAAGACTCCCGACATGTGTTGGGGATGCAACCTGTGTCACATATTCTTCTGAGCAGGAGCTACTAATCTCATTTGTTCTGAAGAACTTCCAAGGTCACCTGTACCATACTACCTCTAGAATCATGAGACATAGGGTCAGACGCTGGAATAGCAAGCTGAGAAGAGGAGAGAGCGAAAGCCGCTGCCTCAGTTGAACTAGGTATACATATGCTACTTGAAGAAATAGGAGCATGAGGCAAGGTCAGCAGATTGAGGTGCATAGAAGTCTGCCTCTCCTGCCCCTCAGATCCAACGACCACTGATGATACCAAACTCTTAGGAGAAGAAGGGGCACCTTCACGAGCCAGTTTGTGGGCATCTTGAACACTAATCTTTGAAGAATCTAGAGCATATTCCCTTCCTCCATTGCCCTGTATTCCATTAGGATTACCAGAGGAGCGCTTGGAAGGACTTTGCCATCTCCACTAAAAGAGCGCCAGGATTTTAGAGCTCTATAGTCCCCCACAAAAAGCACCAATGGAAGTAGCAACTCCACGAGCTTTCCAACGAGCCCAAGCACAGCTAAAACTGCCACCAAATGCAGGAATTATGGCAAAAAAGGATTGCAGCCAAAACCCTAACACCACCGATAAAGGGCCAGAGCTGTCAGGCGATTTTCTGCTGCCAAAACAGTCTAAACATCATACAAGCTATATATTAACAGAAAGAGCACGCAACAAGCTTTCCAATGAGCCCAAAATCACTCAAATCTGACATGGGAATCAAAAGTTATATGCAGATGAATGGGGCTGAAACCCTAGGTGCCATCACCAGCGCCCTTCAGCCAAGTCAGCAGTCTTTGAATATGCCTATTCTAAGTGTTCTTTGACTGCAACCAAACATAAATCGTCAAGAAAAACTCTGAAGTTGCTCATTGGCAAACTGTTAAATATCTCATCCATAGCTCCATAGAATGTAGAGGAATCATTCATTAGTCCAAAAGGCATTTTTCTCATTGGAAATGTTCCCCAAGGAGTTATGGAGGAGTTTTTTGCCTGATCACTCTCACCTTATGCTGATTTGATTAAAACCAGAAAGGCCATCAAGAAAAGTTCTTTACCTGCTATAACACTTTGCACATCTTCCAGAAAAGGCAATGGATAGCTGTCTTTGATTGTTGCCTTGTTTAAAACACTATAGTCAATACATATTCTAATACTCTTGTTTTTCTTTTCATTTTAATTCCCTCTTCCCTTATCAAAGTAAGCAAAAAATTATTTATCCTTCTTAGTTTCTGCATTAGAGGCTTTGCATCTTGCTTACTCTTAATCTCAAATTCACATATATATTTTCTTACCCCAGCTAATTCAATATAATTCCATGCAAAAGCGTCTTTCCATTTATCAAAGAAGTCATGCAATGCATTCTCATCTATGCTAGTTATCAAATCACCAACAAAGATTGTCCTTACATAGCCATTTGGTTGTTGAAGCTCCTCTTGAGCAATTCTTCCTCCTTGATGGATCATTTAGCCAAATGATTTATAAGAATTGATCTACAAAGTGCATCTGCTTCTTGCCAACATTTAGTATCACTGATGTTGGGGATTTAGCCAGTAATCTCCTCAACATTTTGGAGGTTGTACCGAGATCCTCTTCTGGATCTTGAACTCACGGCTCCAAGGAAGATGACTGAGGCAAATGAATATGCAGAAACACCTGAAGTGACAAACATAGAAGTCTTCCACAAGTTGCAAAAATACAAGAAAATGGATGTTTGCCTTATCAATTTGAGCTTAGCATGCCTGTGCTAGCACCTATAGTTGATTGAAGCATGAATGTAAACTAATTTTTTAAGATTTTTGTTGAGTACTACAAGGATTAC
Source organism: Isoetes taiwanensis (assembly GCA_021234155.1). Lineage (NCBI taxonomy): Eukaryota > Viridiplantae > Streptophyta > Lycopodiopsida > Isoetales > Isoetaceae > Isoetes > Isoetes taiwanensis. The sequence goes on from JAJEKV010000005.1 coordinate 20,867,994, forward strand.
GGCTATAAGAAAGGCTGCAAGTACTTCGAGTTCAAAAAATGCTTCAAGAATGATGAAGTGAGGTCTTGGCTAGACTATTGTTAGCATGGGTATAAAGTCATAAAAGTTTCTTGGACGTTTTGATAAGGTATATGCACCTCAAGAACTAGTTTATGAGTTGCAGAGCTTCTCCATCAAGTCAGATGAGAGTGTAAACCAATATGTAGAAGATTCAATCACTCTGACATTCCCCTATAATACACGGCATAATTACATATATCCCATGGCCACATCACCATACAACTCTACATAAGTGGATTCGTATGCACCTAATGTGGGGGAGATCGCTAAGTTATCTACATAACATAGACAACCTAAGGTAGGAAGTCATTTCCACATGACCTCACCTTATGGGTAACCGCCGCATAGATGCACCTATGGGAGACAAGTGGCATTCATGTGAACCCTGACGTATAAAGTCTAAATCCTAAACCCCAGCCACTTTTGCTCCACCAACTTCTGATCCACCAGTTCGTGCTCGCAACTCCGATCCACCAGTTTGTGCTCGCAACTCCGATTCAAGGATCATCTTCAACAGCCTAAGTTGCAGTAGTAGTCCAACAGCGCAAGCGCAACAGAGAAGGATCATCCACTCAAACCACTTGCTAAAGATGGAAAACCAGGGAAACAGAGACAGCTCATCAGGAGCAGGTATTTCGAGTAGATTTCAGTTAAATTAGCATGTGTTGACATAGTAGAGCCATACTAGAACCTATTCTTCCGAACATGAACCCTAATCAATGAACCCTAACTGTAAGTTAGATGTACGTGATTAGAATTAGTTGTTATCCATATTTATTATCAAGATTACATTGATATAATATTGGTTGATTACATATTGTACCTCTTGTGTATAGGGAAGGGGAGTAGAGACCTAACAGCCATCAGTAGTTGATGCTCCTAATTTAGATCCATTAGTTCCTATTATTATGCATCCTGTGCATAGAGCCCACCTGGCTAGGGAGCCTATGGAGCAATTGAGCACCACATAACGGGGTCAATGGCAAAGCTGAGCTCGGCTACTTGGGGGGCATAGTGGGCTAGGCTTATAGCCGGTCACTTCGTATATGGGCTGGGTATGAGTCTGACACTTCCTGGGTCAATGGTGTCGCCTTGACACTCAAGAGCTCTAGGTGTTGGCCTGGCTCTTGTTCTGGGGAGTTCAGTCGGGCACGAATGTGTGTCGCCACGATCCTCTAGCTGCGCATGGAGGCACTGCACTCTGGGAGGAAGAGATGCAACCGCTCCTACCTAGTCGGACCCCGGAGATGCAACCTAGAGTAGTCTCGTTGAGTGATATCATATGATTATGTCTCTGGCAGGTTACAGTCATGACAGAGCCTGATTTAGCCTATCTGCAAAACATGCACAGGAGGGGCGGATGGAGTGATCAACCCTAAGCCATTGTTTATTGTTAGTCGGTCTGATTTATCTGGAGACCCCAGCCGTCAGTCGACTCCCCCTTGAGTCTGAGCCCTGGGTAGAAGCCCTTTGATGTTGATGATGTATTGTACATGTTATGATGGTATAGATATTGATTACCCTTCGAGGTAGTGTTGTTATATTGTTATTAGTGCTTATGTTATATATTGCTTCTGCTGATATAGGGACCCTAGAGGATGGGACGGAATGACACATCCGTATCCTCTACTCGTCTGTCTGGTTATCCCAGACATGAGTTCGACGGAGGGCCCATACGATGGGTAACCGTTGGATGGGGAAGATCCTTCGGTGTATATGACAGATTGTTGTATATATCGCAAGGAGCGTCACAATGGTATCAGAGCAATGATCTTGGATGACCAAGTTCAAGCAGTGGCCATCATCTTATGATAGAAAACTAAACTGGCCTAGTAAAAAGTTAGGGTGCAAATCCCAATTGTGACGTTCCAAGGGAATATACGCCTTAGATACGTATATTCCTGGACCCGTCACTATACAAGTCGACCTTTGGTAGCCTTGTATACCTTAGGAAGTGGCAAGGGGCACATATCTAAGTTAATTGTTTAACTTAGATAACCTTAGGATAAGGCCCATTTCCACATGGCCTTATCCTATTTGGCAACTGCCACACGGCCCCATCCTAGTGGTGCCACGTGTCATCCATGTGGACCCTCACCTATATTGGCTCAAACCCTAACCCTAGACCTCTTTTCCTGACTCTAGCACCTGAACATTCACCTACGCACTCGAAACCATGTTTCGAGCATCGTTCGTCGTAGCATAGTCTGGTGCGTATGATCATAGAAGGAGCACGACCTCGACCCCGTCAAGGAGCAATGGAGACACCAGGGATGGGAGGAAGCGCTTCTAGAGCAGGTAGGTGGAGTAGAGTCATAGTAGTTCATCTGGAAGTTAGCACTCCAGATGGGTCTGTATGTTGTATCTTGAGTAGAGCCATCCTAGAACCTTTGTTGAACATCTTGAACCCTAATCAAGGAACCCTAACTGTTAGTTAGATATGTATGATTAGGTTAAGATGTTCTTATTATGATTATCATGATATGATGTTATGGGATGTTGGTTGATCATGTTTGCTCCTCTTGTATTGGGAAGGGGGGTAGAGACCTAGGGCCATATGTAGTATGCTCCTAGTGTAGATCCCTTAGTTCCTATTAGTTGCGGCCTGTGCATAGGAACCCACCGGGCTATGGAGGCTATGATGTGACTCAGCACTACACAACGGGACTAGAGGCGAAGCGGAGGGAGGATCCCTGCCGAGTGGGGGCTACGGGGGATCCCATAGTGGGCTAGGCTTATGGTCGGTCACTTCGTGTGGGCCGAGCATGGGTCCGACACCTCCTGGGGCAATGGTGCCGCCCTGCCTCTCAAGAATTGCAAGTGCTAGCTTGGCTCTTGTTTTGGGGGGTTCAGTCGGGGACGAATCGTGTGTCGCCACGATTCTCTAGCCGCCCGAGGAGTCTCTAGATCCCGGGAGGGGGAGATGCAACCCCTCCTGCCTCGACGGACCAGGGAGATGCAACCTGGAGTAGTCCCGATGGGTGATGCCATGGGAATGCGTATCCGGAAGGCTAGAGTCATGCTAGAGCCTGATGGAGCCCATCTGCAAAGTATGCACAGGAGGGGCGGATGGAGTGGTCAAACCTAGCCATTGTCTTATGCCAGCCCCGCCACTGTCATGATTCAGTCTGCTTTATCTTGAGGCCTATCCAGTCAGTCGACTTCCCTATGTGTCGGAGCCACGGGTAGGAGCTCTCATGTTTTATGGCATATGATTATGTTCTTTGCACCTATGGATATGTGGATGAGCTACCCTTCGAGGTAGTGTGATGTATTGTTATTGCTAGTTCTGACGATGTTTATGCTTCCGCTGTGATAGGAGCCCATAGGGGAAGGGCGCGCAAGACACCTTCGTGTCCCCTTCCCGCACTACGGAGACCCCAGAGTGCGGGATAGACGGAGGGCCCGTGCGGTCGGAGGACCGGATGGGGGATTTCCTACGGAGTGTACAGCTGGGCGCCGTATATTTAGTAGGGAGCGTCACACCAATATTGAACCTCAAAAAGTGGGAAAAAAATTTCACGAGTAGGGTCGTCTTTAAAATTAAGTTAGATTAGAAAAAAAAAAGTAATAGAGTCCATGAATTCTAGTAAATTTTGGTGAAAAATTGTGCATGAAGCCAACATTCCACTAGGAACAGGTCGAAGAATTGGCCAAAACAGACTCCCCAATGGAATTTGGTGCAAATCCACAATAAATAACCCATGAACCATTGAAATTTTAGAATTCTGATATTTTTAGGGTCATTATAAATAAAAGTGGTTGTTATAAATAACCATAAATATCACCATAATATCCTAATTTGGCCACAAGATTTTGCCTTAATCTACTCCTTAAACCCATTCCAAATTACCTTTTCTTCAAGAAGAAGATCTCTAAGAATTTTCGTCCAATTCCAGAGCAATTTGATATGGCACACACTAAAGCTACCACCAAGAAATTCAAAGCTCATGAAGATGTTCGGCATTTAAGTATAGGCAAGCAGATTTACCCTGAGAAGTGTCCGAGGTTCGAGGACGAAGATTCATCCCCGGAACAGGGTTCACAAAGGAAACGAGATTGTTGTACTAGGAGATTACGCCATGTCTTTGTCAGTAGAGCAGCAGTCTGAATCTCAAGAACAAGAAGAATCACAATAGGAAGAGCGCTCATAATTGCGAAAAAGGATGGAAGTACGATGGGATAAGCGGAAGGTGACACAAATAGCTGCAGAAGAATCAGAAGAACAAGATAAGACGACATCACGGGAGCGCTAAACGCCACCTTGATAGGTATGATAACTCGAATCTAGTAATTCGTGATCAACAATCTCAGGAGTGAACAGAATGGAATCTTCTGGAGCAAGCTACAGAACCATCCCCACCTTATCCTGAATGGCCCACCCATGAGGAACTAGATAAGAAGTATACAGCAGGAGAGGCGCCACTAAGTCTTCAGTCGGATCGAAATTACAGGAGGAAATTAAAAGTTTATCGTATTTATATGAAGCAATGGATAGCATATAATTATTGGTATATGACACGGAATAGAACTAGTTATGTTAAAGAAGGTAGACCGCCATGAGGAACTACATAAGAAGTATACAGCAGGAGAGGCGCCACTAAGTCTTCAGTCGGATCGAAATTACAGGAGGAAATTAAAAGTTTATCGTATTTATATGAAGCAATGGATAGCATATAATTATTGGTATATGCGATATCTAAACGCCACCTTGATAGGTATGATAACTCGAATCTAGTAATTCGTGATCAACAATCTCAGGAGTGAACAGAATGGAATCTTCTGGAGCAAGCTACAGAACCATCCCCACCTTATCCTGAATGGCCCACCCATGAGGAACTAGATAAGAAGTATACAGCAGGAGAGGCGCCACTAAGTCTTCAGTCGGATCGAAATTACAGGAGGAAATTAAAAGTTTATCGTATTTATATGAAGCAATGGATAGCATATAATTATTGGTATATGACACGGAATAGAACTAGTTATGTTAAAGAAGGTAGACCGCCATGAGGAACTAGATAAGAAGTATACAGCAGGAGAGGCGCCACTAAGTCTTCAGTCGGATCGAAATTATAGGAGGAAATTAAAAGTTTATCGTATTTATATGAAGCAATGGATAGCATATAATTATTGGTATATGACACGGAATAGAACTAATTATGTCAAATCTCTACGCTATCCATGCAAAAAGGGTCACCGTTATGCCAAAGGACATGAATTTGCCAAAAAAATCCGAAGACAGAAGATATTGGAGTACCTTTGATCAGTTACAAACTCGTAAAACTCTAACTTAATTGTGTAGTGGCTGTGCTAGTATAACTGTGTTAAAACTCTGTTCTTGCACATTAAAAAACTATCATATAAAACTCGGTATTTGAAACTTTAAGTTTCATATAATTCTTCTTGTTTATAAATATTGTTCTAATTTGTATTGAATGATGTTATAAATAATAAATCCTGGGTAACATATTTTTATTGAATGATGTTATAAGTAATAAATCCTGGGTAACATAGCGAGTCTGGGTGAGTATGTTTATATAATCGATTTTATCCTTCCTATATATATGACTACTAGCAAAAAAAAAAAAAAAAAAAAAAAGTAGGGGGATGGGTGGAGGGGAGGGGGATTAATGACTTTTTAGCATGCTTTTCCCGGCCACTTTTGGGTAACACTTGTGGCTACCTTGACCAATTTAAGTGTGCCACGTCGCCAATGATAAGATTGGCTTTTTTGGGTTCTTCCACGTGCACTCTGTTTTCGTTGAGGTCCGCATCCGCAGTTTGTCTTCTAATTTATTTGGACTTGGTTCTAGCCAGAGTTGCCAAGCATAGCTAGCGCTTCGGATCCGGTTCCATTTAAACTCCACTATTTTACAAAGTAAAGCTCAGTTTTCTGGTTTGAAATTGAAATTGGTTTAGCAGTGTGGAAGAGCGTATGTGGAAGAGCACATGCTTGAAATTGAAATTTGTTAGCGGGGGCTGGTAATTCAAGTAGAGGTTTGAGTCTTGCCCTGCTTGCAAGGTAAAAATTCTATTGCCAGCACCATGGTAGAGATAATAGTCTAGGATATTTGTGTGTTTAGCCCTAATGCAAAACATAGGTTGATCCCACCAGTTTTGAAATGAGCTTCCTTTAATGGGCCATGGATGTAGAGGATAAATGCCCTCTACCATTAGAGTGCAGCGACATATATGACGATCTTTGCTGCTCGAAATAACCAATTGAATCCTTGATCATGCAGGCGAACCCATAGTCTTTCTAGAACCCAACCCAAGTCAAGGGCACTCAATCAAATCCAGACCAATGATTTCCTCAAAATCCCAGCCCAAGCTTGAATTAGTTGTAGAATAGCCCAAGTCGAGGCATAAAGCCTTGCTGCCACTTTGAAAATGGGAAATCCGAGTTTAAGATCAGTACTTTGGTAAAGAAAGAAGAAGGTATGCGATCACTGAGATCTGAGGATTATTGGGATCATTAAAAAGAAGAGCTCGGTGCTCCTTATATGCTTTGGATGAGGACCCCGCGTTAAATCACATGGAGTCTATCATATAAATAGTTGAATTCTATGCTTGCACAACTCTTTTTCAACCGTAACTGCAAATATTATGCATGTGTTTCTAAACTCCAAAGAGGATATTTGTATCGGAGATGCAATTAATGGAACATAAATACTATTCCAGCTTTGCAAAGGATGTTTCAGTACCTCTGAAGGATGTTTCACTACTTATTAAGTCCACCTCCTCGCTCATTTATGTATTTGATGGAGAACAATTGCGTCAAAATTTGACCGTCTTGATTTTGATTTTGTGGAATAAGTGCAAATTGATTGAAAATGAACTTTTCTTCATTGTTTACAAACTCGGTGCAGAGAAGTTCATCTATCCAGCATGGCTGGGAAGATCAGGATCCGGCTAACTATTTGCCATAGCTCCAAGCTTTAGAATGTGCGAAAGAAATCAACCAAAATGTAGGCCCGAAATTCGTGGTTTACACAAGCCCAGCTCAAACACAGGCAAACGGCTCATATTTTGGGTGATTATGCGAAAGAAAATTTAAAGCGAATTTTGTTTAAGGAATTTCACGGGCAGTTCTCATAGCTGCAGCACTTTCTGCTCTATATCTTAAGCTTGAATAATTATCAGAATAGAGCTTTAAAACCCAGAGAAGGAAACGAAAACAAAAAAGCTTTATAAATGAGTGGAGTTTATGTATTTTGCCCACCGGAATCTTAAAACCAATGCACCCATTTATCTTGGAGGGGGAAACAATGGTTATTTTTGCCTTTTAATCCGGAAAGCTCAGTAAGAATCCGTTTTTGGTTTGTCCATTCAAGGTGGGAAAAAATAAAGAACTTTTTTGGAATGCTCTTCAACTCCGATTTAAAAAAAAAGAAAAAAAAAGAAAAAAAAACGCAAGACAAAGGGATCTAGGCTATTGAATGCCTCATTGAAGAGTCATATGTCCCAGAAAGCTTAGCAGGCACAAAAGCAAAAAAATGAGTGTTAAGTTAAAGATAATGCAAAATAATTGTGAGTTCTGTTATGGATGTTAAATTAAAGATAATGCAAAATAATTGTGAGCTCTGCTTCTGGTCAAGCCTTCCTCAGCAGGCCTATCATGCCCTACTGTGGTAAGATGCCATCTCCATGCCCCACTGTGGTAAGATCTGCCATCTCTGATAATTGAATTGGTACAAAAAATACAGACTTGGGTAAGTTGAAGATTTTGACCCTATAGAATGTAATATTTGCCTAACGTGACCTCAAATATACATGTGTGTTGTTTGCAACTCGGGTTCGACTCCCAGGGGCGCACATAAATATGTCCTCTGGCACTACACTGAATTGTACCTTAATACATCATTGTACAGTTTATCGTCATGCCTATTACTACTAAATGTTTTCCCCCCAAAATCCTTTGGGGCGGCCAGTTTTTTTAATCCTGACAGTAATACGCTTGTTGTTTTCTTTGTTTGTGTCCCATAGGCCAGTTGGTCTCCGTGGGTGATAAAAATACATTCTATTCTATTCCATTCTTGATGCCATAAAAAATTCACTATAAAGACCTATATTTAACTAAAAAAACTTACCAATATACCGTTGACGTTTTCAAAATTTCTCAAAAAGTTGTCGTATTTTTAAAATTATCAAAAAGCCATTGAAACAACTATCTTAAGCTAAGAAAATGAAGAAAAAATAATTAGAGCCAATAGTACAAATAGTTTCATGTCAAATTAAAATAAGATCTCAAAAACTGTGCCAGATTTCTACATGTTCAGTTATTGTGCTGTGTTTGTTCCCCATAATTAGCACACAGGAATTTTTGCACTTCCTTCAATGCATCTTCGGTTCGAATGCGCCTCTTCTTTGGGCGTCTAGGTCGACAATGACTTCTTGATGGAAGCAATCTTGTTACCTATCCAAATGTATCATCATCCACTTCCACCATGGGATAAATGCTTCCTGCATAAGCATTCCAATAGGAGGCCAATGAGAAGTATTCATGTGCATAAACTTGTGGATGGAGCTTCTTGAAATATATTATAGAATATGTAGCATAATAACAGGGGGTTTCTTTTGTATTTTTGTACTTTTTTCCCTAAGGTTTTTATATGATTTCATGGATGTATTTGATGAGGCATACTGATTAGTATATCTAGAGTGCGCGTACGGTTTAACTAATTTTGATGCCTATATCCAATGGTTTAGACCCATATATCATATATTTATTTTTATATTGTATTTTCGTATTGTATCAAATATTCTGCTCGACATGCAAGGCTCGAGATAACCCATTTTAGTTGGGAATGAAAATGAGGATTTTTAGGGAAGAACCATTTGTGGGCTTAAGGAGATTTCGGGGTTTGATGTGTCGTGATCGCCCTCTTCATTTTTGTTTTATCGGGGTTCATGGTCCCGGAGATTTGGCCGGATTCGTTTTCCTGCACGTTTGGATCTCCCTGCCTCTTTCTTGCCATATATTTTTTCTCATCTTCAATGCCTTTTTCTCTGGGTTTCTCTTGAATCCTTCTTGCCGAGATGTTCTTGGCATACCCAACCGTTCTTTCCCAGGACCCAACCGGATTCGCTCTGTTTTGCACCTTTCTAATCATTATGCCGAAGATTTCTTCGCTTCCAAATGTGTATTTGTCATTTGGGCATGTGGGTTTTGTAATTGGGTATTTGTTTTCGTGTCATTTTGTCTTTGCATAATTATAGGGTTGAATCCGGGGCATTGGCGGGGTTTTCGGAGATCCCCATTTAAGGTTAGACGAAATGTTTGCAAATTTTTATCACATTGGACTTAAGTATTAGTTAATTATCAAGTTGAATGCGCATTTGACTGATGCAGGGAACAATTGCCGAAGTTTAAGGGGAAGAATTCTCAAATGTCTAAAGTTTTAAGGCTAGCTCACGGATGATGGTGGGCTTGATGCATATTTTGCTATTTCACATTATCTTGTTTGAACTGAATGGTACATGTGGATAATCATTCCAATTTGGAAATCTGGCGATTTAGGACCTACATGCCTTGCCCTCTTATGCCAAAGCATCATCGGTTGGGGTCTATTTGGTAGAGAACTATCCATAGGCAGGATGTTGTAGCATGATTGGCCATCTTTGCTCGATCAAATGCACAAGGCCAAGGATCCAAGCTCTTCAAGCGATAAATCCTTTTACGCAAATGGCGTCCATAACAAACGGGTTAGGAAGCGAAGCCTTTGCTTACATGCAAACATATTTGAAGCATGCTTGTGGAACATGGTGTAGGTTGAGAATGGATTAGATGCCGCTTTGTATGATGGTTTGCCTGTCTTTCTATGTTATGAAATAGGTAAAGGATGCTACCGACACAAGACAATGTATAGTTTTGCTGCAACCGCTGGCGGGGTAAAAAGAAAGCTAGGGTGTCTAAAAAATGCCCTTACATTATGTATAATGTAGGGCATGTAGGCACCCGTTTTTGTTATTTTTTGAATTTTAGTTAGTTGGGATATGTAATGATTAGGAGTAGCCACGTCGGCAATTCAAAATTATGAGTGGCGATGGCAACGAAGCGGACCTTCATTGCAATTTTTAGGAGGGAGATTGCGAAGTGTTTTTCTGTTTAGGAAAAAAATTTGCATTGCGTTTCAATTTTACGTGTTTACGAAAGTGATCAACGAAGTAATTCGACTGTAACTATTCTTCTTCCTCGAAATCCTTGCCAAAAATCCAAGCAATGGACGCCTTTGCCTCCCGGAAGTCACCCAGATTAAACAAAAATTTGAAAATAGCCGATTCTAGCAAGAAAGCCGAAAAAAACAAGAGGAAGGTTCAAACTTCGAGGAACCGGGGCCAAAAAGAAGACTTATTTGTGAAGAACCCATTTGTTGTGGAAGCAAAGCATGTAAGATGTGTAAATGGATGAAATTTTCCAGATTTACAACGGATAATGGACGAAAGCGGTTGGGGGCCCAAAGACAAACGGGGGTTCAAAGAATCTAGCGTGAAGCCGAGTGGGCGAGAACTTCTACAAACATTATGAAATTGTTTTTGGTAAGCGGGAGGTCACAAATCGCCATGTACCTGAGTACTTTGCTCGTGCATTTGCCCTTCAATTGACAGGTAAAAAAGTAGATTGGGATACTTTTAAAGTTTTGGCCAAAGATTTGGCAAAGGGAGGAGCAAAAGAATCTGCTATTACAGAAGAAATTGCGACCTCTAAATCCACATCCAAGGTTCCTAAATTTCAGCAAGGATTTTACCCTAAGGAAGAGCTTGAATTTGCAGAAACTCTGTTGCAGCAGTGTCATGGAGAGTTAATTAGCAGCACATCCAAGGTTGAAGAACTGAAAATCCAAGTGATGCAATTACGTGACAATATAAATAAGATTTCAGGAAGAAAGGATGCACATGAAGAGGACCTAGCACAGATACAAGAAGACATCAATAGTGTTCTCGACGACGCTAAGCAGAATAAGAGAGACATCAAGACTGTGCAGCAGGAGGTAGACCTTTTGATGAGAGATAGAAACAGGAAGGAAGAAATGCTGAAGAGAATTCAGGAGCCATTGGAGAAAGCCATTCGGGAGAAGGAGTTATGTGAAAAGAGGATTGCAGAACTTGAGGAGGCCCACAAAGTTCAGTTTGAGTGCTGCAGACGGCTTGATGATATGCATAAGTACATGATGCATTCTGCAGCGATTCTCCTTCAGCCCAAAACAAGCTTAGTGATCTCTCGGTGAAGAAAAAAATTCATATCGTGCATGGATGTGTGTTTTGCAATAATGGCTTTGCTAATAATGAACCTATCCTAGTTGCTCCATGCGAGCATTCATTTCATATCTTCGTTTCTCATATTCTATTTCTCTTTGGACTATCACGCCCAAGAGCATGCAAATGGGACGATAACATTTCAAAGACCTTGGATGTGTACCTTTGGAGGTAAGCGGTATTTCATGATTTATGTTCAATTCTTTGCACCGGGGGATTGCGCAATGTAGAATCCATTTACATGTAGAATCCATTTACATGTAGATTCTTTGCACTTAAGGTTTTGCTCTGACATGTAGGAGTGTCTTGGTTATTTTATACTTATAGTTCCTTGGCTTGCATGTCATACATATATGTGTTTCTTACATACATGTTGTACATTCAGGTGTAGGGTCCTAAATGTAGAACTTAAATACATAAAATTAGGAGTTGTGTCTTGAGTTTTGTGGCGAGAACATTTAGAGGTATTTTATGTCTTGTGTGATGTGTACATGTGCATACATTGGAGCACATTCATGTACATTACATGTACATTCCATCACGGATAAATATTTGTTTACATATGTATGTACTCAAAGTACTTCAATGTAGATCGAGTTCTAGTAATATGTCTGACTATTGATATGTACTGAAGCGGTTAGAGGCCCGATTAGTTTGAGGCCCGATATCATTTGTTATGTGATTTATTTTGAGCTTCAAAGTGCCAAAAAACTACTGAAAGAAATTACACCCACGGATCAGGTGCGCTTTATTTTCAAATTCGATTTGCATTGTGTCGGAGGAAGCAATTTCTTATTCTTGGTTCGGTTTTCCACGTTTTGGAGGTTCCAAAGAAAATTGAGGTGCAAGATGTATGCCGAGGGAAAGAAAGCGATTGATTGAAGGAAAAAGCAAAATCACTATTCTGCGGTGGTGATCTGGGTTGAGGAGGTTTGGCACGCCAGTGCATGGTGACATTCAGTTATGGCGGGAACTTCGAGAGATTGAGGGGGCGAGGCTAAGGCCACATCTTCAAAAGTAAAAGGCGGCAGCAGAAGATGTGACTCAAAGAAGAACTCCACGCCTAAAAGCCACGAGAAAAGATAATTGAAGCGGTAGAAGCAGGTAAGAAAGCATTTTATTTTAGTGTACAAAGGTGAGAAATCCATGACATCCTATATTTCTGAGGTCCTAATGAAGAGGAATATTCCGAGCATCAAGATGTAGAGCCCTATACTTTTAAGTTTGTGTCAAAACTTGCTTCCCGACATAGCAAAGGGGATTTGAAATTCGACAATGAGAAATCGAGGAAGAGGTTGCGAGACGAGGATTACGGACCTAATAAGAATCGAAAGTGAGGAAACCAAAAAAAGTAGGGAAGGAAATGGATATCGACTCAGAAAACGATGATCGCCAGGAAGCGGAAGAATGATCTCTAGGTAACTTGATCTACATTTCTTACATTTTTTTCTACATCTAGTATCCAAGTTAAAAACTTAAAAAATAATATGGATAGTAGTAGGCGAATGTAGATGATTTGTGTAAATGTAGTGGTCATTGAACCCGCATGCGATTCGAATCTGAGGCCATCGATGCCTTCTTGAACCGAATGATGAAGCTCAAGAAGGCAAGGATTTTCCCAGGATCTTTGCACGAAATGGAGTGTTATTTATTTGAACAAGATGTCTTTGGACATGGATGTGGGGAAATTTTCCAATAGGCATGTGGATATGTATGCAGTCTTGGACTTTGAACTTGTTCATTTGTATGTGTAAGTCAAGTTAGTAATTGTATCCTTTTCAACTTGTTATAGGTACTGCGACTCGTGTTCGTGATGATAAGAAGGCCGACGTCTGGTTCTTCCCAGGACGACTTCATGGAATTTGCGGCATGGGCCAAGGCAAGCGAAAAAGATAAATCTATGGCGACCTCGGCGTGGAAGAGATATTGTAAAGGTAGCTCTTACGAGGGATAAATTGGCTGAAGTGCGGATGGATCATGATTCCAATGCTATGTAGAGTTCTTGAACATCACACTTTGGCCATCTTCAACATGGCACTTACTAAGAGTAAGAACACCATCAACATTCGGATCTTCAATTACCGCAGGGGACATTGGCGTTGACATGCTTGCACTTAAGAGGTATTTTGTATTTCACATCTCCTTTTATTAATATTGAGTAGATTGGATACCATGTTAGCGACTTCTTTCATTCATTTGCTACAAAATAGATCACGGTCTTTTGCGGGCTCCATATCCTCACTATGGCTTGCGGTTGTGTCGAAAGTGTCCCACTTTTTGAAGCATGGACAAAATCCTTCACCGGTTGTGAAGATTCATAAGTGTCCACAAAGCGAGAAAGATGGGGATTCATGTGGCCTCTATGTTGCGGCTTATATGCGAAGTTTGTAGACACGATCGTGTGTGGTAAAACTACCAATGTGAGTGTCTCACTTCTTTTGTCTTGCAAACAAATGGTTTTAATACTTATTATGTAAGTATTGTTGTCACATTTTGCAGATTACCCGGCGGTTCTTGACAAAGTATGCATCGATCGTCGTGATGTTCTCACCCGAGAGCACTACTTGAGGAGTTAGACCACATTCAAATCGCTTTTAGAACCTATTAGACCACGGTACTAATAAATGTTGCTAAGAAACTTGACCTCTCCCTATTGTCAATGCTAAACACTATTTGATTATAAAATACACATTTTTTCATTGAATTTGAATACAATCTCTTTTTATTCAACTCCACCATACTTTATTGATAAATTGCATGTTCTTTCATATCGGGTGTCTGAGAAAAGGTTGATAGTGTTTGATATCAATAATGTTTTGGCAAAACAAATACATAGGACTTTGGTATCGGATGATCGACTAGTTGGAAATTATGACATAATAGGCAAGAAAGTGTTGTTTTTAAGGCCCCACCTAGGCAATTCACGGAATTTGTATTTGAACACTTTGAAGTAGGAATATGGTCATCAATAGCTCCATGGAACCTATCAAGAGTAGTGGATAAAATCTTGACAATGGCCTTGAGATAAGGGACTTAAGGTTCACCTTTGATGGAAGCCATTTGTTTTGGGCTGCCTTTCGGATTGCGACAAGTGAAGATAAACCTTTGTATCTGAAGCCAATTGAGTTTTATATCGAGAAGTATCAGGACGGGAATAATGACAACACACTAATAGTAGGCGACTCAGAGTACAAGATGCTCTTCAATCCCAACGAAAATTGCATATGCCCACCTTCATGGCGGGGAAAGTGATGTTGAAGACACAGGTCTCTTGACATACGAAACCATGGCTAGAGGGTTTGTTGATAGCACCGGACACACGCAGCGGTATGTGAAGCGAGAATCCTTTACGCAATCCATCCGATGTACTAACAACAAATTTGTTTGGAGGCAAATGCTTTCGAGAGGGCTACAAGGATAGAGATGGCATGTCGGGCTATGGACAAAAGCTGCAAGAAAGTAACATATTGAAACAATGAGAATAGTATGTCTTGGCTTCACATCTATTTGTGACCAGATTTTGAATGTAAATTAATGTTAATATAAAACATGAACAACGAGACTTGTATATATTGGCATTGGCATCATATCTTGTGATATATGAGTTTTTGTCTCCATACATGTTGTTTATATCTATTGATATCCATAATACAGAACAAAGAGTTTTTTGTCTCCATACATGTTCCACTTTCTTCATTTTGTTTCATGAATCAAAAGAAAAGCTATTGATATCCATTAAAAAATAAGTAAATAAGAAAACAAGTTCGACCTGAGACTAGTTTAACTTCTTCATGCAACAATTGATGAACATTTTGTACTTTCGATATACATTGTGCTTGGAAGCGAGAAGATATTGTGTGATATTGAAATTGAAGTATCAAAATGCACTTCAGATTAAAAAATAAGTAAATAAGAAAAAACTTGCAGCAATCGACTAGTTTTCTCAACATAACCTGAGACTAGTTTAACTTCTTCATGCAACAATTGATAAACATTTTGTACTTTTTCGATATACATTTTGCTTGGTCACGAAGATGATACGTGATCTTGAAATTGAAGTATCAAAATGCACTTGATTTAAAAATAAGTAAATAACAAAAAAACTTACAGCAATCGACTAGTTTTCTCAACATAACAGAAGATGATGGCAAATATGAAAGTTCCTTTGTACAGAACTTAGTCATGTGCACTCAACAATCTCAGGTAGGCTTGATATAAGCATGTCATGCACCTCTTGTGTGATCATATATCTTTATGCGTGCCCCCTTCAACTTATGCTTGACCTTTGCATCGTGAACTTTGCTCAATTCTGATTCATTTGGTACCAATACTATTTTGTCATCCGACAACTTGTACTTGTGCTTTGTGCCTTGTAGCGGTTGATAGTAATGACCAGCTATAACCCTGTCACCGGCCCGACATTCTATTTCCATAGTCGTCAATCACATCTTCTGAAGAATATGCATCTCCTTCACGCATAGGAGGACGAAGTATGGAACATTTTCATGATTCCACAGGGCAGCAAAAGATGCAAATATGTCTCCAATTTGGAGTACATCGGATAGTTCTTGCTCATCGGTGCATAAAAACCAACTAGCTCTTCTTGTTAAATCGACTGGGCGAACTAGGCTCCGATTTGTGCGGCTTCCATGCACCACAATGCTCGAGATTCTCACATTCTCCCCATCTGAAATTCAAGCAACCATTGCAAAAACATGGCGGGGATCTATACATGACAAGTGTTGGGTCAATTTGGATTAATAGCGGACACACAATGTATAGCTAGAGTACCGGGCAATGTCTCACAATCTGAGCGAGGGTCCCCTGTTAATGTCTTACGCCATCACCTCCCATATGACTCTGTCCATTTTGCACTTCTTTTGTCTCGACAAAGTGCAAGCGAGTTGGCACCCAAAATCGGAACACCATTCTCTTTCCTTTGCTCAAATGCGCTAGGAACCTTTTCTCCAAAGCGACCTGCCCATCATGTTCTCCTTTTCCATGGCACGAGCCAAAATAATTCCCTTTGCATCCTAATTTTATACTGTTATAATATTGGGCCACATTCAAATAAAAGGCTCGAGAACACTTAAACCGAAAGCACACCCATCGGACCACATGACATGGTATTTGATGTGGCCAAAACCTTTTGCATCATCCAAATATGGTGCTTCTTGAGTCGACTGAACAAAGAAAGCATCATGCTTCATAACATCGGAAACATACAAATGAGCAGTTTTTTTCAGCTCGCCATTGACTTTCATCATGGTTATATGCACGAGAATAGTTATACGGTCATTGTTCCAATCTTTCGGTTGAACTTCCACGAATGGGCGCAAAGTGTAGTTTCTCTGCAAAGTCCATTCTTGACAAAGCAGAATCATCCCTCAAATTTTGCGATTTCTGAATTGTTTGCTCTCGCCAACTTGCTTTGAAAAGTTGTGAATAGTGAACTTTGTAAGGTCTTTGAAACATCTTGTCAAGCAATGTACACGGAGTCCCGCTTTCGGTAACAAGCTTCAACCTCCTTGAAGTGCCCGCTTTGGAAGGTTCGTTTCACGTGCTTGTAAACTTGCCATTCAATGTTCTCATTCTGCGACTCTTTCTCCTTAGGGAATGATTTGAATATT
Source organism: Isoetes taiwanensis (assembly GCA_021234155.1). Classification (NCBI taxonomy): domain Eukaryota; kingdom Viridiplantae; phylum Streptophyta; class Lycopodiopsida; order Isoetales; family Isoetaceae; genus Isoetes; species Isoetes taiwanensis. The sequence goes on from JAJEKV010000005.1 coordinate 20,884,940, forward strand.
TTCGATTGCCACGGTTACGGCACTCTCCCTTCTACGGTCAAACTATGCCACTCTTAGCCTTCCTTATCACGGGCCAGTAGCTCTCCACATAGCACCAACATTTTGAAATGTTTTAGAAGGAGCTTGGCGGGCGCCATTGTTCTCATCTGCTTTGCACAAACACCACAAGAACATGTACGGTTGGCATGAAATTTGCTCCTCGGGGCGCTAAAAGCTTTCTGTATAGATCGGCTTGTTCATGCTTCACGCGGCATGTGTTCCTCTCTTTCAACCTTCTCACACACGTAGGCTTAAGCGGCTCGAACTTTTCGATGCTAATCTTCACTTCGGGATGTTCATCTTTGAACATCTCATACAATTCACTCTGCAAGGAAAAAAAAAAAATGGCATGTATAAGTAAGATATAAATTAGAACTACTTACGAATTCAAAGATGTTGCGAGACATTGCATTAGTTCTATGGCACTTTCGGATCATGATTTGATATACATTCAACTACTATACCACACCATCATACATACCACTGTACATGATATGTACAAATGTATAAATAATGTACTCAAAGAGTTCGGATGTACATAAAAAACTCAATATGTAACCGGTCCGCAGGCGGTATCAGCGTATTACGGATGGATGTATGTATTTCATACTTTTCTTATGGAAGGAAGTACATTTAAATACTTTTATGTATCACCCTATCTTTAAAGACTATCTGAGATCGGAAAGGCTTAAAATGTACTATAATGTACTTGGGAACTACAAAAAGCAAGACTATAATAACACGGCGACTTTCAACACATTTTACGCCTTATGCCACATTGGATGTAGCGGAAGTACATCCAAGTACTTTTCTGTTAAACATAGCCCATTCGGTACCTCCAAGTGTAAAAATATAATTATTGTAGTTGGATGTACTACAATGTATATCGGATACATCCCTTACATGGAATGCAAATAGGATTACTAAACTTATCCGGGATGCACATAAGCTAGCTTCTATCAAGCTTGCAAGAAAGAGGATTAAAAGACTTAAAAGCTGACTGGGGCATGTCCAAAAGCTGGATTGGAAGTGTCCTTTTCTTCACGACATCCACGTACTTTGGAGAAGTTTTTTTGTGTGGGTTAACCAAAACTCATTTACCAAGCTGTTTGGTTGATTAGGAAGCATATGCATACAGGTTGCCTTCTGCCGGTGCCCACATATTAGCACGATAATGACATCCGCTTTCTTCTAATTGCGGCTTTTGTGAGGTTTCTTGCTTGCACTTGAAGAATTCTGGAGGCTACTCCTTTTTGCGAGTTTTCCATTGCTCACCAACAATCATTGATAACGGGGAATGCTTAGTTGCTAATTTATCATTGCTATTTGCTCTTTTCACTTCTACTTGAGACCTTCACGGATATTTTTTAGCATAGTATCCTTGAGAATTGCTTGCTTATTTGGATTTCCAATGGCGGGTTCAAAAAAAGTGCAGACCTTTCATCGAGCAGTTTTCCTTTGCTAAAGCTCTCCTTTGCACGGGGCGTAAATCTTGAACACGATCATATATAAATTTACAAATTTCATCAATCTTACGCTTCATTTTCTTTGTCACATTCGATATTGCAATCTTCTTGCGCCATTTACGTTCCTTCGTTGTTCATCATGGTTCTTGCGTGGTTTAGGGTTATTTGGAGGAATTACGGCAAGAAGGAGGGAAATCTGGAGGCTGGGGCGAAGTTTTAGCGAGAAAGTGGGAAATTCTCCTAATGTTCAGGCGTTTCTTGGAGTGGTTAAGGGGGAATTGAAATGCTTCATGATTGCGTTTTAATTGGCGTGGCAAGTAGTTAGAAAAAAAGATTCCATAATATAGCTATTATGTACATACTGAAAAAACGGTTATGTATTTGAAATGTGATACATCTCTTACTCTACATTTGGCCAAATGTAAGACACCCTAGCTTTCTTTTACCCGGCATCATAATGTATACTTTTGCTCCAATGTGGCATCGTCTGCCTTACACGGCAAGCATTGATGCGCTTCATATCAAGCATTGCTCGCTTCATAAAGGTGAGTAGTATTGCTCATCTTGAGGGAAAATGTGTGCCGCTTCAAAAACAATTGTTAAAATGCTTTGGGACAATCGGATAATACATTGGCGGTTTTTCCTTTTTTGATGAGGAAACAAGTTGAGAGGCTACTCTTGTACAAACAATTGCGAGATAATACATGGCACATTTTTTCCTTTTTAAATGAGGAAACAAGTTGGAGAGGCTATTATGCGGACAATTGCTTTATTAGGCAGATTGCTTTTTATTAATGTTAACATCACACATTCCATTCCATTCGACACAATCACATGTGAATTCTCAAGTTCAATATAATTGTTCAAGTTCTAAATATTTAAGCGATGGTTATCTAGTATACTTCAAATATTAAATCCTTAGTGCATATTTGGATTCCAAGGTTCAAGATGCAACCCTACACTATCTTTATGTTTTAAATGTCTTCTATATTCTCACGTCTGTTTTTTTTTGTTTTTTTTTAATGGCCCGAAGGGCCAAAAAATTTTTTTAGTATAATAACCAACACAAAACTACCATTGACATTAATAAATATAACCATTGGATCCAACACATTTAAATTAAAATCCCCCTTAAACCCCTTTTGGTTTGGGTGCATATTCACACGAGGGGGTGGCGTGAGGGCGAGAGCCCTTTTAATTGTATTTTGCACGTACGAAATCAACACCATATAGTATTTCGGTTGAAATCTTATAGTATTTTGCGAATCTTATTATACAGTATAGCAAATCTTGTACTTGCATACCCCACAAATGAGGAACTTTACGTACGGTGTAGATTAAGGAATAAGGGGCGAATATGCCAATCCGACAGCTCTCGATGCCCGGAGTCACCCCCCGTGTGAATATGCACCCAAACCAAAGGGGGTTTAAGGGGGATTTTAATTTAAATGTGTTGGATCCAATGGTTATATTTATTAATGTCAATGGTAGTTTTGTGTTGGTTTTGTGCATGGAAGGAAGGAAGGAAGGAAGGTATTTTTATCGTCCACGGAGGCCAATCGATCTATGGGACCCAATACAAAAGCACAGCAAGCGGATTACTACACGGATTAAAAAACCCCCGCCCCGAAGGGTTTTCGAGGGAAAAACCGTGGCAGCAATCAGCCTGCTGACAAACTGTTCGAATATACAAAATGCAAAAACACACAAATATATACACTCATGTACTGTACCCATAGTGCCTGATCAGCGAGCAGCCAGGCGGGGGCAAAGGTGGGCTCGCAGATCCAGTACCTCCTAAATGTACGACCCTAGGGCACGTACTGACGGTGTGTTCATCAGCAAATGTAGGGGCAAGTCCAGCCGTACTAAGGGAGCGTATCTGGCCCGGATCTGACTGAATCCTGGGCAACTCTGGAAAGTGTGAGACTCATCCTCAATGGCACCCGTTTGACGGCACTGACAGAGCCTGTCCTGGCGGGAACAAGGCAATCCAGAGATCTGCCAACTATAACATCAATATGTTCTTGTTAACAAAATCATTTTTTTTGTTTATATTTCAAACACATGATCATTTGTAGACAAAACTTGATATTCTTGCTTCATGTACTTCTCTTTTTGCTTTCGAAACTAAAGATTTACGTGCTGCATTTCCAAGGGTTTCTATAGCAATATTTGCAACATTCCTTCTCTCATAAAACCATGTACAAACTTTCTTTCGGATTATTTCTAGTATAGTAATAATTGGCTTATCTCCAGCTTCTAGGAGTCAAGAGTTTATTCTGCTCGTTCTTCGGTTCTTTTTCAAGGAGAACCATCAACATTTTTTAAGGTGGGACGTGGCATTCGCCAGGGCTGTCCTTTGGCACCGCTGCTTTTTACAATTGTGGCGGAGGTTCTTTCTCAGGTATTCTCTCTTGTAGTGCAGGAAGGCATCCTGCATGATCTTCCCATGAATAATGGTTCAGAAGAGATCTGTAATCAATATGCAAATGACACTTTCTTGTTCTTAATGACTGATGAGCAGAATTTGCAGAATGCCATTTCCTTGTTGGACAGTTTCTCTTTGGCTTCTGGTATCTTTGTGGGGTGGCAAAAGTGTACTGCCCTGTGGGCCCTAGACTCTCCAGTGCCGTCTTCTGTGGTTGCATTTCCATGGAAGGTTCTTCCTCATGGGAAGGCAACTAAGCATTCCAGTTGGTATACACCTCTCATCTGGAGATGCGTGGGATGTCATTATTAAGGGGTTGAAAAGGCATTTGTTCTGGTGGTCCACGGCTAAGTTATCCATGGCTGGTCGTGTAACTGTGGCAAAGTCAGTTCTGAGTGGTACACATGTCTACATGGCATCCATCTTGCTGGCCCCCTAGACAAAGATGCAGCTCATTGTTCGTACTGTCAGGAACTTCATCTGGGGTGGCACTGAAGAAGGAGCTGATGTTAAAGTTAGTTGGGCGAAGTGCATTATGCCTAAACTTTGTGCGGGGCTGGGGATGATTCACTTTCTTCTCCAGAGCAAGGTGTTGATCTCTAAGTTCATATGGCAGATTCTCAATAATGCTGATAATTCTCCAGGTCTGCGTCTCATTCACCAGTCTTTACAGAGGTGCATTTCCTTTGGCTCTCCATCCATTAAACCTCTCCTCCCATGGACATTATTCTATCCACTTTCTTCATATCCTAATGCATCTCCTTTCCTCAAGGGGTTGCTAGCTGCTTGGGAGATTGTGCGCACTTTGTTTCAGTTCCATCCAATGGCCCACACAGATCCTACAGCCAGTTGTTGGTGGATCCCTTTGGGTGACGGTCAGGCAGATTGTTCCCTGGTCTCTTCGGTCCATCCATTGACGCAACGTCGGTGGCGAGCAGCAGGTGTGCTCACGGTATCTGCATGGTACAATGAGACAAGATCGTTGACGTGGAATGAGTTCAAACTGAAGTTCCTTCTCCTTCGTTGGGACCGGGGCATTTAGGAAAAAGTAGCTGCTACACTTCCTCCACACCCACAAGACGTGGCTCCCCAGCTTTGGGTGGTTCATAGAAGTGTTAAGGAGGAGCACCTGGTGCACTCGATATATGTGGTCCTGCTTCATCCTGAGGTGTTGCCTCCATCGCCAAAGTGGCCTTTAGTTATCCCCGAGCCTCATCGTAAAGCAGTCTGGCGATGGGTATGGGATAAATTGCTTCATCCTAAGCTATCCATTTTATGGTGGCAGATCACTCATAGATGCGTGCGGGTAAACACTGTTGTTCATCGATTTCGTCCAGAAGTCTCTGTGATCTGCCCTCTTTGCACGCAGAGGGATGAGACAATTGAGCACTGCTTTTTCTTGTGTCACCATGTTCGACCTGCTTGGCAGTGGCTTCTGAGTCTTTTCCATTGTGACTTGAATAGTCAGCAGGTCCTATTATCAGTCTATCCTAGTTCTTGGGACAAGTTGGCAAAGAGGGCTTTCCACTTAGCATCTGCTTGGATCATCTGGTCCATCTGCAAGAGGCGAAATCTCCTCATCTTCAAGGGACAGCTCTTTTCAGATACACAAGTGCTTAGCGATGCCCGTAGTCGAATTGTGAAGGCGTACAAGTGTTCTTCCTTAAAGGATGACATCAAAAGTGTCATTTGGGAGCAATATCTTCAGATTCACACCTACTCATAGCAAACAGTTGTGCTCATGGTGATCTGTGTTCTCTGCTTTTCTATGTTATGTATGTGGTGGTAGTGTTGCTCTAGTGGATATCTTCTCCACTGGGTTTTGAGTCCCCCATGTACTCTTTGTATTCTTTTGAGTAATAAAGGTCCACGTTCATAAAAAAAAAAAAAGAGTTTAAGGACTCTACTATATTAGAAGTGAGATGTGTGAAACGACTACCTTTCAAATGTGTAGTTGCCCAGGAACTTAGAGGAACACCATCTAGAATGTACGTGGTTGCATTGGCGTAAATTTTCTCATTTCATCTATATATACATCATATTCAACATTTGTTACTGCACAGATTGCCTTCCAAAAGAAACTTACGAGCTCAGAATTGTTATTTTTCTTCATGTTGTCCACCAAATGCCTCATGCAAAAGGCATGTTCTTTGCAAGGGTAAACTAATGAACCTGCTTTCATTAATCCCTTTTGCCTATCTGAAATGAAAGTCAGGTCATTTCTAGCAACCATTCCTGTACCTGCCAAACTCTGCATGAACCACACCCAATTGTACTCATTCTCAACATCGCACACTCCAAAAGCCAAAGAAAACAGCTTTCCTGTTGCATCAATAGCAATAAAGTAACGAACAACAAAATTACTTGGTTTTTTCCGGTTAAAAATGTTCCATCTAGATCAATGCTAAAAATAATCAGAAAAAATGGCCTTCCCTTTCTTGCAATATTGCACATGTACCTAGATTAGCTAGCTATGACTCTTCACAATAACCAGCTAGATATGAAATAAGATTTGATAGCATCTCCAATTATCTGTGTATATGCAACATGTTTAGCATTCTATAGCAGCCTATAGGACACCTGCACACCATAATCACGAGGAATATCTGATGCCAAATCGATGGTTTAATGTCAGGTTGATCCCTAAACTTTTCCAGGTACTGTCTTTCTACCCATATAGCAATAGTATGTTTATTTTCTAATATAGAAACATCACCACAACTATATCCTGCAACGAATGTGCTGACCTTGCAAGTAGGTCCTCCATCTTTAAAGAAAACATAAAGCCTCCATAGACAACCATCTTTCTTTGAAGCGCACCTGACTATATACTTCTTGTTATCTGAGGCAACTGGAAGAAGCTCAACATAAGATCTTGTTCCATGCAATAATTACATCAGTAAAATCTTCAAGAAGCAACCAATTGTTCATTGATTAGAAGACAACTAAATTAGAGTAGAAATGCATTAATAGCAATGCAAATCACAAAATTGAGATAATTCATCATTGAAGACGAAAACAAATCTGATTTTTTGTTGAGAACCATGAAAAAAATGAACAAAACCTACCTTCTTTGCATGCTGGCGAAATGATTACACAAGCAAAATCTTCACAGGCAAAATCTTCCACATGCAACTCCAATTTGATTTGATGCAATCCGTAGGCAGTGCAGTGGAAGAATGGTGCCATAACTTTTCCTTCTTGTTAATTCTTTTCTAAAATATGTAGAAGGATTTTTTTTGGTAATTTTAAAAATACGGGTGGCTTTTTGAGAATTTTTGAAAACATTCATAATGTACTGGAAAAGTTTCCAGTATAATTTTTGAGGCGGCTCCACCAGATGGGGCAGCACACGAGCGGTGAAGCTGCGATTTTCTGCCAAATAAGATGAAGGGAATACATGCATAATTTGCACCATTCGTGTATTACATACTCGTAATTTTCCAATTTAGCTATTATGTGGCCAAAATGAGAAAGGGTATATCTATAACTTAAGATTTTGCATGGTTGGTATGCGTATTCGTATGGAAATATGGTAGAAAATTATGCTGGCACTATGGATTCGAAATAGGGGAATGTAGAGCTCGAATAATGATTCGATCTGGGAAGTTTACTCTGTCTAGCTCTTGGATCATTCAAACATGGCCCATATCAATGAGCACCGTGTTCGAGCAGCCTGGAGAGTGTTGCTAGATCCTAGCCACTGCATGTCGTTCGACATGGGGATGATCTTATTTGGTTTGGCGGTAGGCTTTGTGCCTGTGGAAAGGAATGGGCCTGGGCGTAGGCGTTATTGGGATGATGTTATTCCTGTTGATGAGGAGGACAATAATTTTGAAGACATACATGATGCTTCTTACTGGGCAGATAGCCTTGATGTCGTGATACTTGAGCCTGATGTGGATTATATCCCTGTGTACAAGGGTGATCGTACGATGGCCGTTGGTTGATAGAGTTGCTTGGGTGTTGATTGTACAGTTTACTTTTATTGTTTTCATGTATTTGTTTGTTGTACAGCTACAGGAGTAATGGAGGGTGACCCGGACGCAGTTGTTGGTGTGGAGGTACCAGTTGTATCCTTGCCAGTCTTTCATTTCATCTCCTATATGTACCAAATCGAGGGACAGAGTTAAAAACCACGCTGCGTTGGATGGCTAAGATTGAAATTCCCGCTGCGTTATGTGAGTTAGGTAGAGGTTACTTTGCCATCGATTGTCGTGAGAGTGCGTTAAGGGACAATCCGACGAACCAACGTAATTGTGATGCTCTGGTAGCTTGGGGCAATCCGACTGACCAATATGCTTGTGATATTCTAGCTGCAACGGCTAAAGTTGTACACCAGTTGATTTGGTTGTATTGTAGCAGCAGGCTGCCATAGCCACCCCGCATCTTTTCTTGTATATAATCCTCTCCATCATTCTATTTTATTCAAATGCTTCGCCTTTTCATTAGCATGGCATCTCTTCTTAATTCTTCATTAGTTCAGTATTATTTTATTACTTCAGCTTTGCTTGTGGGCGATTACCCTCATTGCATCTTCTCGTAAAGAAAGGTTCTTCTGGATATCAAGGCCAGTTTCCAGATCCCAATGATTATTTTGTATCATAGAATACATCACATTGTTGCATATGGGTTGGAGTAACTTTTCCAAATAACAGCAGCCATGTTGTGGCTTTAGACCTTGCAAATAAGGTCCTTGAAGTGGGAGCCTTTTCCCCCTCTTGAGCTTCTAGATATGGAATCCACCGGACTCTTTGATCCTCTTTCTAGCTTTTTAGGGTTCTGCCTAAACTTCGTGTTCTGTCCCTTGGCTTCAACGCGCTCAATGGTACTATTCCTGAATGTTCTTGCACACTTAGTCAGTTTGGAAGATTTACACATCAGTGTAAATTAACTCGCAGGCGGTATTTCTTCATTCCTTGATAATCTATTAAATCTCATTTTTGGGTTGCCCCTAGGGGGGCAAACCCTCGTTTATGTGGGTATGTGGGCATATTCAAGTATATGCTGGCATATACCTAGCATATGCTGATGACTGCTAAAAACTGGCTGCTGCCTGTAAATGGTCGGTCATCCAGCCCCATTACGATGGAGGAAGCAGCGGAGGTAGATTTGGAGCTCACTCTTGGATTTACTCCCAAAATCACAAATCGAAAGCAGACAAAGCCAACTTCTGATTCTTTATGCCCTTCGCATGATCAGGTCACAGGTTGTCTAGTGAAGTCCGTGCCAGAAAAAAAGGGAAGAGGCATTTTAAAGGTGCTAAAACAGCATGAAAATAACGTTGGAGCAAAGAAAAGAAGGAGAGTGCAAGTTGGAAAACAGATCTGCAAGCGTAGAAAGGTTAGATTTGAGAATGAAGTTATATCGGCCCCATCAACGGAGAGCAGTGGGCAAAATGAAAGTGGTGTATATGGGCCGATTGCGCTTCGTTTCAGAATCCAAATGCCCGAATCAATACAGGATTTTTATCCTTGCAAAACTTTGCAACATGTTGAGAGCTCCTTGTCAGATCTGCCTTGGGTTACTACCAAAGGCCAGGGTAAAATCGTTAGCGGTTTCCTTTTGAGATATTACAAAGAATCTGTAAAAATTGTTTGCAGCTGCCATGGAATCATATTCAGTCCTAGGGAGTTTGTGCAGCACGCCTGCTGATTGTAGGGTTGGAATTTTGCACAATCTTTCCCTTGTTAACTTCCAAGTGATGATGAACATTGACGGAATGAAATACACGGTGCAAATCCTTGACTTCCATTTCTTTTGAACACCTTCATACTTTCACTTGGACTGTCTCTGAATGTTCATGCTATCTTTTTTCAGTTTGAGATGACAAAAGGGGGCCCTGGAAGTTACAAACTTAAATTGAACTTATCTGAGATTGATGCTGAGATCCACACGCTTCGGGATGGCGGGCTTCTAGTCCAGGTTAGTTGTTGCTACTAGAAATTTTCTGTGCACCTCTTTCATAGCCACAGCTTGGTTTTGTCATCCACTAAAGCATATGTTAAAATACAAATATCAAAAGCATTGGTGAATTCCCTATTGCATGTAATTTAATGTATATGTTCTCTGCCGCTGGACTGATCTTAATTGTTGGCAGCTTGATGGGAACAGCCATGTTGTATATGGTGAAGAGGAGGCTGCTGGGACATGGATCCTTATTGATGGCCGGACATGCCTACTTCAGGTTGTCAGGAAGATATGATGACTATTAAGTATCAGAGTTCAAGTATACTGGTTGTTTAATGTATGGTCCTTAATTGCAGAATGATCATGACCCTTCACGCCTTACTGCTGAAACACCATGCAAGTTGCTTAGGTTCCTGCATCTGGTACAGTTCACTTCAAGTTGACAGAGGGTCAGGCTATGCTGGTAAGTGGTTAGGCCTTTCTTCTTGCAGGATGATAGAATGTAACTAAAAGTTTATTTTTTCGCAGGCTGGTGATTTGATTGGGTTGCTGGACTTGGATGATCCTTCTGCTGTAAGGAAAGCAGTACCCTTTGAAAGCAACTTTCCACAGCTTGGCAGCCCTACACCAATTCCCAGCAAAGAACATCAACCTGTGTAGCAAGCATTAATGCAGCACATATGGTGCTAATGGGATATGAACATGATATTGATGAGGTGATATTTCTGGGCAACACATATTTGCAATTTTTTGCTATGCTTACAAAATGATGGTTATAGAACATTGTTTGAGAAATCATATTGCGTTGCTCTTTCTTAAAGCAGGTGGTGCAGACACTTTTAAATTGTCTGGATGATCCACAATTGCCACTTGTTCAGTGGCAAGAGTGTATGGCTGTGTTAGCAGCAAGGCTTCCAAAGCAACTGAAGGCGGAGGTAATTTATCTACTTGTATAATGCCCTTTTATGTCTTCTGTATAAATTAACTTTTCTTACAATCTTGACAATAACTGCAGCTTGATACGATATTTAAAGATTACGAGACCTCATCCAACAAAAGACAGGGAGGTGCAGACTTTCCAGCAAAGTCTCTCTATGCAGCACTAGAGGTAATGCTTTTCCTTAAAACATTCCAAGGCATTGCCATCCAAGTGAATTAATCTAATAGATTGATTTACTCTTTTCAGAATTGTATCATTGCAATAGCATGCTGGATTGCACAGCCGATCTCTTTTTCAAAATGGCAATGGATCCCTATCGTGCTAAATATAAACCTGAGGTCACATCTGCTGCATTCCATGCTTGTTTAGATCGGCTTCTACCTTGTACCTTGCACTTTGTGCTTAGAGACTATAGACACTGTATATTAATCAAATAAGCCACATCATCTACATTATTTTCTTGTGCATCTTCATCTCCTTATAGTGACATATCTTGCACTTTGTGCTTGGTCAAGCTCGAGTATGAACTTTAATTCCAATTCAAACTCATATATGTAATAAGATTTCAGATGGAACATAAATATATTCTAGGAATACTGTTAACGTTGGCAGAAAATTTAAGTGCTTGAAGTGGTACTTAACTTCTCTGATCATTTTTATATTTAAGTCTATTCATCATTGGATGTGATTATGCCACCGTTTCTACGTGAAAGGTCTTGATCAACTATATATAAGGGATAACAAAGTGTTAGCGCTTGATAGCAACAATAAACATGTTTGAAAGCAATTAAGTAACATTAAGAATATTTGTTTCTACGAATATATAATTGTAAGTTTGCTTCAGTATACATCCAATACGCTACACTATTAGGGATACTTATTGCTACGCATTTTAGCAAAAAATATACCGAATTCAAGATGCCAGGTTGAGGGAACAACCCACTTTCGCGCTTTGTTTATAAATTTTTGGGTTGCCCCTAGGGGGGCAAACCCTCGTTTATGTGGGTATGTGGGCATATTCTAGTATATGCTGGCATATACCTAGCATATGCTGATGACTGCTAAAAACTGGCTGCTGCCTATAAATGGTCGGTCATCCAGCCCCATTATCAGCCTGCTACACAAACGCTATCCGCCGGACTTGGCTATGGCTTCTGCACCTCGGATTCTGCCCTCCCTTCCGCGCCTTCCGTCAGGGTTCTGGCGAGTTGAGCACATGTTTATCTCTTCCTTATACCCTCTAGGGCATAATCTCATCTCCCTTAATCTCAGCTATGCAACTCTTAACGATTTGGGAGATTTTTGCCCTTCTTTCTTTACCGCTCAGCTCATCCAAACATGTGACTATAATGCTACCCAGCTATGGACACCGGAAAGCTCCCTTTTATTCATCCAGGTATGGATTCTTTCGCTTTCTTGATATGTTTTATCTGTCTATGAACCCTAAAGTCTATAATCTATGGAGCAGATTACCAGATTTGCATGTGGAGGTATCAGTTTAGGGTTTGCATATGCACATCAAATGGTAGACGGTCAGGTAGGATTCAAACCGAAATCGATGTGTTGAGCGTTTACGAGCCAAAGACCATCCAGAACCTTTGGTTGTAAGATGCTTCAACTTTGGAAAGCAGAGATAAACAGGTTAAGATCTATTGGGGGTTCCAACTACACTTCATTCCAGATTGTCTCTGCTCATATATGGCGGAAGATATGTGAGGCAAGATGCATGCAGCCAGATATAACCGCATCACTTGCCATGTTGATCAACTGCAGAGGCAGGCTGCCAGATCTACCTGAGGATTACTTTTGAAATGCAGCATCCTTTACTGTTGCCAACACCACTGTAGGAGAACTAAATGTAAAGGGATTGCCTTTTGCAACTAAGATGCCCTTTGCCATTGATGAAAGCTTGATGAAGACTTAAAGGTAGACTGATTGATTATTGTATGCTCACCAATCGTAAAACTGCGATATGGTCAGAAAAGATCTAAGAATGGAGCCGAAACCATCTATATGTGGTCTGCAATCGCATGCACAGTATGACAGATAAATCTATGGTATGTAGCCACTTTTAGATAATGCAGATAAATATGCAAAGCCAAAATAGGTTGCCGACACATTGACTCAGTTTATCTGTGATGTTAATTTGGAATAACAGATTCTAGAACTTCGAGACAATTGTCTAGGCTTAAGAACAGCAAGGACATGGGCTATACTTAAGTGGCAGTGCTCTAGTTGGGACTATGTGCGCTATTTATCATGCCATCAAACACACAGGAATTTTTACTTGCCTTTTTTGCTTGCAAAAATGGGACCCCCGATTGGCAAATGCACCTGTGGTAAGCTTCTTTTTTTACTCATGCTACGATGTTGAAGGAAGTTGGGCTTTTGATATATGCGGAGATCATCTTTTTGCAGGAATTGATGACTCTGCCAAACTATGATGCGTGGGGAAAGCAGGCCACCAATACTGGCATGTTGTTTGTGGTAAGGTTTTATCTTGATTTTCGAGTTTTTGATTTTGATGATTGTTACGCCCTAAACGCAGCTTGCTACCTTGACCTTGTCCTTTGATTTTTAGTGCAGCCCAATCACCGATTTGCATTGCCCAGCTGAACTACGGTTCTGCTAAAATGTCGAAAGAGGTCAAATCTTCTTTCATTTCATAGCCTGCTTGCCTGGACATCTGTGCATCATAACTGAATAGATATTTAGCTGTCAGAATGCATCACAAAGGTTTATGGTGTGAATAATTTCATGACTGACAGAATACATCCCAGACGGTAAAAGTTCCTTTACATCTTCTTGGGTGTCGATGCTTAATATGGAATGTATCCATAGTTGTTAGTTAGCTATGCTAATGTTCTAAGAAAAGCAGTTTGTTTCATGTTGGTTTGCATTTGGCCATGATTATTCTTACGTTTGTATGTGTTGTGCATGTTTTTTGTTTCCATTTTGGATTGTTGTTTGTGGCCATCCATGGCCATGATTTTGCTTAAATCTTCAAGATGGTTAGCCATGATTTTACTTGCCACAGTGTTATCAAGATTCATGCAGAGAAGGCGATATGGGGTTTGGACACACTCGGTTGCAAAATCCAATCTTCTTTCTTTCAAGCTAATCATTTACGCGATCATTTTAGGTTTGTTAAGCTTCCTGCATGTTTTCTCAGAATTTGTGCACGAAATTGGAATAGATCTATGCGATTTCTTATTTTTGTATCGTTGTAGTTGTTTCTGCCAGTACTGTAGTTGATATTTTCTGCCCTGCGACTAACTCCCCTTTTCCGTTTTTAGAGAAGCTCAGATACATGAGCATTTTTTTGTATGCCAATGCTAGCAGTTGCGGAGATGTTTGCTTGAATCTTTGAATGTTGCTAGCTTGCCCTTACTAAGGGACGATTTGCCTATGCATGTTTTCAACAGAGTAAGCCCACAACTTTGAAGATTCATGATTAGCCAAGTAAGCTCCACTAGATTATTTCTTCTTTTCATCTTTGCTTTGTTATTGCACTTTCTTCTCTATAAGAACTTTTGTCATCTGCTTTATAGACCAGATGGTGTGGCTAAAGCCCTTGAGCTGTTTAGCAATGTAGGCAATGTCTGCTTTCCATTCCCGCACCTTTGCATGGCTGCTTTTGATGTTTTTATCTTCTGCCTGTTGCCTCTTTTGTGAAAGACACAACACTCATGATGTTTTCTCTTAGGAACAGTCTCTTGGCAAATAGATGCATAATATTCTGGAGGGTTATGGAACTTTTGGACAAGATATTGTGGAGGGATCTTATTTCAGATGCTTTACATCAACATTTTTGGGCCATAAATGAAACTGCCCTTCATAAATGAAGAAGAAACATTTGTAAACTTGGAGACAGGTATTGTACTTATCTTTACAAGAAATGTATCGCGGCGGCCAAGGCCGCCGCAAACATTTCTCTTTTTCAAAACTGTGCAGTTGGACCCCAGTTAACGTCCAACATTCTCTTCTGCAATGGCCAAGTGATTCTAGATTGATGTGAATATTTAGCTTAGTCTTTTCAAAAGTTGGTCAATACTTTTTGTTATTGAAGGTTCATGTGTTCACAGACATCAAACATCAAGTAGAATTATCAATTTGCAGAACTGAAGATGCCTCATCATCACTAGAATGATATTTTTGCGAATAATATAAATTACGAAATAAATCCAAAAGGAACTCCAATACAGCATCTCTCGACACAAAGGCTGGTGAGTTACCAAAGGCACTCATCTACCATCCATAAAAATCATCTAGATTTAGCTCAATAATGTAGTCTTTTTTCATCCGTGCCATCTCTGCAAATCAAAATATAATTGCAAATCAACTCAAACGTTCGCTACAATTTCACACAACGATAGAATCCACATACGCATTACGCCAAGATTAAGGATGAAAGAAAAATGCTAGTTTCAAGCTTTAGCAATGTAACAAAATGGGAGAATATTTACCTTGCATGCAATTAGTGAAGCAGAAGAGAAGCGCTCACAATAGCTCTTCAGGTGCTCTCAATGCGTCGAGACAATAAGAAGGCCTTCTATTTATAAGATGGAGTTTTGTTGGATGATCGACACACATGACTAATCTAGGGCTATATTTATGCCAAGTGCCTATATCACAACTCGCATGTAATCATTAATATCATTCGATATATATTTCATATCCATAATTATCCTAAAATAGATATCATTAAGATTCTATATATATTGGGATTGATATCTTCTAACAAATTTGCCAATGGCCGCAATAAATGCAAAGTGCACACATGTTGTGCTTTGATATTTCGCAATAAATGCAAAGCGTATTAATGGCCGCAATAAATGCAAAGCATATTAATGGCCGCAATAAATGCAAAGGGTATTACTAGCCGCAATAAATGCAAAGTGCACACATGTCGTGCTTTTGATAATTCGCTTAATAAATGCAAAGCGTATTAATGGCCGCATTAAATGCAAAGTGTATTAATGGCCGCAATAAATGCAAAAGGTATTAATGGCCACAATAAATGCAAAGTGCACACATGTCGTGCTTTGATAATTCGCAATAAATTCAAAGCGTATTAATGGCCACAATAAATGCAAAGTGTATTAATGGCCGCAATAAATGCAAAGTGCACAAATCCGCCATAAATGCGATGAATGCAACGTGTCATTCTATGGTAATGCTCATATCTTCCTCCGCCATAAATGCTCATAAATGCCTCAAATCTGAAATTAATGCCATAAATGCCTCAATGCAACGTGTCATGCTCTCCTAATTTTTAAGGAAGAAATTACGTGCGAACACAAAAATGTAATGCGATGAATGCAACGTGTCATTCTATGGTAATGCTCATATCTTCCTCCGCCATAAATGCTCATAAATGCCTCAAATCTGAAATTAATGCCATAAATGCCTCAATGCAACGTGTCATGCTCTCCTAACCATTGACATTAACAACCAACACATAACTACCATTGACATTAATTAACACAACCATTGGGTCCAGCAAATTTAAATTAAAATCCCCCTTAAACCCCCTTTGGTTTGGGTGCATATTCACACGGGGGGTGACTCCGGGCAACGAGAGCTGTTGGATAGGCATATTCACCCCTTATTCCTTAATATACACCGTACGTAAAGTTCCTCGTTTGTGGGGTATGCAAGTACAAAATTTGCTATACTGTATAACAAGATTCGCAAAATACTATAAGATTTCAAGCGGAATACTATATGGTGTTGATTTCTTACGTGCAAAATACAATTATGAGGGCTCTCGCTGCCCCCGTGTGAATATGCACCCAAACCAAAGGGGGTTTAAGGGGGATTTTAATTTAAATTTGCTGGACCCAATGGTTGTGTTAATTAATGTCAATGGTAGTTATGTGTTGGTTGTTAATGTCAATGGTTGTTATGTGTTGGTTGTTATGTGTTGGGGGATTTAATTTTAATATGTTGGATGTTAATGGTTTGTGTTGCAAAAAAAAAAAAAAAATTGGCCCCTTCGGGGCCTTAGGGATGTCACCGCCCCCCCATGTGACAAAAATTTTAGAATTCAAACCAGAAAAAAACTAGAATTCATTTGAGGCTTTCATCACCTGTAGCTTTTGAATTTCATCACAATAAAACAAATAGAACATAAGTAAAAGTTACCATAAAGGTAGAGCAGATTGATCCCATTATTCTGAAAGTCATAAAGTTTGCAACACCCATACACAAACATTTTTCAACTGGAATTTAACAGTAGCCTTTGGCCTCCATGGATTCTTGTGATGAGAAACCAAAGTGGGAAACTTTTTTGCTTGCTAGCACAAGGATCTAGAAGCCTTGGAATTTGCTTAATAACTGCCTCAAAATCTAAAAATGCATGGTAATTTTTTGCAAGCTTCATTCGGAATGAGCCATAAAACAATATCCAATAGCACAATCCTGTATTAATGTAGGATGTGAAAGCCTACCAAACCCGACCGAAAAATTGCTGTTTTAGCATAAATAACTTAACCAAACATATCCATATCATACACTATAAAAAAGATCTCGGAGAGAGCTTTCCAACGCAATAAAAATCATCTCAAAACGAGCACGGATCGAAGTTATGATAAGAAATGCGCTTGCGGGCGGCGAACCGCACTACATGCGCCCTTCAAGCCCTTCATGTGCCCATTATGCACCACACACACAAAAAGAGGGCTTTTGTTGTGAGCCATTGGTTGTTGACCATTATGCACCACACGAAAAAAAAAAAAGGCTTTTGTTGTGAGCCATTGGTTTTCAAGCCCTTCATGTGCCCATTATGCACCACACACAAAAAAAGAGGGCTTTTGTTGTGAGCCATTGGTTGTTGACCATTATGCACCACACGCACAAAAAAAGGGCTTTTGTTGTGAGCCATTGGTTGTTGACCATTGAAAAAAAAGGCTAAAATCAATGGCTCAGAAATGGTGCACTCTAGATGTACGCATTAGTACATCCATTTGAATACATCACGAAATCATAGGAAAACCTTAGTGAAAAGCGTACAAAAACATAAAGAAAACCCCCTGTTATTATGCTACATATTTGTAAGGAAGATATTAGAGGCGAGCAGAAAAATGTAACTGCCTTATAATAGGAAGGATGGCTCTTATAATAGAAGTCAAAATTTGAGTTGCAAGACAAATTCCATAATAACTAGAGCTAATTTTGTCGTAAAGGTTCTCCTAATGTTGGAGTATTTATAGTTTAAATATGATATACAATGTTGAGAAGCAGTAGATTTTGTGTTGCGAGTGGGCACTTTTCCAGCAAGCCAGGTTGCAGTCGCCCTTCCAGCTTCTTTGTAATTGTTTAAGGTTCAGCTATGCTCTTTTTTTAATTTTGCTATTCCCTTGGTGAAGGAACAAGTTCGGTCGCACATTACAAATGCATAACGAAGCGACTATGCGGTCGATTTTGGAGCAACAAATGATTGTCCGATTTCCTAAATCCCTGTTTGTTCTTTTACCCCTAGTGAAATCCGTGGCTATGGAAGACACGTTTCATCCCTATTTCGTCTCAACCTAACATTAATCGAGGTGTCAATTCTCAAGGTCGTGATGCAAATTTGTTTTATATCCCGTGTATTATTGTGTTGCTTTCGTTGTTGTTCAGTATTCATTCCTTTTAAGTTTGCGACTTTGAATATAGCCTCTTCGGATACATGAAATGATAAATGATTTGACATCTTGCAACAGATTGCATCAATACAAATCTTCTTTTACTACCATATTTGAGGTTATTGAAGATGATGCTGGGGCATTAGAACTACTGAAAAATATTAAATATATCTTGATAGCTAGGGGTATAGAGACACTATAGAGTATATGGATGCAATAGATTATTGGAGTAATTAGACAACAAAGATGCCATTTTGTTTAGCAAAATTCACTTGATTCATCTTCCTTAATTACAACGACATGTTTGCTATGTCTCTTGATATATTATTTGCAGATACAACAATGCCAAAAAGTACAGGTGTAATAATGCCAAAAATACAGACATCATGAATTAAGAAACCACTTATTTTTCTAGTGTTTGCAATAAATTAGACGTTTGCCATCAACATTGCCCATAAATATAATGCATCATTAACAAGCCCAAAGTGAACATATGTAAAAATGCAAAACAGGTTGATCAGATCTGGCTCATATTGAATTGAGACTTATTCTTTTATTCGCAAAGTCCTTGCTCATTGTGGTGATTGCAATATCCCTTAGTCTTGTGGATGATGACTAATTCATTTTGTCTACATAGCATCTATGTAGATGCGATAGCATATATGTACATGTGATGATGTATAGAGGATTTTGTGTGACATTTCGACATCATAGAAAAATAAGTATAATTTTTATTACAATATCATGGGCTCAATTAGCAATTGTGAAATATTAGCAACACCCAGCACAGAGAGTACCACGGGCTTCCATAGATACACAAAAGCAACCAGACATACCTTATCCATAACAACAATGATGACAATGACTAGGGAAAAGATTTTGGTTATTGAGAGATGAGCGATGCACCACTAGGGCACCAATTCCTAGGATGCCAAATATTTACGGACAATAGTATGATTGACGGATGAACAATCTACTACCAAGTACTTGAAGCATTTGATTATTGCTTCAAGTACTTCAAAGGCAAATTTTAGATATAGTTAATGCCATTTCCACTGCCAGGAAAACAAGAACTACATCGCATGCCACAAAAAGTTTAAACTTCATCTTATGCCAAAAGTTTCAACTGGCTTGGCTGCTCTTTTAACTGCTACCTTTTTTTAGCTCCATCCATCCATCCATCCATCCTGGAGACTGAGAGTTGATTGGCTTTGAGGTATAGCTTTCCTTGTGGTCTTACAGATCCTATGCCAGCTATATTATATTTACCCTCATCCATGTGGGTTTGTGGCATATTCCAAGTATATGTCAGTATATGCTCGAAAACATGACTTTGAAGTGTGATTTAAGCCATTTCACTCTCGGGTCACGGAGGGCAACCCTCCGTGCGCAGCACCTTGTTTAGTTTTTGCAGTATATAATCTAAGGGAAAAAGTACCTGCGTCTAGAAAAGCTCAAAGATTTAGACCGGTGGATCAATTGAGTGGCTAGGAAGCCTATGCAATTTACAGCAGTTGCAAGGGATGAATATACATGGCTCAATTCCTTCATCACGTCCAAATTAAAAAGCTTGGATCTATCATCTACATCCATATTTGGAATTATTCTAGACAGCATTGGTAGCCTCCAATAGTTGGATCTACCTTCAATAAACATATCTGGAAATTTACCAGACACAATCAGTGGCCTCTATAGTCTGCAAACACTTGGGATCTCAGATACAAAGCACTCTGCCCATATACTAGCATCTAGATAAGCTCTCCATTTTTCTAGAATTGCTTCTTTCAAGAAACCATTTGATATATTCTTGAATCACTGAGATCTTTGCACAATCTTACATACACTATAATGCTTTAAGTGGCGTGTTTCCGTCCTCTGAAAATCTGACCAATCTTAAAGATTTGTACTTGGATGGAACCAAATTATTGCTCTGCCAGCCAACATGAGCCATTTCACTAGCTTATCCATTCTTTCACTTGGCAATATAAAAATCAGTTTTGCCAATATTGCAGGGGTTTTGCAGGGGTTGTAACACTTCCATCTCTTTACTCGCTTTACTTTCCCAACTAGGGGTGTACTGGAGATATACGAAACATATTCCCTTCTAGCATTGGAAATTTATGCCTGAGTCGGGTTACATATTGATTTTAGCAGTTTACAGCAGTTGACAAGCCTAGACTTAGAAGAAAATCTCATAATACTATATCAATTGCAAGGGCTTCGAAGCCTTCCAAGGCGTCAAATCTGGTCCTTTCCACCAATAGGTTGCAAGGGAATATTAAAGATGGAGTTAGTAGTTGATTCGACCGTTGGAATATGCCCAAATTAATTGAATTGATGATTGGGATGAAGAAACAGAAAAATAGTGCAAGAGATTGATTTCGATGCAATCCCCAAATCCCATTGGGCTTATGTAACACAGTTCCAAAGATACATGGCCTTGCCACAGTTCTAGAGTTAGGCAATCTAATGCTTTGTCACTGCATTAAGAGGTCAAATTCCAATATGGCTTGCTACATTGCAATTGTAGGGTATTAGTATGTGGAGTTTGTGAATAATACTAGGTTTGGACAACTTATGCTGCACATCTACTAGCATTTAGAGATACAATTTGGGAAGGGCTCAATGTATCAAACAGTAATCTTAGTGGGAAGATCCCACAAGGATTTGCCTTCAATTACATAGAGGCATCTAGCTTCAAAGGCAACCTGGGACTATGCGATCACCCCTTGCCACCCTATTCAGGACGGACAATCATATCCCTTTTGTCTTCAATTAGAAATTTCTGGAAATCAGTAAAGGCATGGGCCACAATGTGGCATGTGGGCTTGCGGTAATTCTAATATTAGGAAGCCATTCCTTGTCTAGTTTATCCTGATTGACTTTGTTATAATGACTTAAAAATGTTTATATTGTTTTTCAGAATATAAATAAAATCTCTTGGAGCATTATAGTTGCATAGATTATTGACAAATACAAGTGCTCAGAGCAATGCAATTGAAGACATGGAACGGGACAACGGATCATTCACATGCATGCTTTATGCTTATGCTTGTCTTGCAGATCTATTGGAATGGTGATGGATACATGCTTGCAGGTTGCATAGTGAAGTTGTGATGGACATTGTGAGGCAACTATTACTAAGATGTACGGCAAGTGCGGTATTGACCTAGATGCAAAGGTTGCCTTTGATAGCCTAAGAAATCGGTTGTCACATGGAATGCCATAATTGCTGCCTATGTCCAAGCTAAGGAAGATGAGAAATCTATGAAGTTGTTTCAAGAAATGCAAGCTAAAGACTAGAGGAAGGGAAAAGATTGCATGCTTCTTCTTCAAGTTGCAATTTAATGATGCATGTAGCTATTGACGTTGCCCTTGTTGACATGCATGGAAAATAATGTTACCACAAGGAGGCACTAGAACTAATAACTTCATGGACAATAATAATTGCATTTTTCTTGTAATAGATGCAAATCCAGATTAGGGAAGATGTTACAATATGTATTTATTCTAGTTTGCCATTGAAGCTATTCAAATTAGGCATTGCAGCATGGATTAGGGATGATGCAAATACGTTATGTGAAGCCATTCTGTTTTCCAATGGCTTGCTGTTACATAGATTGCACATGGTATTTCAAATTCCCCCCTTCCCTATATTTTTAGAAAAGCTTATATTTTAGAAGCAATGTAAGAGTGAAAAGCATTTAGCAGTCTAGTGCAGCATCTATGCGCAGACAGAATACCGGCTCCAGGTCTAGATCGTTGCCACACAATGACAGTATGCTTTTCATAAAAATCTCCTCTTTTTTTCCCTTCCTCGTGATTCTCCTGCCTTTCTTTGCTCGAAGATGATAGAGATGTTTGTTTCTAAGGATGGCCCTGGAAAAATTTCATGGTTCTTTATGATGCCTTAACCAGACCTTACAATGCTAATCGATGTTGCTATGCAATTCTGTTTGTTCAGAATTGCTCGTTGTTTGCTTAGCGAATTTATAGATCTGTGTCCTTCAACTGTTTAGGAAAGAAATGCAGGTGAATCGCAGTAGAGCTCTTGTTCCACTTTCTTTTATTCTGTCAAACAAGGAAGCTGTGCATCGGGGCATAAATCTCTACTCTTGTTTCCATGGTGCAGATTCTTGATAGCAAGGCTTAGTCACAAGTTTAGTCAACTACTACTATTCATAAGCTTAGTCATCTCGAAATGACAAACAACAAATGCCACATAAATAGAAACCATACACCCTAACATTTAGCTGCCAATTCCCTTACCACATTAGTATATTTTAGAACGAGATCATTTGTAGTAAAAATATTAATCTTCCTAGCTGTAAATACTATTGTGGCATAACAAAGGGTTGTGTTTAGATTCCCGATTTAAACAATTTTTTGCCCCTTAGATATAAATCCATCGTCTTCAAACTCATGCTCGATGAATGTTAAAACCTGAATTAGGCATTGGACATAGCCAAGATCCCGATGAGGATGTTGGGCTAATTGAAGCTAGGACACATTACTTTAGGAGCCCACTCTCTTTAGCTTAAATTTGTTGTCGCTTCCCAAACTGCAAATGAGATTGGCAACGCAAGCCAACACTTCTGTTGAATGTCATAAATTTCTTCTGGGATCAATGTCCAAGTTGCCTTTGTGATCATAATGCACGTGGGTTAGGCGACGGATCTTCACGCCCCGGGCTTGGAGGAGGCTATCGTGGGTTTGACCATGGGTTGTTTATAGGAAATTATTCTGTATTAAGACATAGAAACGTTTCTATAGGTAGAGAAAATAGTTTGTATGCGCGAAAAAAAAGGAGAACCCGTCAGACTGCCTGCTGACCTTCATCAGTGGAGGAATGGACCACTGTGACGGTCATCTATGGTCTACGCTTCGCAAGGAAGTGCAAATCCGGCAATCGCGCTCAAGCCAGCAGGCTTCACTTCATCGTCCGGGTTATGGGATTTGTCTATGCATTTTCAGCATAGTTCCTAGTACGAACTATAGAACAGATCCTGTTCAAGTATAGTCGTGCTTCTTTTTCTTTATCCTTCCCTATATATCCATCTAACTGTTATCAGCTTTGCCTGTGGGATATTTTCGAGCTTTGCCTCCTGGAAAGTCATGAAGGCAAGACTGTTCTGTAATGAGCCCACATCAAGTACGTCACTTCCGAAGAGGTATGCATCCATTTCTTTTTTCTGTACATTAATCTTCATTTCCCAATACTCTTTCTCCCTCCTTGCAAACAATGGTAGGCCTAAGAACTTGCAGGCCCTTTTTAGGGCATTGTTAGAGCCTAACTGGCAGTTCCAAAGGATATCTCCTGAGAGCCCGTGTTGCAAGTAAGTTCTTAACTAGGTGCATCAAGCATTGTAAACATCCACAGGTGCCTGGAAGTAAAGGAAATGATGAAATGACTGGACCTCAAAGCTCTGCCCGGAAGCAACATGCTGAAGCGATCACAGCAGACCAAGTTGACAGAGGGTTTTGCTGAAATGAAGGGTTTTGCAAGAATGGTGGGCACTGGAGTATGTGGCAATAGGAGACTAATGCTATAAGCAAAAGCTTGGCTTGAATATGATCTGAATTATTTCTGTTTGCTTTAAGTCGTCACCATGAATGTGGCATAATCTGCAGTATCTGCACTCCACGATGTGGCATAATCTTCATGCACGTTATTCCGCCGTCTCTTTCCTGCTCATTTTTTCATACTTCATGTGGAGCAAAGCTCTTATCTTCTGTCCTAAACTTTAATAAGAGTCCCTTTCACGGGAAACCGATATTGGCATTTCAGAATTACAGCATCTTAGAGTTAATAAATAGTTGGGCATGGCATTTGTTATGCATTAATGTGGTCAAATGCATGTGGTCTGTGGTAGTAGAGCCAATTTAAAAAAGATCACAGCAAACAAGTTGATAGGAACCCTACTATACCTCTATTCTTAGAGGATAAAGTGGTTAACATGCTGAAGCGATCACAGCAGACCAAGTTGACGGAGGGTTTTGCTGAAGCGAAGGGTTTTGCAAGAATGGTGGGCACTGGAGTATGTGGCAATATGAGACTAATGCTCTAAGCAAAAGCTTGGCTTGAATATGATCTGAGTTGTTTCTGTTTGCATTAAGTCGTCACCACGACTTTGTGTGGTAGCCATATAAGCCATGAGAAAGTCCAAACCCCACCAATCCAAGAAGGCTATTTATTCTCAGCATGTCATATATCTGCCAGAACATGCAATAGCTTAGCTGCCTTACTGGAGGCATTTAGAGGCCTACGGAAGTTTCACCATTCGTAGACAATATGAAAGCTTAATTCCTTGGAACAAGCTGTCTCTTGCAATGTGTGCAGTAGTTCTACTTAGTACAAGCCAAACAGTGCAAGTTACTCAAACAGTGGCCATGCCAGGGAAAAGCTTTATGATCAAAATGCCATAATTTATGAAGATGAGGTATTCAGTTAGCTTCTGTCAGTGCAATACTATTATTTATCCATCCTTTTCACATGGCTTCTAGATCATGCAATTCAAGTATAGTATAGCACAATGAAGGCTGTTGCAGATTAGAGGCAAAAAGACTTCTCTTTGACAAACACTTTCTGCCACTGTAATCTTGACATGAAGGCTATCTTTACATTTTCCAATGCTGGATGGATATACATACTGTCTTTTGGTTTGCCTTAAAACATTTTGTCTCGCATACTATTTCTTAGGTGCAAGAATATTGAGGCTTTGGTGATGCAATACAGTACAACATGAATGCTCCAGACATAATATTTAGAGAGAGAGATTTGTTTGTGAATTCGCTCAATGATTCAATGCCATCCCTGCAAAGATCAAGGTTTCAGAAAGCAGATGCTTCCGGGCAGAGCTTTGAGGTCCAGTCATTTCATCATTTCCTTTACTTCCAGGCACCTGTGGATGTTTACAATGCTTGATGCACCTAGTTAAGAGCTTACTTGCAACACGGGCTCTCAGGAGATATCCTTTGGAACTGCCAGTTAGGCTCTAACAATGCCCTAAAAAGGGCCTGCAAGTTCTTAGGCCTACCATTGTTTGCAAGGAGGGAGAAAGAGTATTGGGAAATGAAGATAAAATATGATCAAAATGCCATCAGTTGATAGCCATCGTGTAATCAATGGAGTCCAGGGGAATGAAATCAGGTTGCTCGGACGTCCCCTCCATTTCAGGCCTAAAGTCCTTGTCAGCAACATCAACAAACCTCTCATCTCCATCTCCAGGGCTGCATGCATCATCGTAATACCTCTTCCTCGCCTTAGCCAATCGTTCAACGGGCTGCATACCTGCAGAGATGTTAAATATAACACAACGAACGTCACTGGGCATGCCCTGCGATGGATTGAGCGTTATTCTCCACGCTGCCTTCACACGGTGCTCTGAAATGAGCGCACAGTTAGTAGGCAAGATTCACTGGCTAGATAGTATAAACTTGCCCATCCTCAGCATCCGGCACACAGTGTATACAAAGGAGGCAGAGAGCTGCTTCCTCCCATGGTATTTCACGAAATGGTGGGCTCTATGCAGCAAGTTCTTATTGTCCAACACCATAACACTTTTCAGATCACATGCGCCATGTAGGAGATACAGTCTTTGCCCATCTCGATCTGTTTCTCACTCACGTTATGAAGCAAATCTTGAAGTGGACCTTCCCAAAGTCCTTTAGGCAATATCTAACGAGCCCCTTAAAGCAATGCATCCTTGTATTCTTCAAGGTCTTGCAGATGAGGGGGATGCCTGCTGGCTTCTGGGATCCCCAACCAAAGAACTTTTTGATAGCAGCATTCATAGCCCGAGGTGTTCTTAGCGTCATTCTCAACACAACCTAATAATGCAAGTGATCCAGCTCGAATCCCCTCTCAAGGGCCACAACCCCTGCAACAGTCTTATGCTTCAGGTAATCCTGTCAAACATGTTCAGCGGGACATCACTCACAGCATATCCTAGGGTAAGGCTCACATCCAGCAACCCACTGCCCTCATCCTCACTGTCTAATCTAGCCCTGCCCTTAGACCTCCCCTCTCTATTCCCCACACTAAAAGCATCATCAACACAAGGAAAATTGGCTTCAGGAGGCAGAGCTTGTTTCTTACACCTAGCTGCCCTCTTCAGCATCTTACCTCAATTGCAAAACCAGCCGCAGGCCCGAAACCACAACAGAAGCTTACTCCACAAGGTACTTGCAGCAGTAAACAGACAAGCAGAACAAATAGATGAAAGCAAAAATCGTACGTTATCTCAGTCCTAATCAACAATTGCCCAACATAAACAGAAAAAACAGATGAAGGCGACTTCAAAGGCTTGCTCCTGAAGAACGATAGGCAAGACACAGCCACAACCACCACATTTTAACAACGGACTCACCTCTGACTCGAAGAGAACATGGCCACGACCTCCACCGCCATATGCGGAACTGTCCCTGCTCTGCTTCATCGCGTCCAATGCGCCCATGAAGACATTGCCAGAACATCACTTCTAAAAATACCTTCGACCTAGCCGGACCAACTATAGCCATCCAAACCCTTATTTCTGACGTCAGAATAATACCCTTCACCCATACGAATACCCTCCTCGACCTTTGGAAATCTTATGTTATCCCAATCTTAAACAACAATTGCCCAACATAATTGAGCAGAATTGGAATATGCAGACCCACTGCACCCCTCCTCCCTAAAAAATCGTGATCATGCAACATGTGTTTGTGTTATGGCTAGACACATGGCGACAGTTTTGTAACCGTATATTTGGAGGGTGTGATATTGAGTCCTTGTCACCTTATATAATCTCTTGTGTGAGTATGAGCAAAACTGTGGAGGTACAAGGTGATCTAACTTAGAGAATTTGAGAGCAATGGGTCTGTTCAAATACGAAAGTGAGCATGCTAGCAGAAATGACGAAGATACTCAGTGGTCTAGAATGCAGCCTTCCACGTTGCTACCCAAAGAAATTTATTCTCATTTAAGGCCGAAAAAAACGTCTCTCTCCATCCGACTAAGCATAAACGCTCCTCAAAATTTCGTCAATGTTTGTTTACTTTATTAATTGCAAAAGAGCTACGATGTACATTATATGCTTTGTTGGCTTTATGAGACACATGGCAACAATTTTGTGCCTGTATGCTTGGGGGGTGTGAAATTGAAAATCAAAGATTTAATGCACTTGGAGGAAAACTAGGAGCTTTACATGCCATAGATTACATCATGGATGCCACACGATCGGCGTACTCGAAGACCTGTCCAAGGCACACCTTGTTTAGAATATGAATAGTTGTATCATACTTCCATATTAGTAACATCTTTCTTAGAATTTACTCTAAGTTGGTATAAGAGGAGAGTAGATTCCATTTAAGTTGATGTAAGGGTTGGCTGACATAGGATTGATGAGGCTTTAACTAACTAATCTTTTATTTTGGGATGGCGTTGGGAACCATGCCAGAAATGCCGCATGTAATGCCGTATGCGGCATTCCCTTTCCCCTGCGGGACATTTTCCAGTCTCCATCTAGTCTTCCTTTTCGTATTTCAAATTCCAGAGGGAAGAAAGCGGCATAGGGTGGGCGTTGATGGCCCTGGCCCGTGCTTCTCCGTCGAAAATGATCTCCTTACATTGGTGAGCCACTTCCTTCGGCCCCATCGAAGGAACCATTTTTCACACTTCCGTTTCGTCTCCATCTACATTCGACTAGGATCTGCATTCAACTAGGAAAATGTTGAACTAAACTATTAGATAAGCTATAACTTGGATAAATCAAATGTAAGAATGTCTATGACATTCAGGATACATTGCATTGGTTCGCAAGTCAAATTCCTAATTTTTTTTATTTATTTATTTTTATTAAGTGACAATGTATGCACAACCTTTTAAATATAATTTTGGATTCTATTAAGACAAGAGGCTTAAAAGGTTTTAAATCGATTGTATGGGGTGGCATGGACTTAAGCAATAGCTGGGATGATTGTGACGAGCACTTCAGTTGCAAAACATTACAAATCAAGGTTGTACAGGGCAGTTGCACTATACTAGCACAAAAAAAAGAATGGGTTAATTTATTATTTTTTTTATTATGATAGTCTTATGACCTTGTTATTGAACCTTAAACATCTTATTCAGAAACTCAAGCTTATTTTCTAGGGTTTGTTTTGGCCAAGGATCTAATGTAGATCCGCACAGTTTTCTTACAGCCGGTTGAGTGCCGGCCGATATCTGTAACAGACAAATAGAGTGTTCGCATATATGAATGAGGATCTTCACATGCTTGGGTTATCAATTGTATGATGGCTTTACAGGGTACATAGACTAATGGAGTGTTTGCACAGATTGGTCTGCTTTGGACAGGGTAGTACCAACGAAATTAGCTGGCTTGTCTTAGGTACTGCTTCCACTTAAGGCAAGGATTTACAAGCAATATTCGCTTGTTCTTTACATACAAGGCATCGTATCTTTGATCAAACTAGTGTTGTTATAACCAGAACTAGTCTTAGTGACATCCCTGATTTCCATATCACTGGCACGATTTTGCCTAGTCTGTCTCCCTCCTTTTATCTTCTCTCTAAAATGGACAAAGAGTTCGACCAGATGGATACTCCATCAATGCAAGTGAGGAAGAGCTTGATGAGCTCCTAGAGTCCGAATTACAGTGGTGTCTTGCTGAGATAAGTATGGAAAATGTGCAAGTTCCAGTTAATGTCGGAGGCAGCAAAAGGGCACTTATGGATGATTCTGAAAGCAGGATAATAGCAACACTAAAAAACTAGCAAGAAGGAATACACGGGAAACATCTTCAGTCCCTGAAACTCAAATGCATGTTGAGTATATTTCTGACCATGAGGATTTACAGGTACCTTTAGTTTATTATCTTCTGAACTACTGGCTTTGAGTTGTTCAAAATCAGTCTTACAGGACCTATTTAGACTTAGAACTTATTTTAGGTTGATCTGAATGCATATCTGGATGATTTACTGCTCCATTATACAAATAAGAGTGTGCTTAGGCATGATACAGGTTCCCTTTGATTGATCTCCCTTGATTTAGCTGGCTTTGGGTTCATCAAAAGCAGTTTACATCAATTACATGGGTTTTTGAGATTGTAAGGATGAAAGCAAAATCGTAACAGGTTTGTGTTAATGTATTTTGCAAAGAGCTCTGCTTATTATGTTTATAGTATAATACATTCTAGCTTAATAGTTTGTTTTATCAAAATGGTTTAACCTATGATTATAAGCAGGCTTGTGCTTGTTATAGTGGTTAATAGCTTATTTAAAATACTAGGTCTACTTTGGTGTAGGCTATTAACGAGAAGAGAAAATTTGAAACAGATTTGCTAGATTGGCATTTTCTATTTATGGCTACTTGTTGCTGGTTTATGCTTCTGGAACAGATCGTTTAATGATGTTAATATAGTCTGTTATACCTTTACACTATTAGTACTACTATTGACTTTACTAAATCAATTAGATTCTTTCATTCTGGTACTAATGGGCTACAAGGGAGGTGCAAGAAGTGACCGGTGATAAACCGAGAGGCTCTAGGTACCTTCTGGCCCTGGATTTTTTACCATTATCATGCTAACAAATTCTTGATTGGCTGCAGGTACGAACATCTCTCTTCTTCTTGCTTTTTCTTGTTGTTCTTGCGGTATTTGGAATGAAATGGATTTGAAAACGTACATGCAACTTTGGTAGCTGAGGTTTACTGGAGGACAATATTATGGCTGATTGAAATTATCTCTACATCAGCCATATAAAATCCTGCAAGTTTTGCAAGGTAATCACTCTATTTTCCTAGTTTGACTCTTAGCTAAGAATTTTTAGATGCTAAAATATGACATGAGTATTTTGGAATGTGAGCTTGCATACATCCCTATGTGTAAGTCATATTATATAAAGTTCTGCTCTTTATGAGATGAAAAACTGAAGTGCATAACAACAGTAAATTATAGGTCTAAAAGAGATTCACTTCTTGTAATATGTTCTGTTTAATTACAATTTATTTGGTACAAATGTACGGGGTAGATATGCTGTTGGTGTCTCTGTTAAAAATGCTTTTAATAATGCTGGTGTTGATCGAATTTTTCGCCAAACCCTGTACTTTTGTCTTTTAGAATTACAATTTGCATTAAGGGAAATGGAGATGTCCTGAAAATTTTAATATTTCAGTTAAGCTGATATTTAACTAGGCGGCTGGTTGGATCATTGCAAAACTGATTAAGTTAATAATTGTTCTCATTGTTTAAAGTTTTTTCGTTGGGAGACCATGATCTTAAAGTTTATTCAAATAATTGAGATATCGCTGATACAAAAAATTAAAATGGGAGTGGTCTTTTTAATGATCGATAAATGACCAAAGTGCATACTAAGACATTAAGGTCTTTGAATTTGAAATGTAGATAAGTTTTATAGGCTGACTGCAGGCAATAAATTTTATTGTTGGCTAATGGTATAATTTTAACTGAGAATCGAGAATCGAGGTCTAATCTTAAAGATATACTCTTTTATGTGAAACCTTTGGTTGAACAACGGGCTGTAAGTAGACTGGCATACTGGTTAACTAGAAATAAATGTAGGAACTTATTGTTAGAAATTGAATTCAACAAGTTAGAATTGTTTGATATATTCACTATGGTCCATAAGTAACTTGAAGTTCTTGTTAAAGGCAAATTGCACTTAGTTGTTGGGATTAAATGCTTGATGCACGAGGGGTTGACAATGTTTAACTAAGGATAAATGTGCTTAGATCTTTGTTACATCATGTGGACTTTTGTATTCCTGGAGATAGGTTATTAAGACCAAAGACATTAAGTAACAGCCTTGTAAAACCAGTTATTTGGTCTGGTTTGATCAGACTGCTTAGGGATTGATCAAAGCAGATGCAATTCTAAGATCATTTAGTTTTGGCTGGGTTTTTTTTAGACACTTCAATTCACTAGTTCAACTGGTGTTGCTTGTGTCTTTGGTATGCATTCGCTCATCTGGTTAATCAATTTTTTACATCTATGATACTAACATCTTGACTATGGCACAGGAAGGTCATAAACAATCTGATGAATATGTGTTCGAATTTGTCCCACCCACTTGGAATTCAGAGCTGATTGATTTGGGTTATAGTATAAGCAACATTGAGATGCCTAGTCTTGCTGTACAAACACTGTTATGTTGCATCAAAAATCACAAAGTCCATGAGTATTTGATGATAAAGGAAGCACTTAAGAAGGACGAGGAGTACTCAGCCATTGCTCACCTAGGTTTTAGTGAATGGCTCATGGTGGTCCCTTCTATCAATAAGGCTGCTGATGACTGGAATAGCATTATTACTTTAATTGACAAACTGTATAGTGATCTTCCTGGTAAAATTTATGCTTGGACTGCTGAGGAGGACCGTTGCAAAGTTCAATATTTTACTGGCCTTACTGCTTTGGAAGCTGCTAACAACATTAAGAAAACTAGAGGCAATGAAGTAGATTGGCTATTCCCAGAGGATGAGGAAGAGGAAGATCCATTTGGGGCGTCCCTTCTCTCGGACAAAGATAAAGAAGCACTCCCAATAGCACTTTAGTTTCACACTAAAAAACTGCTTAAGGTTTTCTATTATTCCTGAAAGGCTTGTTGGAAGCCATAGTGTTCTTTACAATCAAGCCATATGGAGGTCAAAGAACTATGGAGCTCTTGCCCCAATTAGTAGGGATGCATGGATTATACTTGGTAACATTACACCTGCACAAATTACAGCAGCCAAGGGAGCTGTTGAACGGATGGAAAAATTTGTCACTAAGGAGAGGGTTAAACTCAATAGATGCACTTATACATAAAGGGGGTATGGCATCTGCGTTCGGAGGGTAGCAAAAAACCCCCCTTGTATACACATTTTCAAAAGGCAATTTGACCCCAATGTGTAGAGATATTGCTCTAGACCAGTGCCTAAAAACACCCCTAACCCCTAAGTATACGTACGCAAATGATCCAAAAAACACCCCTCCGTTGAACTCTCATGGGTTATACGCTAATGAAAGGTGAATCCCCCGGGATCACCACCAGATTTTTTGATAAGGTTTCTATCAGAGATGACTTCATATATATCAGCCAAAAGGCGCATATGGCATATCCAATGGAAGAAAGAGGTGACTTCTGCTTAAAAAAGCTCTGGATGCTACCTATCCCTACTTCAAATGCTTAAGTGAAGCACCACGTGGTGGTAAAAATAAAAAGTGCAAAGATAACATGATTTGGTTTGACCACGCTGTTTGGTTTATTCTTAACAATCTTCCTGATGTTTATCCTGATATTTCTGTCACTGGACAGTGGCGTTTAAGAATTGCCTCAAAACTACATTGAAGAAAAGTATCATGGCCTATCTGTCCTACTTGGTATTCAGAGAAACTCTTATTGGTATGGCCAGAGATTTGGCTGTCGACCCATGGGCTGACTTTAAGCTGAACAGGCCAAGGTGCAAAATGGTGGATATCTACGAAAAAATAATCAAGCACATCAAGTTTATCAAAAACGCTGATGTAACAAGTAGCTACAATAGTAGCAAAAAGTCTAAGCAGACTAATAGCAGCACTGCCAGCTCATCTCAATGCAGGATCAAAGCTCCCCCAAGAATTACAAAAGTACCAGTCAGGCAGCAACTATTGAATCTGAAAGTGCTTTTGTCGAAGGATTGGGGACTCCCAACTCTAACATAGGGCACTCGGTTACTAAGGACTGCACTGCAAAAGAGCAACAAAATACGAATATAACAGGGCTGAAATTGGGCTTTAGGCAACTGGTATATTTTCTAATTTATGCTCAATTCTTAAATTTTTAGCTATAATGCTTGTTCTTATTATGATATAACAAAAACCAAATGAATTAAGGGGTCAAGGGAAAAAGAAGGGGGGTTGATCCTTCCTTAAGGACCATACGGATGATTGTTTGATGCAAAGCACCATCTTGCCACTCGGCCTTGCAACATGCAGTTTCACACTGCCATCTGATAGACTGTTATCCATCTGTTATGAACTTTTAAATACTTAGGAGTGCTAGGATACCTTGTTTACTTAAACAAATTTTTCTTGTCAACAGATGGATAAAGTCCTATCAAGAGATGTTCTAGGAAGGTGGTACATACAAGGAAAGAATTCCAAAAATAAGATGAAAGCAGTACACTGCACTTTTTTTATCTAAAGTTCTTGATAACATTTGTTTACCCAAGATTTTCTACGGGATTTTCAAAGAAGTTTTGCATGACATTGGTACAGAGATATGGATAATACGATGTTTAGTTGTAAGTATATTGAATGCCTTAGTGATTTATGCTACAAGCCTTTTCAGACCTTTGCAGCTGACTGTGAAGCTATGTGCCCATGTGAAAAACCATACATGTGCAAGTTCGTGGATAAAAAGTTGGGCATATTGTCACGACAAGCAATATGATTGTACATAACAAATTCCTCAGGGGCCTTTTTCTAAAAGGCCTTAACCACATACCTGATCGAATGCTTATCATGAAGGAATTTCAAAAAGAGATTGAATTGTCTAATGATGCTATCAATGGCAAACTAGAAAACAAAATGTTTAGGTATCGTGAAGATAATTGTACCCATACCATACAGCCTATCATAACACTCACGCATTAACTTGCAACTCTGATCGATGAAATCATCTCTACAGACAAGTCTTGCTTTACTAGCAGAGACGTGATTTCCATCATCTTCAACCTGCCAATTTATTTTTCTAATCTGTCTTCCAGGATTGCAAGATGGTATTTCGTAGGTTGCAACATCCACAATGGCAATTGCAAGCCAAAGTTATAAATGTACCACGTGTTTGCTCAACAATAGCAATTCCAATCATAAAAATACAGTTTGGCATTGTCTATCAAAATCCTTTCAATGGATAAATGGATCAGGACATGGTGATAGGTAGTGAATGAATACACCGTACCTGTAGCTACGATTAATAGAGCTTTCTCGACAGACATCACAAAGCTGCAAAACAAAACAAATAAACAACATAATGAGCCTATGATAATGGCGGTGGCAGTTTTCCTAAGTTGCGCCACCAAATAGCTTCAAAAACATGGAGATGCAATTTTTGGGTTGTCCAAAGGGCAAACCACCCTTGGGAGGAGGGATGATGGAATATCCTTTTCGACCCAGTTGTGTATGCAGCTGAACCAGAGGCAGCGTTCTCCACTCAGGAGTTTGTTAATAATGTCATTCAGGTGGGCACTGAGGCGCATAGGATTGCAGGGTGTAAAATCGCTAGTGGGGTACAACTTTTGGCGAAGCGTTTAAGCACTTTAAGTGCTGAAACTCGCGGACGTCGAAGCCCGTCACGCCCTTCTCCCTCCTTTTCCCCTGGGCGCGAAAACTCAGATCAGTGTTTCACTGTTGACGATGGAGGCATGGAGCGCGGATGATTTTCACACCATCAGAGGTCTGTGCAATTCGGGGGTGAAGCCCCACGAGGAAGAAGCTTGGTTGGAAAATAATGTCACGGATCGAGATTGGGATTCTGTTTGGACAAAGAAGTTGAACAAGGGAAAAATAAAATGGCACTGTGCAAAGGAGCATCTTCAAGAGAAGTTGGAAACACTCTGCCGAAAAATCTACAAGAATTGTCACAACAAAGAAGTAAGAAAGCAACCGGCCCTTTGCTTTTTGCGTTTGAAAATTGCACTAGATCAATACTTGCACCGAGGAACACAAAGTAAATGGGCTGCATTTGTCGTGCAATGTCAAAGATACCACAACAATAGACAAGTAAAAACAGAGGCGGATGTTGTAGCACATGTTAGGAAAATCTGAAATGAAGGCAAAGCCAAAGGTGGCAATTTGGATCAAATGAGGTCGGTGCATGTGATGAAAACATAAAACCTTAGAGAATGCGAAGACGGGAGATTGGAAAATCAGTTTACTTATCACAAAGAATCTAGAAGCAAATAGGGAAGTGAGCTGAAAGGCAATGAGAAGGCCTCGAATTACGAGAAAATGATGTTGGAAGAGGCTGAAAGCAGTTTTAAGACAGCCACAAATGATTTGGCTACAAAACGGGAGGAGTTCAAGCTTAATCCAACATGTGAGTTGGAGGCGAAATTAAAGATTTGGAGCGGTCGGTCCGGATGGAAACTTGGCACGGGAACAAGGTACAAAAAGCAATGAACCCTACATCCGTTAATGAGCAGGTCAAACGTAAACTCAAACTTGAGGAGGAGTTAAAAGTTCTCAAGAAGAACAAAGACTTCTGCATTTCTACATAAACAATTTGTGGAAGCTGAAAATGGATATTCCCGCAACATTTAGCATCTCTACTATTATAATGAGATAAGTTGCTAGTGGAAGATTCATTTTATACATGTT
Organism: Isoetes taiwanensis; assembly: GCA_021234155.1. NCBI lineage: Eukaryota > Viridiplantae > Streptophyta > Lycopodiopsida > Isoetales > Isoetaceae > Isoetes > Isoetes taiwanensis. The sequence goes on from JAJEKV010000005.1 coordinate 20,920,696, forward strand.
CGACATGTGGTCCGAATTCACTAAAGCTTACAAGGTTAAGTTTAGCAATCGAATTGCCAACATGAGTATCATATAGCTTGTTGTTCATTGTTGAGAGGAGGACAATGTATTCATGGTTGCCCCGGAAAGGTGCGGAGGGTGTATTTGACGAGCTAGGTTTTGGCCATGTTGCTGGTGCTTCAAATAGTACACCAAAAAGGATGTGTTAATCCGTCCCCGCGCAATTGAGGTCTCACCGTTGAGGGTTCAAAGAAGGACAATGGTGCCATTTGAAGATGCACAACACACCGCAAAGTCCTATAGAGTACTGATCAATTGTGGTGATTTGATTGCAACAGCAAGTAGAACCACCACCACCAGTCAAGAAGTCGCCCAAGAAGCTATAGAAGAAGTCTGTAAAAACAAAGACCGGTTGTGGAAAAAACAACGCAGACCGATTGTATAATGAAGCACCTAAGGAAGTTGAGGGAGTAATTCCATCGGATGAGGGCAACTTGGTGAATATTTGCGAGAAAGGAAAGGGCGTAAGAACAAAGAGGGGTAAGCTGGAGGATAGCAAAGTAGTTGTTCAGGCTACAAGAAAGAGAACAAGAAGTAGCTATGCAAAAGATGCAGGAAGCAGTCTCAATCATGACACCACACATATCGAAGTGTGTTCTGAAGAAAATGCAGAATCAGGCCCTCAAGTTTCAGGTGAGCCTGATCTTCAACAAGTGATTGCTGCCATTAATAACCCTGGAAAGGGGGTATGGGCATTGTTGGGCAAGGCCACAACTTAGTGTTGATTAAAACATTGAATATTATTGATTTTCTTTTGTTGCATTCATTGTAGGATTACCAGTTCATTCTCTGTTAGGTCGAGGAGAATCCTGTTGTTGATACAGAAAGGTTTCCACATTCAACCCATTTTTCATTTTCATCTTCATCTATTTATTCATGTAGTAATTCCTGTTGTGTAGGTATTCAGGATGTTCCAACGTACTAAATATTGATTTGCCAGCCAAAGATAAACTCATTGTCTTGGATTTAAATGGTGTGTTGGTAAAAACATTTGGTGCAAATGAACACATACGCTTGGAAGCAGGATTGACAATGACATACACTAGCAGAAAGAAAGTGATATTCAGACCAGAAGCAGTGTTCTTCTTGAAGACTTTGTTACAGAAGTGTTGTGTTGGTATATGGTCATCAATGCAACTCTCCAATGTGGAAGATGTGCTGCAAGTACTATGTCCAGATTTGAGGGACAGATTTGAATTTGTATGGGGACAGGAAAAATGTGTGCAGACCAGTTTTCACCACCCTAACAAACCCGGGCTATCAGTCATGATGAAGCCACTTGGGAAAATATATGAGTCATACCCAAGATTCTCGGGTAAGACTTTGCTTCTTGATGATTCATTGTACAAGTCTTACCTTAGCAAACCCTGGAAATTTCTGCGGGTACCTGCATTCAAGATGGATGTCCATGATGAAGTGCTACCAGTACTCACCCCAAAGATAGAAGAAATCCGCAGCCAAGACCGAGGAAGAAATGAAGTTCTTGGTGAAGAATACACATAGATACAAGCCTTGGCCTAAGAGCGGATAGAAAGATTATGAAGCTATGCTTGGAAAGACTTTTCGGAAAATAGATTCTGCGATTCTGCAGGTGTTTGTGAAGGAGGAATTGGAGAAGGTTTATGGTGATGACGCTTGTCATTCTCCATGATTATTGGTCCTGTTTGTCATTTATTTAGGCCAAGGAATCCTACACTTTTCATGTACCATCTTTATCTTAATTTAAGAATGTTTTTGCTATATTGTTTATGTAGTTCAATGCAGACTTGTCTATAAGTTTTTGCTATATTGTTTTATATATACTTCAATCTTGACTGAAAAAGGGATGCTTAAAACTTACCAAGTGCTTAAAAAAAAATTGCCTGCAAGTGCTATGGTTTGAGTCTTAATGGCAGATACTGCTTATTGTCTTGCAGTGACAGATACTTTTATGTAGTTGCTTAATGTCATCATGTGCTTACTGTCATGCAGGTAAGGTGCAGTGCTTATTGTTAAGCCATATAACTGTTTAAAGGTAGCTGTTTATTGCATAAGTGTTTCGTGTGTTCATTGCTTACTCACCGCACCTGCTTTGAAAGTGATTAAAATGCTTAGTGTTTGCATTGAAAGAGCTAGAGCTTTGTTAATCTGAATGGATGGACATGCACGTGAATTGAACTTCATAAATTTGATAGATAGACAAAAATAACATTTCATAGATGAAGAAGAAGAGATCTCAATGAAACAAGAAACAAAGTTACAACAAAGTTTGATGGTAAACAAGATTTTTTATAAAAAAAAGGCCATTAGGCCAATGTACAAAATTTTTACAAAATTTTTACAAAATTTTGGCCCTGAGGCCAGTGTATTCTTCAAAGGGGGTGTCTTCTTCAAAGGGGGGTTGTCTTCTTCATCAAGGGGGTGTCTTCTTCAGGGGGGTGTCTTCTTCAAGGGGTGTCTTCTTCATCTTCTCCATCCTGCATTCATTCTCCATTTGCAACAAAAGAAACAAACGAAAAAATTAAACAAACGAAGATTAAACAAACGAAAAAATGAAAGCAGAAAACAAATGAAAATTTGCATGTACCTTTAAGGAAAGCCCCGAGCTCCTCCAAGTCGGCTTCCTCGTCTTCCTCTTCCTCTTCCTCTTCCTCTTCCTTCCTCTTCCTCTTCTCTTCCTCTTCCTCTTCCTCTTCCTCTTCCTCTTCTTCCTCTTCCTCTTTCTTCTTCTTCTTAGCCTATCCATCCACGCATCCTTGGGCGGTGACATATTCCTCCTTGAATTCATTTCGATTCCTCATTTTCTGATTCCTTAGGAATCGGAAGATGAGGAATCGGAATCGAGACTCCTCAAACTGGGAGGCGATAGAGTGGGCGGGAGAGGAGGCGCGTGAGTGGGAGGCAGCAAGCACTTCGGCGAGGCGGGAAGAGTGGGAGGAACACCTCTTCGACGCTTAGTAAGCGCCGCTTGAGGTGACCTCCGGCTCCTCGCTATGTGCTCGCTTCATGGGAGGATTGGGAGGATTGGGAGGATTGGCGGATGAGTGCAGAGGAGGAATTGGCGGGGCGGATGAATTGGCAAGGAGAGCTTGTAGGCGAGGGTGAGCTTGTGGGCGCCCTCTTGCTTAAGTCCTCGTGCTTAGGGCGTCAGTTGTCACGATAAACCTCACACGCCAGGAACAATTAATTCAGTAACGGTGCCGCAATATTTCGTATGACTACTCGAATTGACACATGTCACATCAAGGAAACGCCTTGACAATATAATTTTGCCAAGAATGTTGGGATAGTGATGGTACCAAAATAAATAATTGAACCTTATTCCAATGTCACAAATCTACATTCTTATAAACAACAATTCAATCTTCAATTCGGCACGCGTGTCCATGCACCACCACCCTTGTGCATCCTCACTATTGTTAATATATATAAAAAATATGTGCTTACATGCTTAGGTCTTTGGAACAACAAATCACTTGAAAAGAATAACATCAATTTCGTTAAGTGTCAAACAATTACATTGTTATTGGGAGACTGGCCATAATTTTTTCATGGGTCTCCTGTGAAATTCTGTACATGTCTGTGCCTTCTACTTTTTCCATATCAATTTTAGGATATCTTACCACATGGCTGTGCACGGAGGCTTCGGGTTGTTTAGTGAGCAACATATACTTGAAATTACCCAAGAATTGATAACACAATCCACTTAAGATAACCTCATGCACTCCCAAATTTTGCCCCCATCCATCTTTGTATGAATCTTCAAGTGTGCATTTGGGTTCTCAGGCACTTGAGGATGTAGAAGTCCACACCCTCGAATTGTCTACCTCAAAGATTCCTTCGCAAAATTGTCACCTACCTCTACCAAATTATTGATCCATTCATTGGCTTGTTCAAGAGTCTCCTTTTTCTTCTCAACTCCCGGTTTTAAGTCGGTTACCTCCCACTTTCCAAATCTACACCGTATTGATGCGGGGAGTCCCAATTATGATCCATGCAAAACGAAAGGTAAACATGACAGCATCTATGAGCAAGCCTGTTTGGTCTAGTCCCACGATGTGTCCGATCTGATGAATCTTCTTTGTGCCTTTGAGTGTTTCAATTTCATATTCTTCCATGTTTGCCACAACAGCAGGTTCAATTTCCCAAAAATATCTTTTGATCTCATCTGTTTCATCGACCGGTAGATCGCTGAAAATATGTACACGTAAATTTTACAATATCTTTAGCATGCCTCGCTTGCACACCATTGGGTTTGAGTTGTTCCTTACTTAGCGACCTTTTGATAACAAAGACTGCACCATCATGTTCACCTTTACCATGAGCAAGTGGCAAAGTAGTTCCACACTATTTCCTTGTCATTGATTGTGAAGTACCGCCTAAGAAAAAAAAAAGGTTTTCCGACTTGAATTGTGATGAGCAGCCATCACTCCAAAACCAATGCTTCTCATACTCTATTTCCTGTTCCTTAAGCCATGCAACATGCTTTTGTAGGCGTGTTCCACAAATAATGAGTCATGCACTTTATCATCGAAATGTAAAAGTGAGTCTCTTTTATGATCTTCCTACCGTTGTTGAGTCTATTCCCGATCTGCTCCAAACCATTTTTTTTTCTCTTCTTTGGACGGTCTTCTTTCATGCAAGACAGAACGGGGAATATCAAAGACTTTTGTCATGCTTATATGTTATGTGAACAAGTATAGAAACTTGGTGCGTATGCGGTGCATTGATCGGGGCTCATTCGGATCTTGATGCTGTAATTTTCTGCAAAGTCAATAACGGATACAATTGTATCTTCCGAAATGATGACACACACTTGTTTTAAACCGATTGGCACCGCCAATGTGCTATGTAATTGTGTGGAACAAAATCTGATATTACCTTCTTCACTTCCTCTTGAAATTCTTTGGGACTTCGTCATACGTACTAATCTCAAGACAGGGTTTGTACCTCAAAGCCTTTCTTGGATCCCCGAATTCTCGTCCTGGTCCATGTGTTGCTTTTCAAATGTCTTCCAATTAACTAGTAACCGAACCCGTGCCATCCATTTCCCCGTGGACATTTTCTAATTCTATCCAACCCACATTTTTACACGCCAACATCAAGCGGTTATGATCAAACCACTCCTCATCATCACCTTTGCTGCAGACCACTTGTCTCCATAAATCACGGGTACACTTGATTGTATGCTCCTTGGCTGCACATTCGGGCGGGGCCACAAATCTCACAATTGGCGATTTGCAATTGTCATGAACTCCACCCGATTTTCTCAAAACTGTTCAATCCTTACATGATGTATTCAAATTTCAAGTGGTAAATGCAACGGCATGTATGCCTCTCACGCATCCTCCTTACAAAACTAGGTTTCAACCTCTCAAAAGTCTCGCAATGCAATTTTGATATGAGGATTCTCCTCTCTAAACCTCGAGGTAGAATTGCAACCGCAGGGAAATCGTGTGAATGCCAAATAAATGCTACATATAATGAACCCTACAATATAGGATGAATACTTACTTGGTGACTTCAAGAAGGTGAATTGATGTTCCATCTTTATTCCTCTCGATACATACTTCCTCACGTCTTTCTTGTATGGAGAAACTCTTGTATTTTCTGTCCGTAACTTGATAAATGACTTCTCTATTGTGATCTAACATGCTATCCATCCGCTTCCTCCTCCCGAACATTGACCAAGGTCCTTCCCCTTTGTTAGCTTGCACCCTTCTTTGAAAAGCATTTGAAATTGTTTTTCGGGGATGCCGAGCAATCCGCCACTTCGCTTGATTCAATGGCTTGACACCATTTGTACCGGCCGGCACGCCATTATCGTGGTGGACTTCCTTGCACCTAAGCATGTCATAATTCCTCTCAAACTTATGTTCTTGCATTGTTTCCTTCAAATTCTTCACCATTTGCTCGGCCATAGTAACACGCTTAGATTTCTTTATAGAAGCAATTGGTAAATCCCTTGCCCTCCAAAGAAGACCGCCAAGGATGCGGCCTTTGTCATTGTCATCAACATTTGTCTTGATTTGGTTGAATACTTCATAAATTTCTCCTGAAATTTCTCTTATTCTCATGGGTCACTTTCGGTCTCAATTTCTTATTCGTCTTTGAAGGCTTAATCTTTAGAAGAGAAATTCTTCTTCATTGCTACCTTCTTTGCATACAATCTCGCCTCGATCTCTCTTCCTTGCTTTGCATCAATGGCTCAGAATTGAAGCGGGGAGAGGAATTGGGTTTCATCTATCCCGGTTTTATTGTATTGCTGAATTGGTGAGGGCAAATTGTTGAATTCGGTTTCGTGCAATTCTTGGAAACAATTAGTCCCTCCATTTTGCTTGAATTCAAGATGGGTTAGCCCGCCATCCAGGAATATGGCGGGCTACAGGCATTCATGTTTCCGGCACCAAACATGTTCATGATTCTCTCAGTCTGTCATTTGGCCGCCAAGAGCACCCTACATGTCAATACTTCAATCACGCACGTCGTGTTTAAAACACACCGATTTTAAGCACTTGTAAGCGGCGTCCGGACGGTGATTTCTGCTACCCAGTACCGATTTTGCACCCTGCAGCATCACTCCATGTGGGGCATTCTACGTCTATTGATAGTGCCATATCTGTTGCGGAGTAGGAGCACTTGGGTGTCCCAGCTTCTGAATTGCACACATTGTGGTCTCATATGAGCCTTGCAAGAGCGTTGCTTGTTCAGGAGATACGTCAATTAGATGCGGTCACAAGGCATGCGCAGAGTGGCTCGGCCATGAACTAGTTCTCTTATGTGTTTTGCTGTTTATGTTTTGTTATTTGTATATGAGGTTGTGATCCACGTTGATGTGAATTTATGTAGTGCTTGCAGGAGCACCGAGCACGTTGCTGTTCGGGAGCTCAGCTTCCTTGACTTGGTTGAGTGTCCTTCAACACATTGTACAGTTTGTTTTTAGTTAATGCATGGTTGTGGTGATGCTGCTTATGGGAAATGCTTTGTTTATGATTGCCACTGAACTGAAATCACTTTATCACTTTTTATTCATGTTTCAAAGTAGCACTAACTTGTTTGATGCATTAGTGGGCTTCGGCCCCTGGGCATAGCAGGCATCCCTTGTGTGGGATGGTTGCTATGCTGTGTGGGATGGTTGCTATGCTTGGATGAGCATGGGAATCATGCTGGGGTTCGACTCCCCAGGCTCATAATTTGATGGTCATAATTGCTGCTGGAATTACATGGCCGAGATGAGAGACGAAATTATGCTGCTGGGATATTTAGTACTCATGAATATTGAACCATGGGATTCTTGTGTTAAAAGGGTGAGTCAAATGAGATGGATTTGACCCCATCTTGACTTGCATTGAAAGGCCCAAAGAATATGCCTCGATCCAATGGTCTAAAAAAAATTTAGAACACCTCAAATGATAACACAACCATAATATGGATGTGACTATAATGGGGATATCAGTTCCGCATAAAACATTATCCCTAAGCAAAGGGAACTCAAACCCGTTTAAATACTGGCTGTTTCCATTCTCATCTGTTCCATTCTGATGTTTAGTGTCAATGTTTTCCTCCCTTCCGGTAACTATGATTGAAAGGCAGCATGACCAGAAGACTTTTATAAAACAACGAGTCAATGTTGACTGCAGCTTAAATCATGAGTGTAAAAATAAAAGAGCATTGCAAGAAAGGTATTCCACCTCTTTGGTAAAGAATGTAGAGAGTACATGTAACAACCATGAAGTATTGGCCTCCCAGCTTCCTGAAATGCATGGTTGTGTGCATTGCAGAGAATAGAGGGACCTGAGATAATACATTATTTTACAGATAGGCTCCCATGTCTGAATGCGTTGCCTAGGAATTTTTTACAGTAGATGGATAGGCTCTTTACAATATCAAGTTGCGATAAGAGTGAACTCACTGTCTACTGCACACATGGTTCACAGACTTTTGAAGTTGGACCATCCAGCAGAGTAGTCTGAACAGGCTGGGCATCTGGAGCAGGGGAACTTAACCCATTGTCCAGCATTGTTAGTTGGAGAGGCAAATGAGTATTAAAAAGCAAGATTGTTCCAGAACCATGCCCAATGGTTCTGAATTCTGAAAACCCACAGTAGCCTTGCTTTTTCAGGGCACGTCTGACCCGCCGCCTGTTAGAAACAAAAATTAAAATTTATCAGCAATGCACAAGCATTGTTGAAGGTATCGGCATTGAGTATGCTTACCAATATCTACCTGTTGATAGGTGGTACCAGAATTGGGGTCCTCCATTGTGTGTCCTTGCCAATGTTTCAACATCATTAAACTCTAAAGCCCAGGGACAATAACGAAGCCAGTAATTGATTACTGTCCTTTCAGCATAATCTAACTGTTCACAATATTCGTATCTAGCACCCTCATTATCTAGCCACCAAGCATCTTCATGATATGCCACCCTGAGTTCAAATCAAGGATAAACATAACAAAGAACAATATGGAGGAACCAATGAGTACCACCCCTCTGAAATGGATTAAGAGACCTTACCCTATTTGGAGTGGACCAATGCTATGGCCGCCATCTCCTGTGGGAGCTGGCATGATGAAGCTTGTCTCCACATGGCGAAGTGCATTCAAAAGCATTCTATGCGTTGTTCTGTATTCATCAATGTCTACATGAAGAATTACAAGCACAATTTAATAGATTGGCACATATCATTAAGTGTTTCATACCAGCTTATTGACAAACATGTTTTTTTATCACTAGAAACTTCTGAAAACACTATATAAGAAACCAGGTTATAATTTTTGAGCTAGCAGAAGCTCTAATGTCATTGAGTGCCATATCCACACTAAATTTGTTGCCTGCTCCACTTGCTTGTGGAATTTACAGAAGTAAAATGGATTTGGCAAAGATTCAAATAGCTGGTTTCCTCAAGCTCATCTTGAGGAATGGATGCCTTTTGATAGAAAATCCTTTTTTCCTTTTCCGCATTCTTAATGTTTCTTAGAAGTTACAAAACTAAAAATGTATGCTCTAGCAATGCACAAGTTTTCCACAAGGTTTGTGCAGACTGGCATGTGTAGCTACTGTGGCTTTTTTCACAAATGTTGAGGTCCACAACCATGATTGCTTTCTGCAGTTATAACGAGAAATCAACAGGTCGATATAATGTCTGTCATGGCTTCCACATGTTGCCCTGTTTTCTCAAAATTTCAAAACCTCATAAGAAGAGATGTGCAAAGGTTAACCACGTTGAAAGTTGTTGAACTAACAGTTGAAAGTAGATTGTTAAAGAACTACTATGAGACATACAACATCTTAACAAGGGATCCATAAGGGTTATCGTTTGTTGGTAGCTCAAATACATGTTTTGGGCATTGCAACCAAGGAAACACCAACAGACCTAATTGATATGCGTTTGATATAAATGACCTGTTTAATCCTTCCACCAAAAGAATATCCTTGAGCAATTATGCAGATAGCCCTTATTCTAAAAAAATGACCGAAGGGAGAGTGGAATACCTTTAGGGGGAGGGAAAACATCAAAAAACTTAGCATCAGCAAAACCAGCAAGCCCTTTAACACGAGCTTTGACGAGTTTTAGTCCATCACGATGGGGACGCAATTCTACATCCTCTCGATCTGGCACATTGAGCACGTCCCCAGGAAATAAAACATCAAGGACAATAGAATTCATCTCTTGAAGATCTTCAACACTCAATCCAAAACGTTCTGATATATCCCAGGCAGTGTCACCAAGTTCCACAACAAGGGGCTTGGTGGGTCGGCGCCATGGAGCACAGGAAGTGGATAACCAGGGGCGAGGAGGCACCTGCAGCACCTCTCCGGCATATATGACATCGTCTTCCAATTCATTGGCTGCTTGAAGGTCTCGCCAGTGCACGCCCAAGCGCTCCGCCAGGCTCCACAGCGTATCGCCTTCTTCCACCAAAATCTGGGAGGCCCCTGCCCCTGCCATCGCCATAGCCATCGCATCAAGCTTTTGTGTCTTTGGGTTATTCATACTTTATCAACGTGTCAACTTTATCTGAGCTGTCAGTGACTTGTACACTCCGGGGCCACTCAATGAAATCCTATGTTCAAGGAAATGTGCCAAAATTCCGTCCGATCAAACAGGCACGCCTTTCCATAGTTGTTCTATTAGTTATTAGATCTGATTAGTTTTTCTTGACTGTTTTAGCTTGACTCTTCAATCTGATTAGGTTTTTCTGTTTTAGCTTGGCTCTTCAATTACTTCTTGTTTGGGTCTTAAATCTGATTAGTTTCCCATACTATTTTAGCTGGACCGCCGTATTTAGAGTCCAGAATGGTATTTCCGGACTTTTTTTGTGGTGTTTCTGACCACCCATTATCAGCCACTACGCACTTCGCAGTTTTTCTTTTTTTTTTTTTTTTTTTTTTTTTTTTTTTTTTTTGTAGGCAAGCTTTTTTAATTTTCTATTAATCTTAAAAACGTAGTACACGACCTTATTGGAGTAGGCTCCACAATAGGCCAGATAAAAATATTTGCAAGAACAATGGTCTATCAGATCGGAAAAATAGTCGCAGTAACACACCAATCCAAGATAAGAGTCTGAAGAGTAGTACTGTCCCTTCAATTTCAAGCAAGAATGCAGCCACTATAAATTCTACAAACATGGCCCTTTGAAGCTCCAACACCGACAAATGCAAGCAAATGGAGAGCTTAGGCGAGAAAATTTCAAGCAAGAATGCAGCCACTTCAGCAGTTTTAAGCCCATAACCAACTGTTTTGGGTCATTTTTTGCTCGATCCGGCCCTATCTGAGGTCAAATCGCTTTCTCTCTTTATCAAACTAGTGTTAAAGAGGAAGACAAAGCGATTGGAAGGGCTTTTGATGTGACGCTCCCTGAACATATACGGCACTCCGGACGTATACATACGGGGACTTTCCCCTCCCAAGGCAACCAACTCGTCATGGGCAGGGCCCTCCGTCTGACTCGGACCATCTATGAAAAGATGCCCGGGTGAAGGACATGGAGGTGTCATTCGGCCCACGCCTTCGATGGGACTCCTATGTCGCGGAAGCGTGAATACAAGTTAGCATACAACATAATCATATCATAAATAACCACCACGAAGGGTGGCACATCCATCCGACAGATAATAACAGAGGGAATACATTTAATACTAGAGAAAACTCCCCAAACCCAAGGTTCTACCCCGGCTCAGACTCCAGTGAGGTTCGACTGACGGCTAGGTCTCAAGAGATCAGCAGACCGAATCTTGGCATGGCGTTGGCTGGCATAGAACATTGGCTAGGGTTGTCCACTCCATCCGCCCCTCCTGTGCACACTTTGCAGATGAGCTGAATCAAGCTATGACGTCATTGTAGCCTTCCGGAGACGCAATCCCAAGGCATCACCCTTCGGGACTACTCCGGGTTACATCTCCCCGGTCCGATGAGGCAGGTTAGGGAAGTGTCCCTTCCCGGAGTCGCAGTGAATCCATGGGTGAGCTAGAGAATGCGTGCCGCCTCATCGATCCCCGCATACATACCCGACTTACTCCCCTAATTCTACTCAAAGTACAGGGTGCTCACACAACTGTACCCAGGGAGTGTCAGACCCATACCCGGCCGGGTTCACTGGCCAGCTATCAGGCCTAGCTCACTGAAGGAGTCCCCGTAGCATTTTTTGCTCAGGCGAGACCCCACTCCACACTTCATCACCACGGCTCCTTGTCTGGTGCTTCAATCATGCCATAGATTCCACAGCTCGGTGGGATCTTGTGCACAGGCCGCATTTACTGGGTACTAGGGGAGATACTAGGAAGGAAGGAAGGAAGGAAGAAATTTTTAACGTCCACGGAACCCAATCGGGTTATGGGACCAGAACAAACAAAGGGGCAGAAGCCCTAACAGAACAGAGGGTCGAAGCCCAAAGAACAGAACATGGGGTCAAAGCCCCGTTACAACACACAATACAGGGCATACTCGGGAGCTATGCCCCCTAACAAGTCTCAAGTAGCAAATATAAAACAAACGGGCATAAGCCCGGACAAAACTCGGGGGCTATGCCCCACATCAAAGCGAGCAATAAAAGGAAATCCAAAGCAAAATAGAGTCAGGACGCCCAGGGCTATACAAGAACTGTCCATGGATCAGTCGGCCAATGATCCCGGATAATAGCCTGGCCTCCCCTGTACACAGCCCACTTCCGTTGCAGTCGAGCTTCGCGGACTCGGCATAATTCTTCCCTTCGCCTGCAGAGCTGTGCGGGGGTAAGGTCTTCCTGGACGGAGAAAGCGGTTCCCTTCAAGTGGTTGCCATGTCGGAGGATGTGTAATCTGGACGAGGGATCCCGAAAGCGAACTAGCAAGTGCCGGGGGCGGTCGGGTCGAGCGGCTCCAACCCGGTGTGCAGAAAGGACGCCCACTGCCTGTATGTGCATTACCTGAGTAAAAAACCGGTCCACCTCAACTATATCAGGAGTGTCACTCGCCTCTTCCAATCCTACGATGCGTAGGTTCAGGGCGGACGTGTGATCTGTGTCTATGCTTGGCTCCGAAAGTGGGGCCTCCGTCTGCTCAGTAGGTGGACAGTCCTGTGTCTGCGGCCGTGTGGGCCTAGGCACTGTAGCATCCTCCTGGGGCATGGCATCTGGTGAAGTATCACTGTACTCTATCGACTGCAACAGAATCTCCAAAAGCTGTACCCAGCTCTCTAACGGTAATTGAGCAGATGTCTCCGTGAGAGTCACGGTAGATTGAACCGTACGAAGCTTGAGCATCAGGTCTGGGGGCAAACAAGGGATCCGAGCGGATATTCTGTTCAAGGCCGCAAGTGAGGAGGCGTTAAGAGCAGATTGTGCCAGTACTGAACGCTGAGGCCCAAAAGAAGGGGCTGCCTGGAGATAGGGCTCTATCGTGGGATCATAGGGCTGACCAGATGGCACAGGCACCTGGATAAGGTTCTTTGCCTTGCGGGTCTCCCTGGCCATGCGCTTGATTGTACGGGTCATGCTGAGGTTCTTTGAAAGAGGAACTGAGGCCACAAGAACAAGCGGTAGATAGGTAGGCCGAGGTAGGAGCAGACAAAGGCTGGGAAAAAAAGAGGGCTGGAACCTATAGGCTGGACGGAAATCAGTAGCTGGCCGTTTGACCCAGGAGCGGAAATTGGCAGACCAACCTAGATGGAGAGATGTGCTGGCAGACCAAAAGAAACCAGAAAAAATCCTGACCTGATGCAATAACCGGATCTCCTATTCAAGCTGACCCGATGCAAATTCCGGGGAGTCAGAACTGAAGGCCAAGAACCAGGTGGTGGAACTGGCTGGAAGCTACCAAGATCCTATGCTGGGGAATCCGAAACTGGAGGTAGCGATGGAACCGATCCTCTATTCTTGCTGCCGCCGACGCCAGGTACTGTTGGCTGGGCTGATGCTTGGTGTTCCCACCTGAAGGAGATCTTCACATGAGCGCTAGAACGGGCCTTGGGCGCCTAGGCGCCTAGGCGGTAGGCGGCAGAGGGAAGCATACTAACGAACATAAGTCACAGAGGTCTCTATCCCCCTTAACCCTACTTTCTGGAAGAACTAACAAAGATACTACCACAGATACATCCATCCATTCATCACAGAACATAATCCATAGTTGAGAACAGTTCTAACTATCAAACAAGGGTTAATCATAATCAAAGACAACCAGAGAAGACTGACAGAGGCACTAACCCTAGAATGTCAAGCTAATCTATCCACTAACCCGAATTCCTGCTGGATCCATTGTCATGTGGCATCTCCATCTTCAATCAATCCGGCGCCCAGCAGCTCCTCTCCTTGAAATCGATTTGGGGCAAATAGGAATTGAGATCCAATTTGCTGGCCCAATTTAGCAGTTTCCTGCTGGCCAATCGAGTTTGGCTAGGTGTCTTTCCCCTAATTAATCAATTATCCTAACTTAATTAGCTTAAATAAATTACTTAGATAATGATTCCTTAATTATAAGAAATTAACCCTTAATTAACCCCTTATTAAATTAGCATAGCTAAATTAATCCCTTTTAGGTCAACCCCCTAGGTTAACATACCCCATGGTGGCGTATTCTTACCGCGTGACGTGTCAGTGTATTTATATGTATACCGTATAAATACGTGGAACGTCACATTCTCCCCTCCTTAGAAATAATGTTGCCCTCAGCATTGGGGTTAGTTAAAACAAATGATATACATCTTAATAAGTTACTAGTAAACGTGTGCCCGGCGTTGCCGGGCTAACGTCCTGGCATGTGTTTTTGCTCGGCTTTTAACATCCATATGTGCAACTTTCGACAACAGCACATGTTCCTATTGGCAAGAATGGACATTATTTGCATTTCTAAATATTTATGTTATTGAAATTGTCCAATGACCGCATCATCAATGCATTAACTTTGAGTTTATAGATTTTAGTATAGAAAAAAATGCTCAAAACATAAAACAAAACTTATGCTCAAAATTTAAAAACACAGATCCAAAACATGCTCAAAATGTCACCCTTAGAAGTAGTTAAGTCCATCAATAAAAAATAGGTACAGAAGTGCAAAACACAAAAATTTGTCCTATTTCATTTACGTACTTTAGTTCATGATGGAACTCTAAATATACATCTCCACATGGTGCACATCATCAACCTAATGTTGTACTTTTTTGGATACTCCCATATTTTCTTCTCTTCTCCTACAGACAACATATTGGGAGGGTAAAACTGATAAACGCACGTGCGCGTCATTGATTCGAATTGCCTACGATGTCTCACGACTATCAAGCACGTGAGATAACTTATCTCGCAAGTAGGCTCATATACTGGAATCAAATACCGCCTCCGGCCGAAACGATTTATAGACCCTAAAATGAGCTCCATTATATATTCCAACACATTTGAGCTTTTTTGCTACTAAAACGCCAATTTGCTAATGCACAGTGTCGTTTGTTATCTGATAAAAGAGACAAATAATTGAAGGTTATAAAACCATTCTTTAAAAGCTATAATTGAATATTATAAAACCACCCTTTAAAATTTGTAAGCAATCTTGAATAAACAGTGTCAAGATCGCTTGATGTATAGGCAATGCACAAAAATCAACCTTCAAAAGTGGAAGCAATCTCAGTCCAAATTTCCTTAAAAGATCCAGTCTATTAATCCTAGAACTAAGTTCCATTCTTTAGCATACTACTAATCATAGCCATATGCTATTTGAAGAACAATGCCACAAATGAAAACCAGACTACACAACATATTATGATGGCCTTGATTTTCACCTCAATATTCCTCCTCTCAAGACTTAATACTCTAGAGATATTACCATAAGAACACTTAAGATCCTTCAAACATATTACGTAAAAACTATCTGTCTGTTGGTTGCTTCACACATAGGACCTGAATCCAAAATTATAAAATTAGAGACCAATAAACTTGTGGTAGACGTCTTTACTGACAAAGAGCTTCCAACAAAGCATTAGTGACTAAAAAATGACACAACAAATACAAGGTTGATTGTTGCATATACCCCAAGCACATAAGAAGTTAAATTCTCGTTGTTATCCTCACAAAACTTCTAGATCCAACCTAAAAATATCCTAGTAATTCCCCAAATAATGGGACTTCTCAACTTTCCAACTGACTTCCTGGGTTGATAAAGATGCAAATCAAATATTTATGTGATTTACCTTCAGCCATTAAAAAGCCGGTTATTTGCTTGATATGGCTGACGGTGTATCCTTTAGACAATTGGCCTAAAGCAAAACCAAGTGCATTCATTGGAAAATGGGCCTAAAGCACACCCAAAAATGCCTTGGTTATTACCAAAATTGTTTTTGTTCGTCTGTAACATGTTTGCAGTAATAATCTAGCATTTAATTATTGCTCCATTTCAGAATATTAAAGAATTATCTTACATAATTGTTGCTATGACATGGATAACAGACCTGCAGGCTATATTGCAACAAATTTACTCGTCATTTTGCAAATTCTTCATAGCAATATATGCAGTTACATCTACTCATTGTTTAAGTTTGTTCATCAAACTCGTTTACCCCAAAGTGAAGTATTAGAAATACAATGATGATCTCCACCGGTAATAAGATGCCAGTAAAATAAAATAAGTAAAAGATCTGCACACACTAAAACCCCACATAAAGAAATAATGCAAAACCCATCAATTATCTGAGATAACGAAGAACCACAAAAGAAATGGTAAAATATTGAAAACAATATTAGTAGCATCTTGTGCAAGACAGACAGCCCTGCAAGACAGACGGCCCGACCCTTCTAATCTACCAAAATAAATGTTGCAGTACTAAATGTTTCCCCTGATGGTCATGTTTCTTCAACACTTAATTGTCAAGCAATAGTTCATGGCAAAACGTATGATGATTAACAAACCAAATTACAATATATGTGCAGCTAATAGCAACATTCTTCCACTTTTTAAGCCCATCGTAAAAAAAAACAACATTTCTTGAAACAGAAGTTACCTGTACCTCTGTTTTTCTGAAAACCCTAAGCTTGCTATATAGAAAACATTTTCTGCTACTAACTTCATTCCCATAATAGGTGCAGGAAGAAGCGAAGCAGATACTCACTGCAATTTTGATTTGCCGAACCTCCCAAAACGTGGATGCAATGAGTCGCCATATATTGACATCCTCTAACATGTGTTGCAGTGCACCAATAATAGACATTAGGCCTTGATGGTTCTGTGCATCTGGGCGATATTCCTCTTACTCAGCAAACTGTATCATGAATAACAAACCAAGTTACAATGTATAAGATTGCATTGTATACAGTAGAAATTAACAACATTCTTCCCAATCATTTTAAGACAAAACTGACCCGTTCCTCCTTTTCTTTGAGAACCCTAAGCTTGTTATAGAAAACATAATAGGTGCAGGAAGAAGAGGATTAAAGCAACATTTTTTTAAACAAAACTGACCTGTTCCTCCTTTTCTTTGAGAACCCTAAGCTTGTTATAGAAAACATAATAGGTGCAGGAAGAAGAGGATGCAGATACTTGTTGAAAATATTGATTTGCTGCAACTTCTAAAAACGTGGAAGCAATGAGTAGCTATAAACAGCAAGATATATGAGAAGCTTGAAAACCCAAATGCTTTATAAAACAGTTTATACTTGGCTATTCCTTCCAGCGACCAGCAGCTCATAACCGCTTGTCTGTAAATATGAATAAGCAACTCAGGCTTTAGAGAGTAAAGTAAGAGCATTGGCAGTAACCTGGAATGCAACGGTCTAGTAAGAGGATAGTAAGAAACCTGGAATGCAATGGTCTAGGAAAAAGAAAATCCCATGCAATGAGAAAAACCGGGCATTCTCGGGCTTCTGATGTAAATCCAGTATGATTTGTTTGGATGCAGATCGGAATGCAACGGAATAAGGTCTAGAGTGCCAGAAAACATCAATAGATAATTAAATCACCTGTGTACAGCTCGCTAAGAAGATTGCTGCTGGTCCCTGTAGAGCGGTCTTGTGCAGCTAAAGCTAAAGCTGCTGCCAGACGAAGCACAGGCACCTGAAGCTGCTGCCGGATGAAGCCGTTGCTTCTGCTTTTGAATATGTGGAAGAACGATTGAAAGCAGAGGAGGAGGTTAACAAAAATATCCATAATGCATAAGCATGATTGAAGGAAAAGATCGTGATCCACTGCCCTCTGCAAAACCATTTTACCATTTTAGCACTTCCTTGAATCTCCAACCGGTTGCTATCTGGGTAACACTGCAAGGAAGTAACGATTAGCTTAAGAGCATGCTCAAATGATAAAACTACAATAGAAGAGAAAGTGCTGGAAAACGCCCTTCTACCTAACCTAAATTGAAAAAATGTTGAAGCGGCCAAAGCGGCTTCGTTTCTTGAAAATAAGAGAAAAACTTCGTGGGATTCGCCATTTTGCCTGCTTCCGCCATCTTGAAGCAGGGGCCGAAATGATAGAAGGCAGAGGAGAGGTGTCCGCTAATCTGTAACGGCGGGCTCTGCAGTTACCCACCGCCCCACTGCGAAAATCTGTGAAGGAATGGGAGCGACGCGGAATTTATTTTTGTTTTCTAAACCCCACGCTTTATGCCGGAAAAAGCGTGAGCGAACCTGAAAGAGCAAAAGTTTTCCAAAACTCACGCTTTTGGCCCAAAAATCACGCCGGAAAAATGCGACTAATGATGGCAAAAACATTTTAAGTAAGTAGATAAGTACCAAAAAGTGAAGTAATGTTTTATTCCCGACGGTAATAGAAATAGTATTTAAAAACCACATAAGTGTTTAAGCACCAAGGTGCATTTGACATTCTCATGAGAAAAGAAGTTTAAAGGACCGAAGTCCAATAGCAAACATCACACTACGAAGATCGAATTCATGTAGATAAGATGAAAACTGGAAACTTGGGCCATCAGTAACCCTCTATACATGGACAGGTCATGTACTGCTCACTGGCCTGCACATGTCAATACATCAGTATATACACATCAATTAAGTATGTTGTGGTTGAAGGGACCACCCCCTATAAAAAAAATAAAAGAAAACCCTATCTACTAGGGAACCTATCATGCCTATGGTTCGCAATTCATTGCGGCATAAGGAATGGCCAGGTTCCCATTATAGCCGAGATGAACGCGGCCTATCAACTATATGCTTTTCAAGCGATCCGCGGTCATGCCGACATTGACAATACACCACGTCCTAGAGAACACAAAGGTGATCTCATCATCGGTAACTACTTCTATTTACGATGCATCTACCTCCACAGCTCACTGCATGACTCATGCCGAAACAAGCCTTCCATGCTTACCGCCGGGTGCGGGGTTGATGACATCATTGATGGTGCGGCCTTGAGATTCCCGTCATAAAGTCTGGATAATGCTTATCAAGGTCAATCTTCATCACCCAGGTAGCATCCTCAGCTGGCAAGTGCTTCCACTTGACCAAATACTGTAGCATTTGAGTCCTTCTGGTCTGCTTATAGGCCCGATCAAGAAGAGCTTCAGGCACTATCTCTAGATGCTCTTTTGTCATTTCAAGGAGGGTGGGTGTATCCAATATCTCCTCTGGATCAGGAGTGTGTTGCCTCATAAGGCTTACGTGAAAGACCTTGTGGATCTTCAAGCGGGGTGGCAATTCCAACCGGTATGCCTGATCTCCAACACGTTCAGTGATCTTAAATGGCCCAGCCCATCTGGGTGCCAATTTCTTGTAGTTACCAATTTTGAGCTTGGCTTGTTTAACCTTAATCTTAAGCCAAACTGAATCGCCCACCTGGAAAACTCGTTGGGTCCTGTGCTTATCAGCGACACTTTTCTGACGACTACGGGCAGCTAATAAATACCCACGAACTTCCTCAACCAAAGCTTGCATTTCCAAGAGGAGTTGTTGAGAAACCTCCACCTTAGAAACAGGGTTATGCCATGTGTCTGGAGTAAGGCATTGATAACCATAATTTATCATGAAGAGAGACATTCTAGAAGACTCCTGTTTCATGCTGTTATAGGCAAACTCGACCAAATAAATATAGTCAGCCCATTGAGATTGCTTACTCCGCACATAGCTTCTCAGCATATCCTCTATAATCCGATTGATACGCTCTGTATGTCCATCCGTCTGAGGATGATATGCTGTGCTCATAGCAAGCTTGGTCTGGATGGTAGCAAAGAAATCTTTCCAGAATGCACTTACAAATTTGGGATCCCTGTCGGATACTATGACTCGTGGCATCCCATGTAATCTGAAGATTTCCTTTGCAAACAGCAAAGTTGTATCCAAGGTTGTATCCGTGGTGCGATATGGCATGAAATGAGCCATTTTCGACAATTTGTCGACCACTACCATCAAGGCATCATATCCACGGAGAGTACGTGGAAGGCCCACAATGAAATCCATGGTTATCACTTCCCACTTAGCGTTGGGCACATCTAGAGGTTGCAACTCTCCTGGAATCCTTAATTGCTCGGCCTTGGTTTGCTGACACACTTGACATTGCTTAATGTATCTGGCAATGTCATTCTTCATACGCGGCCAATAGTAGCTGGAGCGAATCTTAAAGTAGGTCTTCATGAAACCTGCATGTCCAGCTATAGGGTTGTTGTGTGTATCATGGAAGTCTCGGGTACACACAACTTATCTTTGTAATATAGCAAATCACCCTCCTTCTTATAGAATAGAATAGAATAGAATATACATTAACGTCCCTCAGGCCGTGAGGCCCCCGGACTTGTGTAGCATCCTGCGAGCTCCCAAAAATTAGGGTGCTGCCAACAAACAGACGCACATGATTATATAGCCTTCTAGCGGGCTTCACTTGTTCTTTTTATTACCCGCATCGTGCTTTTTAGTTGGCTTCTTTTGGCCATACACAATGCATCGTTATCAACAGCTTTGAGCTGTCCTTTGTGGGCCTTTCTGATTCGCCTCAGCCGTGCTTCTCAGATTATCAGACCCTTCTCTTTGTGCACCCCCCGGTGTCTAATTATCATCTCTTTTATAGCTTTCGCTACATCTGTAAGCGTCTCTTCTTTGTCCATCGGTCTTTGGGAGTGGGAGGTCCCACGACCTTGTTAAATTTGGACCTTATGTGCGTGTAGAAATGGGACATTCTTTGACCATATGCCTCTAGATCCTCTATTTTGCTTGTATCACATAGTCGGCATATTCTCTCCGCTCATCTATATTTCTCCACCTATCTTTCTCGATTCGGAGATCGTGGCTTCCCATTCTGAATCTAGCTAAGCGTTCCTGTTGCTTCTACATAGCAGGTTGCTTTTGTATGTAATGTGTCCTATCTGCCCCCGTGGATTGAAGACTCCCAATAGCCATTCCACTTTTGGACCTGTATGCTGTGCCAGCCAACTTCTCATTGCCCTGTCCGTCCATTCTTCTTCCCATCCATTTGCTTGTATGATATGATTTAATTGCAACCCCATGTTTGCCCGTCCCACCTCGCCACATCGTTAAACCATCCCTTGCCTTTTTACTATGTGTTGCTTTCTTTGATTCCTCCATTGCTAGTGATGATAACTTATCCTCTTTCCCATAACTGTTATCCTTTATTAGGTACCTTATTGTTCTTTCCCATGCTCTCACCTCCATTGGTTTTTCTCCTGTTTCATATATGATTGTTGCTAATGATGTACCTGCTTTCACCTGGAATTCCTGTCCGTGCCACTGTCTCAGTATCCCTTCCTGTTTCTCCCATTTTTTCTCTGTTAGGCCCGGCCCCCACGTTTCACATCCCATGCAATTTTGCGTCGATGCGACTAATGTGTTAAACAGGTATGTTTTGATTTCCCAGTTGGTGATCCTGCTGTTAGTGCAATAATTCATCATGGTATAATAGTTGCCCATATTTACTTTGAAAAACATTTATGCGCCCCTTTGACCACTTCCCCCCGCCATGTGTGTCATAGCCCAAGTACCTGTACCCTGTGGTTTCCTCTAGATCTTGTCCCTTGTATTTGAAGGGTTTGTGCTTCGTCTTTGTACCGAAGGTCACTATTTTTGTTTTGTCCAGATTGACTGTTAAACCTGTCTCCAAACAGAACTCTTCTAGAATTTCTAACATTCTATGCATTCCTTTGACTTTGGTCGCCATCATACCTAGGTCGTCTGATAGCATTATTGGGACCTTCGTTCTCCCTAGCATTGGTGCTTCCTTATCTCCTTCTTTCTCCTCGAAGAATTCCTGTAGGGCATCTATGTATATCCCAAAAAGCGTGGGTGATAATGGGCACCCTTGCTTTACTCCTGTGTCGCAATCTATTGCTTCCCCTTCCCCTCCCATTTTAGCATATACCTTCTGGTATAGTCTTGCGATTGCTCCCACCAACCCATCTGGTGCTCTTAATCCTATCAGTCTCAGAATGAGCTTATCTCTCGGTACTGTGTCGAAGGCTTTCCTAAAGTCCACAAAGCAGCATATGATTTTCTTGTTGTTCTCCTTTGCCTGTTCTATCATTATTCTTAAGGTCACTAGGTGGTCCGTAGTCCAGTATTCGGTCCTAAGCCGGCTGGCCTTGTGCTCGAGTTTCCTGTTTTGTTTCCTTGACTCTTCGCTTTTTGGTCTAGTGTTTTCCCAAACCATTTCGCAAAATATCGAGCTAACCATGATGGTTCTATAGTTACTTGGCTCCTCTCTGCTTCCCCCCTTATGAAGCGGGATTATCTTGTTGAACTGCCATCTTTCTGGGAGGCCTGAGTGTATTACCTCATTGAATATTTCTGTAATTATTCCTACTATCTGTGTTTGTACACTTTTTAGCATCTCCGCTGTTAGCCCATATAAGTCCGGTGCTTTGTTATTTGCCATCCGCTTAGTGCCCATGTAACCTCCTCTCGTGGAGAAAGAGGGCTTGTGGCGTATACGGAGCCCGGGGATTGGTGCAAGCCTGCTTTTTTGTAGGCGTTCCGGATATTTTGTCCAATCTATTTTCGGTTCCGTTTTCCCCCCTTCTTCTCTGTTGATGCCCCCCGCCCCTTGTCCTTGAGCCTTTTTTCATATTGTTCCAAAATTGCTTAGGCCGTTTTCCAAATCCTCGGCCGGTCCCCATTGATGGGCTTTCAGGTCTCGAGCTCTCTTCCTTTTTAGTATTTTGACATATTTGCTCATTTCGTCTTTGTATGCCTCGGTTCCTCTTGCTTGTTTGGCTTTCTTTTCTGTTTCTCGCATGCCTCGTCGAACCATACTGATCTCCGAACGCCATAGCCCTTTTCCCTCTTTCTTTCCTTAGAATCGTTTGTCCCTTGCTTTTGCCTCTTCCAAGAGGTCATTCATATCGTTCCCCTCGTCCTTCAGTCCTGTTCCCCACTCTTTGTCTCTAATTCTCTTTACCTCGTGTTTATGAATATTCCCACTCTGCTTTCTCTGAATTTGACTACAAGTTTCTTTCATTTAACTTCTCTTTGCCTTTCTTCCGCCTTTCCACTTATTGCTCTTATTTTGGCGTGATGGGTCCGTGGGTTATCCCTTCCCCCTATCGGCCATTCTCCTAGCTCCATGTTCCCAATTTACGCCATTGCTTCCTCGTTTGCTATCACATAGTCAACTATATTTTTTCCGTCTTGGCGTTTGCACTTGTGAACCGTCCCCAGGCTTGCCACCTTCTTAGTCCATTGCATATAATCGTGTCTGGTGGTCGTACATACCTCTATCAAGGTTTCCCCTCTTCTTTATTACCTCTACTTTGTCTACAGATTCCTCCGCCATTCGTCCCCCCTCCGGGGTCTGTTTCCATTGTCCATCCTCCTTGTCTATCCCTACTTTCTTTTGCTTCGTTTTGCCCTTTTTCTTGCATTGATATCTCCTATTATTATCGTCGGTCCCTTATCCACTGTGCCTCATGACTACTTCCCCATGCTTATTAATTCCAACTTGTCACATTACGGTGGGTAATACACTATTAGTAAATATAGTTTCTTATAATCAAGCATTACAATATCCATAAGCATATATCTTTTATTAATGTCCGTTTCTAGAATACATGCTTTCCTCGACAAATCCTATTCCTAATGTAGCGTGCTAGACCTGCACTTCCCCCCTACCGCTTTGTAATTCTTTTCTCTCCAACATGTGAGCGATGTGTATCCGGATTTAGATGGGTAGCCTCTTAGCTCACGTGCTCCCCATGTCTCTACGGACATATGATGTCTCGATCCCTTCTTTGCGTGCCAGTTCGTTCTCAGTCATCCCAAGGGTATCCGTGCGGTTCGAGACACCGGACCGCTATTTCTTCGAGGTCTTTCTGCCAAGGCGGACCCCCGGTGGTCTATTTAGGTGTCCTTTTCCTCACTGTCTCCTCGTCCTGGCCCCGATCCCCCAGTTTCCCTCCCCTACCGATTGTTATGTTTTGGTCCTAGGTCTTTCTGCCTCTTTTCCGCTTCCTCAACCTAGTTGTGTGCGGTGCCGAGAATCTTGGGGCAGTTTCGATCCACCTGATCAGATGGTACTGTTTTCCTTTATCTCGTATCAAGGTACTTTTTGTCCCCGCTTAGATCCACAATATGAGATTCTCGCCCTCCTTCTTCAGTCTTGTGGGTCCGAGTCCGTTTCTTTCGTTTGTTCGTTCACGTGGGGCGTTTTCGCCCTTTTGAGATATCATTTCCCATTCTTTACCCCGCTTGTATTCCTGGAGCTCAATTCTCGACCTTTGCGGTTCCTTGTGCGGACCTGCCTCTATCGTGCATATTTGTTAGAGCCTCTTGTACCTTGAGTTCGTTTTCACGAGTTTGAATCCGTAGCGGGATAATTCTCTCCTTGGTCGCCATGTCCTTCGTGGTTATATTTATGTGCCTCGCCCTTCCTCTCCATGCCCCCCGCCTTTGCTTTCACCATCACATTCTGTGCTCTTGGAAGACATTCTCCATTATTTCGCGATGACCGGTAAGCGTGTCCTCGTTAGGCCTTCGGCAACTCCTATCAATCTAACGTCATGCTTTATCCTCTCCTGCGCCCTTGAATTCTAGAATGTGGGTTTTTATCCTATCAAAGCTCGCCACGCGATCTAAATCTATTTGCTTCTTCTCTAGTGTCACCAACCTTTGTATGATTTCCGCTTTTTCTTTCTCCACCTCGCCCATCTTCTTCGAATTTCCTCTGATTCCTCCACCACCACTGCACTGATCCTCCACCTTTCCTATCGCCTCTTTGTTCTCACAAGACCCCCGCCAATGTGTTCAGCGCCTCCATCCTCGGCACCCGTCTCCAATCTTACTCTATCTGCGGTGAAGTCCTCTGCAGATCCCCGTTGGAGTTCTCGCCTGTCCCTTTATCGGCCCCGGCTTGATTAGCCATGTCCTCCCTCTCCTCTTGCTGTGGTTATACCGGCCGCCGCCTCCCTTCTTCCCCGCCGCTTACTCTTCTCGCGTTCTCCGTGATATTTGCCCTTCTTCTTTTGTTTGATATATTCTTTCTTAGATTTATTCACCCGTTTCCATTCACCGCTTTTCGTGATTTGAATTTCAAATTTCAAACTTTTTCCCATCTTTGTTATGATTAACTACCGCTTTATTTCTGCCACCTTCTATATGTTCTTGTCATTATTACGCCAATCAATTTATTTCCCCGAAGTTTTTGTGACCTCCAAATATATGTAATATCATCTTTATGTTGTGTTATTTGAATAGTGGGTGGTAACTTTGGTGCACCAATCGGAGGATCGATCCTCATCGTCTTGGTGTACTGGGCCTGGTGAGATGTCTCCCACTATCCCGCATTTGGCAAAACCTCCATTTTTTCCACTTTTCATTTTCATTTTGTGGGATCGAGAGGTTGGCGCTCGCTGTTTAGTGGTAGGCACCCGCCGGGGGCTATTTCCCACACCGTCGCCTGATGTATGGCGAGACGTCCGCCTCACGCCCCATAACTTGCCTTCCCCTATTTGGCGCCATCTACTCCTATTTCCCTTTGTTTGCTTGGTCGCTTGTTCGCTTCTTTACTTCCATGTCCATGTAGCCCGCACTAAGTACGCGGGTACATATTTTCTTACCCCTATAATAAAGTAATACTTTTGCCCCGCTTTTACCAGATGGTTAGTCTTTCGTCAATATTTGTATTTGTATCGATTTGTATTCGTATTATGTCACCGATCAATTCTAGAATATTCGATTACTTAGCCATTTTAGACTCCACCACTTTGCCTTTTATTATGAACGCTTCTCATCGCGACGCTATTATTTTATTGTTTCCATATTTCTTCTTCCCCTTTGCCCTTCTTTAGAACTATGCGCCCACCCCATATCCATCCTAGATGTCTGGCTGCCTATTTCGTCTGCACTATTATATCAACTTCCTTTAGTTTTATTCTACTACCGCTTATTACTTGTATTTCTCCTAATCGGGCCTATGACAAGGTTGTTTCTACCTAATCAAATAAAACTTTGTTTTCTTTACATTATTGCAAAATCCTCTTTACAAAATTCTTTACAAAATTGGAGGCATCTATATATCACCTCCTGCATCAAGTGACTTTTCCCTATTTCTAGATCTCAAGTACTTCCTACTTGGATAACCCACTGACAACCCGCCATTATGCACCCCTCTCAGACTGCTCATCTTTCTAACACTTTTCTCGCCATTTTGAGCTAAAATTACTACTAGAACTAAAACCCATCCCACGTCATTAGGAATTCGCTAGAGATATATAACTTAGAAGGAAAAAAGGAAAAATTTAAGGAAAAAATTTAGGAGGAAGAAAAGCAAATTGTGTTTAACTATCCTCAGAATCGGGCCCCGCTTCCCCGCCCTTTTCATCTCGCATGGTCATTTCTTCTTCATCGTTGTCGATGTTTCTCCCTATTCCTCTTTTCAACATTCCCGCCATGAGAGCCCTACAGAGGTATACCGTGGATTTTTTCACAGAATTGATGCATATACCTTCCCAAAATCGCGGATAATCGACGGCCGATAATCCTTGTTGATTTCTCGTATTCTCCCCATCCATCTCAGAAATGCATGAAGCATCTGAGAACCTCACCTATCCTTGCCTTTGTTTCATCATTTTTGTCCGCTACACCCCATTATTTTAAATAAATTCAGATTGTATCCCATATCTTTCATAGGTTCCCGCGATATGATGCACCCGATCACGTATCAGCATAGCAGGCAATCTACCAAGTAACTTTATACACATGACTCTAACCCTTTTTCCTGCATTAATGTGCAAGTATTCTCAGATACAATTATGGATTGAACTCTTCGAGTTCCATTCCATGGTATCGCGGATATTTCCTCGACTCCCGACCTTTCTGCATGGCTGGGAGTGGAACCATCCTGCTCCATTACCTCTACCCTTGTCCATGAGGAGCTTCCGACTCCGCCAGACCTTTGTGTGTATTCTCTAATTCTACTAAAACTAACGCTAACGGAGTCCTCCAGCGCTTCTTCTCCGCCGAGTCTCCGAAGTTTCTTGATGCCTTTTGTACGCCGAATGTGTAGTTAGGGGTTCTTTTACGGAATTCCCCACTTCTTATCTTCCTGAACGCTGAGTCTTACGCATCGACCCGCCCTTCCTACCAATTAATTTCGTAATTATGCTTCCTGCAATATTCTCTGAATGTCTCACGCTCTCTCACGAGATTCCCTGCATCACCCTCCCAAATTGCCTTTTAATACTTGTCTTATCTTTCCTTAATTCTTTTTTATTCAATCTTATTACTATTATTATCGCTATATTTCCTAAATATATTCCTATTTCTCAGGTCAGAATCTCTTAACATCGCGGTACTTGGGTTCTCCCCTTTTATGTTCCCAAGATCATTGTCCCCGTTATGTCCGGTTTACCCTAAATTGCTCCCTATCGGGTTTCCTGCAAATTTCCACCCTATGGCCTCGTTTTTAAGTTACCCGTGATATTTGCGATCTTCCATATGTAGGCTCTATACCGCCCTAATGCGGTTCAATACTCATCCAATCTATGGCTAATGCACATCGGGTATGTCCAATCGTTGTCCACGATATCCACTGCTTCCTAGCCGTATTCGCCTACACACCCGGCCATAATACATGGATTCGGATTTTTGAATCTCTCATGACCGCTGTATGTTCGTTATCGATATGCTCTCCAGTTCCGCCTCTTCGGCCCCTTCTACTCATAGCTCATAATTCGTGGTGTTGCGGATCATGACGACTCTATTTCTATTTTCTTATTTTATCCTCCCTCCTACTATAAATACTACTGTAATTTGAGCACTCAAACTCCCTGGCTACTTTAACTTATAATCGTTCTACAATTTCTAACATATTTTGATAGAAATCGCAGGCACCGTGATGAGTTCCCGCCTAACACTCAGTTCCCTATAGCCTACTTTAATAACGTAAGATATCAATGATATACAAATCATATAATAATCGGGCTCGCGGTATCGCTTTCCATCCATCGCCATCGCCATCGGCCATCGCCATCGCCATCGCCACGCCACGGCGTAGTAAATTCACGCCCTTATCTCGGCCCTGCGTTTCCTTGGTCAACTGCTCATACTTGCGGAATTTCCGATCCGTGGCTAAAGTCTCAGTTTATTTGTTTTCCTCAACTTACTAGTGAGCGTGGAATGATTACAATGGGTTCGTTATCAGAGGATGATAGATAAAGCATCCTCGCGAACTACATTGTTTTTGCCCTACTTTATAGATACACCCCAAAAATCATATGGCTGTATGTAACTCCGTCCATTTTCCTCAAAAGGAATCAAGGAGGGTTGTATTCAAAATGGTGGTCCGCAGTACTCTATCAACTGCCTCTTTATCAATAAGAGCCTTGCTCTAGTGTCAATCACAAAGATCCTAGGGATGTGCCAAGGGCATTAATGCATAACCGCCTTATATTGACCATAAGAAGGTATAAGCGAAGTACGTTATACAAAGTGTCACAATGAAGACTGGTTTTTGAACAGCATCAACAAATAATAAGGACAACAGAAAGAGAATTATGAAAGTAGCTTTATTGGTGAAGCCAAAGTGACAGCTTACATTAAAGGGTAAGTTTTAACAAAACTTGAGATTGCATAATGCAAAACTAATGATTATACATTAGATCTATTTTAACCAACACACACTTAGCCATGAAAAGTCGTGGAAAATCGTGCCTAGGGTCAAAGCGCTGGAAGGGTACAGGATGGAGTAGCTCAAATACTCTCTCAGACCGCCTCGACTACTTTGTAGTGCAGAGCCCCATGCCCGATGTATAACATACCGTAATCAACGTAGGGCTAATGATGAAAGCAAATTGAAGAGATCTCTCAAGGCGAGAAGATCTCGCCATAGATAATCATTTATGCCCAAGAAAAGCCTCGCATTTCAGTATCCCGGGTGAGGTTCTAGGTACTTGAGAGTCCTGCTCTAGATGCTCAAGACGCTTTCACCTGAGGATATTGGATACAATTTCAAAGCCCTTAATTGGATCGTAGGGCTCTTCTTCTTCCACGGGTTCCTCTGCCTCATAATCGTCATCCCCATCCTGACATTCTCTATACCCTTGACCATAGTCTTGCTCTGGAGGTAGCTGATAGTGAGGATGCACCTCCTCTAAGCGATTTCCTTGGGCGTTTCCCTGAACGCCGCCTTCCCTGCGCGCTTGGGTGATTGGCGTTTGGGCCTATTGGATCGCGCTGTTTCCGACTTCAAGCGGTGCCCTCGGGGCCGCCACCGCTCTGTGGGTTTAGGGACTTGACACATTTCTGGTGGCGGCTCTTATGGTCTAGTGGTTTGATCGAGCTCCTTCGGGTCAGCACTGGGATCTTTGCACCAGCATCTATTTGCTCACGGTTTTAGCGAGAAGATGGAGATTTAAGCGTCGCGTAAGCTTGCACCGATCCCTCGGCCCACCGTGAAGAGGTTCTGATTCGGGCGTTTGGTGAAGTTACGTTTGTTGGAGGTATGCTTGTTGCTTCTTGCAATAGCATCGGTTTTTGGATATGTAGTCATCCTGGCAACAGTTTTTTCCCATGTGGTTTTTAATCTGGGCCATGGTGATTATACTTTATTTTGTTTGTAAGGGCTTCGGTCCATGTTCTGGTTAGGGACTACGGTCCCGTTTTGTACTTGGGTCCCATAACCCGATTGGGTTCCGCGGACGTTAAAAATTTCTTCCTTCCTTCCTTCCTTCCTTCCCTTGCAGTTCTTCGGGTATTCCGTCTTCGTTCTCTTCCACCTCATCGTCTGTAAGACGACAAGAATGAATATACAATATTGAACGATTTCTTATACCTCAAACTCTAAAAGGGAAAGACGAGTATCGTAGGAAAAAAACAATTTAATTGTACTCAACGATACAATAATAACACATACGAAAATAACACATATATACAAGAAATTTAATGCCTACGCCCTTAGCATGTTCTTACGCATATTGTTCTCGTACTTTTTAGGATCCTCTAGATTCTCTTAACATTTTGATTGAGGTGCTTACTAAGATTTCATCAAGATTTTCTTAGATTCCCTTAGATATTATGAAGACTCCCTTAGATTCAACTAAATTTTAAGAGATTCCCTTAGACTTATAAATATCTTCATAGATTCTCTTACAATTTATGAGATTTCCTTAGATTCCCTTTAATTCTCATGGATTCGCTACATTCTAGAAATTTCTAGAATATACTAGAACTTCCTGGAACATTCTGAAACTTTCAAAACATCCTAGAACTTTCTGGAAGTATTTCCCTATTCCCTTACATTCCCGAAGATTCCCCTATATTGTAGAACTTATTAGAACAATTTGGGACTTTCTGGAAGGATTCTCTTAAATTCCCCCTAGATATATTCCAAAACATTCTAGAATATTCTGGAACTTTCTAGAACATTCTAGAAGATTTTAGAACTTTCTAGAGCCTCCAGAACATTCTAGAACTTTCTTGAACTATCTAGAATGTTATATTCTATTTTATCTTAATTAGAATATTACCCTTAAGTATATTTGAAACATAAAATATTTATAGAATTAATGCTTGGTCTAGTGGTTAGAATGGGGGGCCGGAAGGTTAATGACCAGGGTTCGAATCCCCCAATAACGTAAAAAAAATTTAAAAGCCTTTCCTTAAGGGACGAGCATTCAACATGAGCCTTAGAATCTTAGACTCGATCAACGATCAAGATCTCACCATATAAAAGCAATATGAGCCGTAGGATCTATTACATATAATTCCCAAAGCCATGTGGACCGTAGGATATGTGCCAAGCCACCTGAGCCGTAGGACCTCGGATCGACGATTAGGATCAAGATCAACCTGGACCGTTAGATCAATTACATATAATTCCCAAAGCCGATGTGTCCCAAACCAACGTGAGCCGTAGGATATCTCGGACCAACGATCAGGATCAGATCAACCTGGACCGTAGGATCGCTTACATATGATCGTATACAAATTCCCAAGCCATCTGGGCCGTAGGATACGTCCCAAAGCCACGTGAGCCGTAGGATCTCGGATGAACGGTCGGATTCAAGAGGACAAACATAAGAACATATATATGTTATATATACAAGAATTTGTCGCGGCGGATCTTAGAAGTCAAGAAATTTAAGTGAATACGAGTGGAATGATTTTGGTTCTAAAATTATTGTAGTATTAAAGGAAATTGGAATGGGGTACATGTTTGTGACAGATCTAGCACGATTTCAAATTCGCTATTTTGTTTAGTAAAATTTTACATTCTGTTGACCAATCGATGGGATTGGTTTCTTGAACTGTAATCTTTTGCCTCTGTGTGTTCATGTACTCAGTGTGCATCACGAGCAGATGGAAGATTCGAGGAGCCCATAGCGGTTGCTGAATCTTTTTTTGATATGTTGTTTGGTCTGTGGTTCGAATGATGGACATCTCGTCAGCAGTATGACCAAATATTTGCTCAGCTTTTTCGTTGAAGATCGATACCCAAGTCTCTGCAGTTGAATCTATTAATTTTGCTTGAATAATGTATCTGGCAATGTTCGAAAGGAGGCAATGAAGTTAATATATGTAATAATAAAAATGCAACCCTATAACGGAGTTTTGTGTTATAGATGCTTTCCAGCCATTTCCAAATGAAGCAATTTTGTTAATATATGTAATAATAAAAATACAACCCTATAACGGAGTTTTGTGCTATAGATGCTTTCTAGCCATTTCCAAATGAAGCAATTTTCTTACAGGTTCGAGGCCAAACCAAAGGCGAGCATGGCTACTGTCTTTTTAATTCTTAGCTATCTAAGTCCCCATGTAAACTTGTTTCAAGAAGCTCAGATTTAGAGAACGCTTTGAATTGTGTATTTGCTAGAAATGTACGGGGATTTTTTCTGATTGTCTGCTAGAAATATAAAGGATTGTTTCAGATTCAAATTGCAAATTATGCAATCCCTGGTTTGCCCCAAAAACATTATGACGGAAAACATTAACGCGAATATATCTGGCAATAGAAGGATCTGATCGGCATTTTGGATGCCCAGAACTTATGGAGGCCATAAGTTAAGTTATGGTCAAATAGAGGCCGTAAGTTAGAATTTCAAATCTTTATAAATTTTGCAACAGATGTTTTTGATTCTATGCTGAAAGTGCATCAATTACAGTAGAAACATTTGTTGCACTTGCTGATTCTTTCCCACTAGGTGCTAGGAAGTGCCATGACATGCTATATTCTGCTGTGGAAAAGATGCTAGATTCTGGCCAACACTTCTCTTCTGAAGAAGTGCAGGAGCTGTGAAAGCTTGTGGATTGCTCAAAGCTTAGCCCCCATGAATGAGCGGGCTATGAATAACCCTTCTTTTCTGTGCCAGCCTCATGTGCTGGAATGCATTCTCAAAAGGCACAATGAGGAATTGTCCACTTTGAGCCCAGACAATTATGTTGATATGCGCCAAATCTTGCAGAAGGTAATTCAAGCCAGTTTGAAGCTTTTGGAAGAGAACTCTCGGCGGTCCAAAAAGATCGTTGACCTTCAGAGACAATATGCCTCGTTAAATGAGGTTAAAGTATGCCCTATCAGAGATAGGAAGGAGAACGGTCCAGATACTCTGAAATTGCATTTGGAATGTGAATCAAGCGACTTGGATTCCAAATATCCAGACATTTCCCAGCAAATTTAACTTGTAGCGCTTTTAACTTACTTTCTTAAGCTGGTAGCTTGGAGATGAGTATGTTTGTTTTGAGACCATTCATGATTAAATTAATGTGAATAAGCTTCAGATGAATAAGCTTTGGCTAGATGGATGCCCACAACTTATGGCGGCCATAAGTTAAGTTATGGTCAAATGGAGGCCGTAAGTTAGAATTTCAAATCTTTATAAATTTTGCAACAGACGTTTTTGATTCAACGTCCAACAAACCAGGAGGAAATCAACACAAACCATGAATTAAAATCAATGCAAACCATGAACTAAAATTCCATGGATGTGCCTAAGCGATTTTCAAACACATATATTTTGCTTCCTGTGAAAGCAAATCGGAATTTAACCATCATAAAGCCAGCCTTGCTGTCAGATTAAAATTTCAAGCATTTTCTTTAATCACTGTGACATTATCCAGATGAACCTCAAGCAATCAAAACCATAGTTGTTTTCACGGGATTTTGCAATAGAGCACCAGGTGGCTTCGGCTTCGAATTAGATCCTGTAGTTTATGTTTGCTCCGATCAAGCTGGCAGAAAATTCCACCGACCTTACCTACAGGAGCAGGTTCTCACTAGTAAAATAACTGATTTAGGCCCTTCAAACTTCAATGATGGATATCATGATGGAGGTCCAGTGTCTACCATGAATGAGCTCAACCGGATTACCAAGAACTTCAATCCCTCTCTGCTTATTGGAGGGGGTGGCTTTGGTGAAGTTTGGATTGTCAAATACTTTTCTGTTCGGTTCCAAATACTTTTCTGTTCGGTTTATCGGTGGGCACAAAACTGTTTTTTTATGCTCATCTCTGTGCTCTTCATGATCATGTTTTCAATTGTCTATATCTATTCACTGCTCTATATATTTGGCCATAAAGGCGTTCCTTCCACAGTTGGCTTAGTGGCAAATATTTGAACAGGAAAACAATCCATTCAGACCAAGGGCTTAAGCACATGCATAACTGTATCTTCAAACAGGAAAGCAATGGATTCAGATCAAGCGATTAAGCATGCCCATTCAAACCGCACAAAACATTGCATTAGTTTACAGTTGTACCAAACAGAATCGAACAAAACATTACATTAAATTATTTTTGTCAGTTTTTCGAGTTATGCTAGAAAATCATCAGTGTAGAAGACTATCTCATAACTACAAATCAGGGAAAAAAAAACCCAGAAAAGTAGCAGAGAACGGATAAAATTAGCTGCTTATCCAAGATGCTCTCCGGAATTAGACGGCACCATACGCTTTTTGAAAACACACACAAATACCTGATGCCCACAAACGACAAACGCTTCAGTGACTCCACGCTCAAATCCGGCACGCTTCAGTGACTCCACGCTCAAATCCGGCATACTTCTCCAACCCAATCTCTGCGCCAAACCGGCATACTTCTCCAACCCCACATTCGCTCTCTTTACAATCTTCCTATCCCATCAATCTGGGTTCAGATTTCTCCGCCCTCCTTCTTTTATACTATGCTGGCCCTTCCAGAACCTTCTCGGACAACGGCCCCAGTTCCTTCGGGAACAGCCTTAGCTCCTTCCGGAACCTCCGCCAGACCTTAAACTCGGCCCTTCTAGAAATTTCCAAAAAATGCCATCACTCCCAGCTGTCAAGTTCCGAAACATTCACTCTCTCACTTAGTATTTTAGAACTTGACACCTGTCCAACTCTAAGCAAAAAAAAATAAAAATATCACGTGCCCCTAAGCTGCCCCCTAATCCTCCATATTACAATTATATATTAGAGATATATGTTATATCATATCATATCATAACATATATATGTTCTTATGTTTGTAACGCTCAGTCCGACCGTTGATCCGAGATCCTACGGCTCACGTGGCTTTGGGACGTATCCTACGGCCCAGATGGCTTGGGAGTTTGTTTGTAGCTTATATAACATAACATATATACGTTGTTATGTTTGTAACACTCCCAAATCCTACGGTGCACATGGCTTTGGGAATTATATGTAATCGATCCTATGGTTCAGGTTGATTCGATCCTGATCGTCGATCCAGGATCTTACGGCTCACATGGCTTGGCACATATCCTACGGTGCACATGACTTTGGGAATCATATGTAATAGATCCTATGGCTCATGTTGCTTTAATTATTGTCACGTGGTGAGATCTCGACCCTTGATCGGGTCCAAGATCTTACGGTCCACGTTGAATGCTCATCCCTTAGGAAAATTGTCACGTGGTGAGATCTCGACCCTTGATCGGGTCCAAGATCTTACGGTCCACGTTGAATGCTCATCCCTTAGGAAAAAGCTTTTAAAAGTTTTATGTTGTGTGGGGGATTCGAACCTTGGTCATTGGCCCCCAGCCCCCATTCTAACCACTAGACCAAGCATTAATTCCATAAACTATTTATGTTTCAAATATACTTAAGGGTAATGTTGCCAGAAAAGCCTTTTAAAATCTTTACGTTGTGTGGGGGATTCGAACCGTGGTCATTGGCGCCCCAACCCCCCATTCTAACCATTAGACCAGGCATTAATTCTATAACAATATTATGTTTCAAATATAGTTAAGGTTAATGTTTCCATTAAAATAAAATAGACTATAACATTCCAGCTAGTTCAAGAAAGTTCTAGAATGTTCTGGAAGGCTCTAGAAAGTTCTAGAAAGTTCTAGAATATAAGAGAATCTAAGGGGATTTAACAAAATTCTTCCAGAAAGTTCCAAATTGTTCTAATAAGTTTTAGAATGTTCTAGAATGTAGGGGAATCTACGGGAATGTAAGGAAATCTAGGGAAATACTTCCAGAAATTTCTAGAATATATTGAAAGTCTTAGAATGTTCCAGAGAGTCTTAGAATGTTCTAAAAAGTTCTAGAATGTAAAGAAATCCAGAAGAATCTAATAGAACCTAAGAAAATCTTATAAAATGTAAGAGAATCTAGGAAAATATTTACAAGCCTAAGGGAACCTCTTAAAATCTGGGGGATCTAAAGAAATCTTCATAAAATCTAAGGGAATCTAAGAAAATGTTGATGAAATCTTAGAGTATCTACGGGAATACTTATAGAATCTCTTTGAATCTCATGTAATGTAAGGGAACCTAGGGCAATCTCATAAAATCTAAAGGAATCTAAGGGAATCTAAGGGGATCTTCATAGAATCTTAGAGAATCTAGGGAAATCTAATGGAGTCTAGAGGGAATCTTATAAAATTTAGAGAAATGCTCACGAAACCTCCAAGAGAACCTTGGTAGAATCTTAAAGAATCTATGAATTTAGAGTATTCTCAAGAGATTCTTTTAGAATGTAGGGCATGACAAGAACTTGCAGCATAGAACATGCTAAAACTCAAACATGCACCGTAGGACGCATTAAATTTCTTGTATATCATATATATATAAACATATATAACATATATATGTTCTTATGTTTGTCCTCTTGAATCCGACCGTTGATCCGAGATCCTACAACATATATATGTTCTTATGTTTGTAACGCTCAATCCGACCGTTGATCCGAGATCCTACGGCTCACGTGGCTTTGGGACGTATCCTACGGCCCAGATGGCTTGGGAGTTTGTTTGTAGCTTATATAACATAACATATATATGTTCTTATGTTTGTAACGCTCCCAAATCCTACGGTGCACATGGCTTTGGGAATTATATGTAATCGATCCTACGGTTCAGGTTGATTCGATCCTGATCGTCGATCCAGGATCTTACGGCTCACGTGGCTTGGGAATCATATGTAATAGATCCTATGGCTCATGTTGCTTTAATTATTGTCACGTGTGAGATCTCGACCCTTGATCGGGTCCAAGATCTTACGGTCCACGTTGAATGCTCATCCCTTAGGAAAAAGCCGGTGCTTCGATCGGCTCCCGAAATTGAGTTCGGGAGCCAGCCGGGTTCGCTCGAGCGAACCCAGAAAATTCGCTTGGGCGAACCCGGGGATTCGCCCAGGCGAACCCAAAATGTTTAGGTGGCGGTGAGGTGGCGCCACCCACCGGGTTCCGCCAACCCGGGAACCGTGGTTAGCGGAAAGGTCGGATCGGCCGAATCGTGATAAGTCGCGCAGCCAGACCGCCCCGGGTTCGCCTCGGCGAACCCCGGTCAAATCCCTCGGGCGGCATAGCAGTCGGCAGCGGTTTGAGGCGCAGACGAGGTGCCTGTGTACAGTGCAGATTCGCCCGGCGAACCCCGTGTAATCGGGCGGCGCTACAGACCGCCGTCCAACAGTCCCTGGCGAGTCAGCCGGGTTCGCTAAGCTAACCTGCACTTTTTCGAGGAGAGGCCACCGAATTTTTTCAATCAATTCCAATGCCACCATTTTTCAATTGGGAGGGGGTGTGAAGGGAATCTTTGGTTCTACCAAGCTTAACCCTTATTTGAGCTTGAAGATTTGAGCTCGAAGTTCGTCTGTGTTCCAAGCTCGAGTTCGTCTGTGCCCAAGCTCGAAGTTCGTCTGTGTTCCAAGCTCGCGTTCGTCCAGGTTCCAAGCTGAAGTGATTTGGTGCGCCTTATTTCTAGTACTTGATATTGAGTAGAATGATATTGATATTGATACATATTGATACTACATATTGATATTGATACATATTGATATTGATACATACTGATTAGAAAGCATATTGATATTGATACATATTGATACATATTCCACTACTAAAGATATTGAATCTATTACTTATTTCCCATTCATAAAACAAAAATTATACACTGTTTTTGTCCATGTTGAGGACGTGACAATTTGATGCAACCACTTGCATCATTATCTGTACGCTCAGCATCGTTTCATCTTTATTTGGCTCGTTGAGCCATTCTACCCGATGGATTACGCAGGGAACGCCCGGGGCGTCAAGGCAATCAGAAGCTCCCTTTCACTCATCCTTGCGACGATGGTGAAAGGAGCAGGAGAAGCAGGGTGATTGCTGGCCCTGCGAGGAGGAGGAGGAGGAGGAGGAGGGGGGTCAGTGGAGACGTCCCTTGGAGGAGGAGGAGGATTGCCGCTAGAAGGGTTATCTGGCGCCACGTGGTCTTTAACTGCCGGACCATTATAACGAGATGGGCAAGAAGATTGGAGGAGGAGGAGGAGGAGGGGGAGGCGAGACTTGAGGAGGAGGAGGAGGATTGAGGGATGGACTTATATAGTGGATGTAGGGTTAGGGTTAGGGTTAGGATTAGGGTTAGGGTTGGGGTTAGGGTTAAGGTTGACATGACAACTAGCATTGAAGTAATAAAGCATATTAATTTGGATTTGGATTCAAATGCGTTTTTGTTCTATTTGTGTTTGGTGAAGACCCCAATGCATCAATAGGTTTGTACTCAGGCTTGTGTTAATGTTCACCT
This sequence comes from Isoetes taiwanensis, assembly GCA_021234155.1. Taxonomy (NCBI): domain Eukaryota; kingdom Viridiplantae; phylum Streptophyta; class Lycopodiopsida; order Isoetales; family Isoetaceae; genus Isoetes; species Isoetes taiwanensis. The sequence continues at coordinate 20,958,598 of JAJEKV010000005.1, forward strand.
GTACCTCAGATATCTATTCGAGACCGTCGAGAACCATGTCTTATTCAGATGCGTTCCACCCGGTTGGCATGGAGGAGCGTCCCCTGCCGTTTGGCCTCTGAGAGCGGCGCCGATCTTCCCGGCGACGATCGGTAGCATTCTAGAATGGTACCCCAAACCCGACATTGTCCCGAACCCGCCAGTTTGTTGTGTGTGCTTGTTAACCGTATTTGTTTTGTGGCGGGGAATACCATGGCATTTGGTGCCTCGTCCGCGAGGTCCGCGTCGGTTGAGATCGGCCGGGCCCAACAATTCTTGCGCACGGTGGATTTGCACAAAGACACAGGTGCAATCACTATGCCGACAGATACGCCGTGACCGGGATTCCGGGTTTGACGCGCGTGGCCGAACATGGGGCCACCACGAGCCACCACCCGTCTTTGGTGGCCCACCGACAGATATTCCGACCCGGGTCCGCGACAATCGAGATGCGGGTAGGGTGGTGTCCGAAAGCGGGAGAGGGCAGCTAAACGTCGAAAGATCCCCCGCCAAAGCCGCTAGCAGATGTTGGAGGCTAACGCAAGACACAGGGAAGCGAGGCGGCAAAGCGCAACAACAATGCGGCTACAACATGTCCTAACCCCGAGGGCTGCCTTGGAGGCCTTTCCTGAGGGCCCGGACGCCATGTTCCACGAGGCCAGCTCACAGCACAGGCGGGAGCGCGAGAGGATGCAGCCCTTTTATGAAGGTTGCATTAGAGCCAGAGCCGGTGCCCCAGGTGGAGTCCGGGAGGAGGACAGGACCGCACATGCCCTTCTCAATGATCGGGCCATTGCCTGACGAGGATGGGTGGTCATTTGCCCACAGGAGGAGGCTGCTAACCAGCTCCCTCGAGGATCTGAAGTCTCGGCCAAAGTTACTTAAGAGGGTCCACCTTCACAAAGTATTTCGGTAGCCCACAGCGTCCACACTCCCTTTAATGATCCCTCGGTCATGCCACTGATAGTGAATTGCATCTTGACATGGACGAAGTTCGGTCGGAGAGGTAGGGAACTACGTCATTTGGCCCCTCTCATGGGACCGTCCATTGCCGGCTGATCTGTTTTATGGCCACCCCTTCCATAGGGCGCTTGGCGCCGTGACAGATTTGACCCCGCCCGAGGGGCGGCAGTCTTCGGCGAGTGACCGCAATGGCGTACGTATTATGGCATGGCACACACTTTGACCTCGCCATTTCCGCCAATCGCAATGTCGAGGAACTGAGGCATGGATGAGAGACCGAGCCAGCGGTTTCTTCATGTACCACCTTGGAGAGTTTGACAGCACACCATCCGAGCTACCCGTGTGTGTACCCATTCGAGGATGGTCCCACCGGATCGCCATACCCGAAGATCGGCCTTGTTCGATCCCTTGCGGATCCGGCAGGTACGCGGCCAAATCCCTCTTCCGAGGAGGTTAGGGTGTCACCCACTTCTACGCCAGATACCATCGAGCATCTCGGCCGCGGCCGCCGCGAGGAGGCGTCGGATAAGCCGCCACGGGTCTTGCGAGGGCGGCCCGGCCCAGATGTCTGCGTGCAACTCATCGCTGACCTTTATCGAGGCTTGCACACCCGATGGGCAAAGTGGGAGGAGGGACATATAATGAAAGTGCCGATGAGGTGCGTGTCCGCTTTAGTTTGTATCTAATGATGTCGACATCTAACCACCGGAGTTCCATGTGCGTAGTGCCTTGCGTCACATGCTACCCGGCGGGCGTCATGAGTTGTTGATGGTGGACCCTCGTGTGTACCACGACTTCGTCCGGTCGGAGACACACAACGTGTCTCCCGAGGAGTCGTCTCCCACTTTCTTCCCTGTCGAGCATCCCGATTGGGGCACACCGTGCGATCCTATGGCCCATCGTCCGCGAAGTAAGTCACGCGAGTTCTTTGCTTTAGTTTTCAATTGGTGCCGCGAGCATCGTTAAAATCATTACGTCATTGCCGATGCGGTGGCCATTGGATGCTCATTACCCTCATACGAGGCCGCGGACCTGCGCGCCCGCTGGGCCTTGGAGGCGGCGATCATGTGGGGTGGTGGTACTCGACAACCTTCCCACCACGGCCCGGGGAGTCTCGGAGTTAGATCTCAACCTACCCTCGCCCCGATTATTGAGTGTTTCTTGTGTGCTTGCCTCATGCTATTATGTGCTCCTTTGTCGCGTGATCTCACCAGCGGTTGTCTTTTTCGGTATAGCGGCTTGGCATTCGGCGATTGGGGACCACCGGTACATACGTGGGGAGGCATTATCTGTAGCGGCCGGTCATGTGCCCTTCTGGCCGATAACAACACCCGCGGCATGCATATTGGCTTCATCATGCGGCGCTTCGTCGCGACACGTGTGGCGACGCGAGGCCGGATGCAATTGTGCCAGTGCGCTGGGCCTGGTACCGCGGCAAAGATGTCGCGGCGGTTTAGGAATGAGTGGCCTGGTAGTAGTCGGCTGCTTTATTGTAGGGATTATCTTGATGCAGCCAAAGGCTCGGTGGTCACCGTTAGTGGTAATTGTAACAGAAAGGTTATGCTTAAATGGTTAAATGGTTTAAAAACTTAGAAATGGCCACCCAAAAATGATAACGTGTGAATTGTACACTATTTAAAACTTGGGTTGTGACCCATCAGCTTCCACTGTGGCCCCTCGTCCGTGCGCGAGGTCGTGGCGGTTGGTCCAGACTCACGGTGGCCCTTACCATCCATCTGTGGACTCCACCGCGGGCATGTTCTGGCGTGTGTCATACCTCCCATGGTAGGCGTGAGCACAGCGGGCGGTGGCGTCTCTATGGAATCGGATGCACTGCGTGCCTTGGAAATCATGTCACGCACCTCTGGCGGGTCAAGAGCATCGGCATTTTGCATGGTGGCCTGCCGCAGTTGGTGTTGACCATGAGCAACGCATCCCACTTGTTGTAGCAACGGCATTAGCACATGGGCGTCGTTTGGGGCGGTCTTGGAGGCAAAGCGGAATGAATTGTCGGTTCGGGAATAGCTCATTGAAAAGCGCGGGGTGGCTGCTGCTAAGGAAGTAGTCTCCCGCTATGAGATGTTTGCACGCAGCATGGGGGCATGGACAATCACAATATCGCATTCTCATGTGCTGAGTGTATCTCAAACCCTCTGTTGGCTGACTTGCCATAGATAGCGGCGTCGGTAGCATCTTCGGGCGAATGGCGTTGGGGTTATCGTGCACAACGCCCGGATAAGCGAGTGAGCACCGCATGTCTCTTCGGATATGAGCGTGTGCTATAACGTCCATACTTTCGGTACAGACGAGAAAAACATCGGTGAGGGTTGGCGATAGGACAAAAGCACAGAAAATACGAAAGAGTAGAACCCCATCAGACTTACCAAGACTCCATCTTTCTTCGCACCGAGTCAAGATTGTGCCTCCAGCAGGGAAGGTCCCGTCCGGAAAGCCTATGAGATGGGACACTAGCGTGTACATCCTTATATTGACCTTGCACTGCAGGGTTTGGGTCTTCGAAACTTTCGGTCGCTTCCGTAGTTTGTCGTATCCACATCTGCATGGTTGAACATCCGTTTGTGTCGTTGCCATTTACCATCCCACGTTGCTCCATTCAGCCAATTGTGATTCAAGTACCTACATCGCCCTGGGTCAGGATGTTTGCTCCAGCGTCTACATGTATGAGCTAAACGTCGTTGTGCACTCACCCTTGTATGATGTGGTTTTCTCGTCTGAAGTTGAAATTGTGCCAGCTGCTGGTGAATGCGGCAGGGGTTCGGTTCGTCATCAACCCGGCGGCCCGAGCCGTCCCTCTTCAAGCGGCTCCCGGCCGGTGTGGCGGCAAATATTTTTGCCATGCGTTTAGCATGGAACCAACATGCAAGAACATTGCACGCAACTTTGTTTGTCGAGAACCATGAGTGTCGTTCTCCATCAAACGATACAATCATTGTGTGCTCATCATACCTGCTCACCGTCTACCCAACAATGTGGGTCTTCGACCACGACCTCCGTGATAGCCCGTCTCTCACAGCCGTCCATGTCAATGGTGATTGACCTAGGCCTGATTGTGCCCATCCGTTCAAACACAAGGCGTGCTATCTTGATTGCATGTCACGATGCCCCGTCGGCCTCTGCTGCACAACATGTAAAAGATCGGGAACCCCACCCGGCAATCGGTACAAGCGCCCCGTCTGGTGGAAACTTCCACAAATTTTGTGCGAAGGTTGAATCCATGGCCCAACCACCCCACCGGGCTCCATCTCCGGCCCAACCTCCAACATCCCGTCATCTTGGATGACTAGGATCCATGGCGGTCCAAGGCACAGGCAAAGATCGCGGATTCGGGGCTGATGAAAAATCACCTTCCCCAAGCTTTCCAATCGTCAATCCCGCTCTCGGCTTTCCCCGTCAGGTACCCAAACTGCCGCCTACATGGTGTAATGTGGTGAGATTGGATGAAAAATATTTTATTTGTGATCTTATTGAAATAACTGTTTGGACAACATCATTGAACAAACACATGGAAAGCATCACAATATGTACTCTAGGACAACGTCATTGCTCCATCGGATCTTAATTTTTAGGGCTCTTCTGCCGATTATTCTCGGCGGTATGCGGTTGCCACACATCCTCCCCGCGACATCGTGAATCGGTATATGACTTCGCTCAAGCGGGCTCACCGTCATACGTATTTGGGTCCCGTGCTCTTCGCGATGTCCCCGCACGCAAAGACGTGTCATTCCAATGCTTCGAGCTCTTGTGCGGCCGCCGCCTGGCGATTCGGGATGCCGCGGCATGGACCAATCCTGCATTTGTGAAAGGGTCATGGCGGTGTGTTACGTAGCGCCGCGATATATTAGATGCACCGTTGAAAGCACCATTTCCATCTACTTTCCACCGTCCCGCCCGAAACAAGCATCCTCTACGGTGCGGCCGGCCTGATTTACCTATCCCCGGGTGCCCCTCGCCGTGGTCGTCTCCATCGGGTGGCGGGCATAGTCATCCACAACCTCACCCGTTCCGGCCCATGCGGTGATGCCCGTGGACCAAAGCGGACCACGATGGTAGTTTGTAGCTCAATCACCCTTTGCTCTAGTTGTCCATGGTGGTCTCTTCCGCGGTAGTTGAAGTCATATCCTTCATGGTGCGACCACCTGCTCGCGCGCCGCCGCTTCCATGCCGCAATCGTATTCTTGCGGGGGCGCAATGCGGTCGTGGACCGACTTCCCAATCCTCACGAAATCTTTTGAAGAGTGGCGGTGGGGAGCGATGGGTGCTTCCATTCGGTGACCCTAGCAACTAGGCGGCTCTAGAACTCCGTAAAGGGACTAACTTGTGGGGCCCGGTTACACGCCGGTACAACCAACCGGCTGGATTCAACGGACTCATCGTCAAGCTGCAAGATCGACAATATCTGGCCAGTGCATGCATCGGCGAACATGGCTCTCGACGGGTGCCCTCCCGCTTCTCTGCGGGACCGGGGGTAGGCGGGGATCAGCAGCACTTATTTCGGACGGATGGGGAACATAGTGTTCCTGTAGGCACAACCTCATCAACGCATACACACACTCGTTGAATGCGTAGCCACCAACCTGAGGTGCACCACGAAGCCAATGTACTGGGTCCGGGTAGAGACCGGCCAATTCATGAACAAGTTCTTGGGGATCTTGGGTGGGAGTAACTTGTGAAATGGATTGGCCAGGCGGGTTCCACCCATCGTCCGTATCTTCCCCGGTTTCCTCCTCTGACATTGTGTCATCCTCGGTGTCATGAAGGCCATATTCACTATCATTTTCATCACGAAAATCGACTCCACCGAGTGTCGTGGGGTGTCTACATGTGCCATTCTCGGACACTCTACTAGGAAGACAAACGAGCGTCTATCACAACACGAACCTGCTACTGCCTATGGCAAAAATTGCCTCTGGTAAAAATTGCCTACGGTAAAAAAAAATTAGCCTTTGGTTAGAAATAGCGTGTGGTATTGGCCTGTGGTAAAAAAAACTTCCCATGGTAAAAAATGCCTATGGCAAAAAATAGCATGTGCTAAAAATATCCTATTCTAAATGTCCATTGTAAAAATGGCCTATGATAAATGCAAAAAAATAAGGCCTATGCTCAATATTGAGAATGCAAAAGGATATGAGACATATATGGGCGCTTTGTTTTAGCGGCGAAATAAGCATGCTATAGCACCAACATCGAAGCACTGCGCCTCCCAAACGATACGGCATACAGCGTCTCGCGCCATAAATAGCCCTTAGGCTCATTATAAGGATTAGCCCGGTGGTGTTCTTTCTTTCCATTAAAAAACTTGCCATTAAAAAACTTGTGCATTAATTTCTTGGCCATTAAAAACCTTGGCCATTAAAAACCCCACCGGCGACACCACAGCCCGGGCTTTAGCCCGGCTTAAGCGGAGCAGAACGCCACTGCAGCCGGTCGGCCAGATTTGCCACCACAGCGCCCGCCCCCTTGAATTGGCCGTGGGTTAGCCCGGGCCCGATCCGCTGAACACTGAAGCCCCATGCGCTTCGGCAGCCACTTGGCGGCTTGCGGCTTAACGCAGGGTTTGGGTTAATGGCGAACGGCATACCATCGCCACTTTGCGATCCCGGCCCCAGTGAACCGGCGATCTAGCGAATCGCTGGTGCTGGCGAATCTGCGGGGTTTCTTGGCGGATTGACCCGATTTCGGGAGCCAATAAAGTTGGCGGGAAAAAGCTTTTAAAAGTTTTATGTTGTGTGGGGATTCGAACCTTGGTCATTGGCTCCCCAGCCCCCATTCTAACCACTAGACCAAGCATTAATTCCATAAACAATTTGTGTTTCAAATATACTTAAGGGTAATATTGTCAGAAAAGCCTTTTAAAATTTTTATGTTGTGTGGGGGATTCGAACTGTAGTCATTGACGCCCCAACCCCCCATTCTAACCATTAGACCAGGCATTAATTCTATAACAATATTATGTTTCAAATATAGTTAAGGGTAATGTTCCCATTAAGATAAAATAGACTATAACATTCCAACTAGTTCAAGAAAGTTCTAGAATGTCCTGGAAGGCTCTAGAAAGTTCTAGAATCTTCTATAAAGTTCTAGAATATAAGAGAATCTAAGGGGATTTAAGAAAATTCTTCCAGAAAGTTCCAAATTGTTCTAATAAGTTTTAGAATGTTCTAGAATGTAGGGGAATCTACGGGAATGTAAGGAAATCTAGGGAAATACTTCCAGAAATTTCTAGAATATATTGAAAGTCTTAGAATGTTCCAGAGAGTCTTAGAATGTTCTAAAAAGTTCTAGAATGTAAAGGAATCCAGAAGAATCTAATAGAACCTAAGAAAATCTTATAAAATGTAAGAGAATCTAGGAAAATATTTACAAGCCTAAGGGAACCTCTTAAAATCTGGGGGGTCTAAAGAAATCTTCATAAAATCTAAGGGAATCTAAGAAAATGTTGATGAAATCTTAGAGTATCTAAGGGAATACTTATAGAATCTCTTTGAATCTCATGTAATGTAAGGGAACCTAGGGCAATCTCAAGTTAACAGGTATCTTCCAAGTTGACAGGTATCTTCTCCTGCTCTGCCTCTTCTTTGTCATCCCAAAGACTCATCTTGGTATCACAAAGATCTTCTTCGCCCTGTTCTACCTCTCCAGTGATCTGTAATGGCTGAGTCGCAGGATGAGGGCGCATGTTAGCCGCAAACTGCTCCACAGGAGGCGGTGGCTCATCGGTCAATAAGGCTACTTGGGAGGACAAGAGGGTCTCAACGGGCTCAATCTCCTCGGCTGGAATGCAAACAAACCTTGGACTTCTTGGCGGATGCACAATGGCGTTGTGAAGTCGGCGAAGTAGATCTTAATGAGAACTTCGGCAAGGTCATATAGGACTTCTATCTTTTGCGCCCGGCCCGTGATGGCGATAAAGCCCACATAATATCCTCGGAATGAGATACTCTTGGTTGTTCAAGAGTATGGTAGGGAGGAGATTTAGCCCTTCAAGCTTGAGGGCTTTATCCCGACTTGCCGGTGCTTCTGTAGCTAGCTCCTTCCATCGTGCGAAATCCTGCTCGTCAATGACTTCATCGTCCTCGAGGGGGGGAATGCGGTGTGGTAGTAGGCGCTCTGCGGCTATCTGCTCATCCTCAATGTACTGGTCCATGATGATTGCCAGCGCAAACCGAGCCTCAAAGTAGAGTTCACGATCTATAGTGACAATAGGAAGGTCGGTCCCTCTCCTCCTAATGCCCTTAATAACATTCCGGGCGTGGTCATCGCCTTCCAACATCTCCAGCAAGGTGTGGACGTCAAGGTAAAGCTCTGAGTCGTCTTCGTTGAAGACACATGCAGGCATAATCTCTTCGTGGTAGAACTGAAGGAAACTAGCATAGTCGGGGTGCGCTTGCATGTTGTGGATGAGATCCACTTGCTGGAGCAGATGAGGATGAAGAGCATCAAAGGGAACCGCGGGGTCCCAGTGCTCACCATCTAGGTACCCACTGTTGTAGAGTTGGGCGAGCCATGACAAGGAAAAACACAAGGGAGGAGGAGGGAAACGCTGAAGGCAGAAATGAAAATGAAACCCTAATAGGCCAAAAAGTAACTTTATACTTTTTGGCACGTTTTCCTAGGTCATTAAAAAAAATTATTTTTTTATTCAGTAACTTACATTTATATATACGAAAAGTGACGAAAAGACACAACTTTGATTTTATGACTTCCAAAAAAAGATATTCTACATAAATATATGTCACAAAATTTTTACACTAGAAGAGAGAGAGATTTTCAACAATTAGTGAAATTCCCCTCGGATTCTTCGCACGAGCTAGATATCCTTGGGCATTATAGTAACTCTTTTAGCATGAATTGCACACAAATTAGCATCACTCAAAATTTCAACAAGGTACGCCTCTGCGGCTTCCTGAAGTGCGAGTAGAGCGAATGCTTGAAACCTCAGGTCGGTCTTGAAGTCTTGGGCAATTTCGCGGACCAGGCGCTGGAAAGGTAGCCGGCGTATTAAGGGTTCCGCCATCTTCTGGTATTTCTGAATCTCTCGGAGGGCTACTGTACCCGGTCGGAATCTGTGGGGCTTCCTCGGCTTAGCAGGCGGCCGAGGCAAGGGTAAGGACTTCCCGCCGGTCATGGGATGTTTCGCCCTTTGCACTATTTGCTCCCGACGCTGTGTCGACGTTTTCTTGCCGATTTGGGCATCCTTCTGCAGCCGGGTCTTATACTGGACGCCTCCCTTTGTTGGCTTCGTAAGCTTCCTCTTTCGGTTACCCCATCTCTCCTCCTTCTCCGGAACAACATTCTGACCTCCTTCCTGAACCACATGTTGATCTCCTTGCTGAACAACAGTTTGATCCGCGCCCTGCTGTGTTTGGGCAACCTCCTCTGCTCTACGGATACGCTCCCTCTCAGCATTCCGGGCCTCCCTGTCCTGGCGCACCTGAGTTCGCCGAACAATCTCTGCCTTATATCGATTGGGGTGGGCTCGCATATCAGTTTCTATAAGGTCCATGCGGTCCTGTGTGATTTCGGATGGGATATCATCGAAAATGAAGCTAAATAATTCTTCATTCCAATAAAAAGGGGGAAGATTATAATGGTCCCCATGCATGAGCACATAAGTAATAGAAATGGGAAGCTCTTTCCTCTGGAAGGCCACTAGCTATTTGTTGGAGGTCCTCTACCCTAGCAAGGTGCAAAATCCTTTGGGCCTCAGTCCGGATAAGCTCTATGGGATCCTCCTCTGGGCTCGGCAATGGATAGAACTTAGTTATGACCTGGGCTTGGTCAGGCTGTTCCATAAGAGTATATGGGTGGTCTGCAGCATTCAACTTCATGAGGAATCTTTCATTGAAGTGGAAGATAGGGTACGGAATCCTACGGTTCTCAGCAAAATGGGTGACAAGTAGGTCCAAAACAGCGTCTACCGTATCGCTATCGTCTACAAGGTGAGTTGCAAGAACACTATAGAGCTGGTACACATGCAGGGTTTTCAAATCTGATGAGCTTGAAGCCTTGGCATGGTGGCGACCAGCGGGTACTAGGGGTAAAGTGGGCACTTGGGATAGAATAGGTGGCTAAGGTCGGAAAAAAGCTAAGCGGTTAGGATAGCAGCAGGGTAACATGCAAGGTCGGCTATGGCGGCAGGCGAGCTCTACTCCGATGGCTATGGCGGCAGGAAGACGTCTCAACAAACACACTTTTCAGAAAAAGAAACACAATTTTGAATCTAAACTTTTTTTCAAATCTTTTTTTTCAAAAAAAAAAAAAAAAAAATTTTTTTATCTGGCGCAGCCCGTATCAGGACAGCACGTTAGCGTTATACACCTCATCCGACAGCAGCGCCCCTTTTCACTTTTCGGCCTGGTGTTGACTTTTCGACCTCGGAAATCATGCCCCCTAGGGTATTTGGGATGTGCCCAATCCATTGGAGCCATTTTCGACTTCATCCGAGCTACCCACAAAAAGTTATGGCCCTTCTAAACTTGGGTCCTCCAGTCGCCCATGTTTCCCTCAAAAATCGCCCTAAACTTCTTAAAACTCACAATTTATTACATCAACCTAGCACAAAACCAAACATCGAAAAGTTAAGCAGTACAACTAGCTTAAACTCCCACCTAACTACCGAACTAACGAGTTAGAGGTTTGGTCAGTGCTATGATTTCGGACACCCAAAATCACGGCTCTGATACCACTGTGACGCTCCCTGAACATATACGGCACTCCGGACGTATGGGGACTTTCCCCTCCCAAGGCAACCAACTCGCCATGGGCAAGGCCCTCCGTCTGACTCGGACCATCTATGAAAAGATGCCCGGGTGAAGGACACGGAGGTATCATTCGGCCCACGCCTTCGATGGAACTCTTATGTCGCGGAAGCGTGAATACAAGTTAGCATACAACATAATCATATCATAAATAACCACCACGAAGGGTGGCACATCCATCCAACAGATAATAAGAGGGAATACATTTAATACTAGAGAAAACTCCCCAAACCCAAGGTTCTACCCGACTCGGACTCGGTGAGGTTAAGCGACGGCTAGTCTCAAAGAGATCGGCCCGACCGAGAATCTTGGCATGGCGTTGGCTGGCATAGAACATCGGCTAGGGTTGTCCACTCCATCCGCCCCTCACATGCACACTGCGGATGAGCCGAATCAAGCTATGGCGTCATTGTAGTCTTAGGAGGCGCAATCCCAAGGCATCACCCGCCGGGACTACTCAGGGTTACATCTCCACGGCCCGATGAGGCGAGGTTAGGGAAGTGTCCTTTCCGGTCGCGGTGAATCCATGGGTGAGCTAGAGAATGCGTGCGCCTCGGCGATCCCGCATCCGTACAGGACTTACTCCCCTAATTCTACTCAAAGTACGAGGTGCTCACACAAGCGTACCCAGGAGGGTTCCATACCGCGGCTAGCTTCTCGGGCCTAGCTCGAAGGAATCCCCATAGCCTTTTTTTGCTTTCGGTGAGACTCCCTCCACACTTCATCACCACGGCTCCTTGTGCGGTGCTTCAATCATGCCATAGATTCCACATTTCGGTGGGATCTTGTGCCTGAGCAGCATTCTTGGGTACTAGGGGGAGATACTAGGAGCATACTAGCGAACATAAGTGAAAGGTCTCTACCCCTTAACCACTTTACGGAAGAACTAACAAAGATATTACCACATATACATCCATCCATTCATCCACGGAACATAATCCATAGTTGAGAACGGTTCTAACTATCAAACAAGGGTTAATCATAATCAAAGACAACCAAAGAAGACCGAGGGCGCTAACCCTAGAATGTCAAGCTAATCTATCCACTAACCCGAATTCTGGCTGGATCCATTGTCATGTGGCATCTCCATCGTGACTCCTCTCCTTGAAATCGATTTGGGGCAAATAGGAATTGGGATCAATTTCTTTGGCCCAATTTAGCGGTTTCTGTATGTGTCGAGTTTGGCTAGGTGTCTTTCCCCTAATTAATCAATTATCCTAACTTAATTAGCTTAATTAAATTACTTAGATAATGATTCCTTAATTATAGGAAATTAACCCTTAATTAACCCCTTATTAATTTAGCATAGCTAAATTAATCCTTTTTAGGTCAACCCCCCTAGGTTAACATACCCCATGGTGGCATATTCTTACCGCGTGACGTGTCAGTGTATTTATACATATACTATATAAATACGTGGAACGTCACATTTGAAGCATTTCAAGCCGGCCAGTGAGCTGCAAGAAGGATCCGACCAAATATTTCGCCCCCGCCGCGCAGTTTCGTGCTTGGTTTTTTGCCAGAAATACCATATTTTTTGCTAGAAACACCACTCTTTTCGGCCAAAAACATCACTTTTTTGGTCGAAAATACCGCTTGGCTGATATCGGGTGGCCAGAAATACCACAAAAAAGGGCCAGAAATACCACATCCCAGACTCTATATACGGGCGTCTGTTTTAGCTTTATATTGGGGCAACACCTTATGCAGCATTCACATGGACATGCAAATTTGGCTCTGCTGCAACCACCATGTTGCAACCAAACCAGCTTATCTGCTGGTTACCCTCACATGGGTTTCGGTGATGATTGGTTCCAGCTGCAACGCCGCTTCAAAAAACATAAAACACAATAGCCATATCCAGAACAGCCAAAATAAACAACAGTTTTACAAAAAAAGTACCATTGTTGACAAATATTCCAAACAATTATATAACATGAAAATGCTCTCCCTGTTGTAGATGAATCGAGCTTTTGCAGATGGGTCGAGCGAGATGGAGAGAAAGTCTAAGGCGCAGGCAAATTTGCAACAGCTGATGTCCATTTTCTATTGCCCATGTGAATACAACGTGACTGCAGAAGCCAATTTGCAGCCACGTCTTGCGGCCATGCCCAAAACCTAACAGCCAAATCCACGTAATGGGTTTAGCATGGCGGTGGACAAGCTTGAAGCCGTGTTGAAGCCTACAGTGACGGGCTCCTGCTGCTTCAAAATTTTTGCCTCGTGTGAATGCTCCATGCTCCATTAAACTGCGATGCCCAAGGTCACGTGTCCAACGTCTCGTCAAAGTGCCATTATCACTGTAAAGTTAGGTCCGTCTAAATGTGTGTCCCATAAGTTTCGGCTTCTCGTGAACTCTACCTATCTATCTAGAGGCAGGTTCCATCTAGGTGTGTTGTCCCATAAGTTTCGGCTTCACGCGGACATTAAAGGTTGTGGGGGCAGGTCCCATCTAGGTGTGTGTCCCCATAAGTTTCGGCTTCTCGCGGACATGAAAAGTTGTGGGGGCAGGTCCCATTCGGGTGCGTGTCCCATAAGTTTTGGCTTTTCGTGGACGTTAAAAACTATATTTATTTATCTATCTATCTATCTATCTATCTATCATATGTTATAGGCTACACAAAATGATAAAAAGCACACAAATGATAAAAAATTATTGGAAAAAATCATCAAGGTGAATATCACATTGTTCCAAATTTACAATGTTGCCTCTTCTTGTAAGCGTATAAAGGGGTAATATGGTAATTTTAAACATATAAGAAAAATATAGTAACTAATAAAGTTTGTAGGGCGTTTTTGTAGTTTTCCCAAGGGGTATTTTGGTAGTTTTTCCAAATTTATTCTAGTAAAATATAGTGATACTTGCGCAATTTTCCTATTTATGAACATGCCTTGAAAATTCTTTTGCTTCTTTGGGTCAAAAGTAATGCTACTAAGCAGCTTAGTTAGGTGAGGGGCATCTATCCCTTGTTACCATCCTTTTCTTATGTTCCGTTGGGTTCCCGTGGACGTAAAAATTTCTTATCTTATCTTATCTTTCTAGAGCAGGCTATAGTAATTTGCTGGAGGTTGGTCATTAGAGGCACCATGTTTCCTACAAGTATTAGTGAGTGTATTAAACAAACTAGGAGCACCATTAGCTTCTATACATGTATTGCACAAAATTTTTGGAATTTTGGTCATCGTCCTGCTATTCAGTCTGTATTTTTTTGTGAATATCTAGCATAATAAGAGGGGGGTCAATTCGTATTCTTGTACGCTTTTCAATATGATCTTACTATGATTTAATGATATATTCGAAAATACCTACATCTAGAATGAGCATATGCTTTCATTATTTTATATGGCACTTGCCCAATGGTTTAACCCCATTAAAAAAAGGTGGATTCATGGCATGCAAGAAATGAGAACTCACTTTAGGGTTCTGTTTCTAGTGTAAATGCTAAATGTTCTGTTTAGGCTTCGAACATTGTTCAAATTCATCTGGATGTTATTCCTTAATTTGCAGATGATTTTAGCTCCTTTGGTTTGATTTGATACACAGGCTTTGAGAGCTTCTGGGGCTCAAGTCCGACAGCAGATGATGATAACAAGTATGACAGTAGAGAATTTGACAGATGCCGTGTAATAAATTAGGCTGGCCTGTTTATTATGCACCATTTGTGTTTTTTTTCTTCATGTATTAACAGGCCTAGCGTACTTTTCTTTAACATTTATTTTAGATTTGCAGATTGCACCGTGGAGCAGAAAAGATGCGTAAGACCCTATTTCTAGTATCGATTTTGCATCTTCTTCTTTGTATGGCCAGGTTTTCGGCTATTTTTTGAAAAGGAAAAATCATAGATGGTTTTTTTCTCATTCCAACCTAAATTTCTGATGGGATTAGAAACCAAAGAATCTTGGATATCAGAAAGCAGCTTAGGGGTTAGGCTTGGATTTGCTCCTCCATCTTTTTTGGGTTCTTTACAGTCATAAAGGAAATACAGTAAGTTGCAATGCCCTACCATGATTAGCTTGTTAATGTTCTAACTCAATCCCAGTTTCAATATGAGCTCCTCAAAATCTATACATATCCCATGCGCTTTCATTTATATTGCATCTGGATTCTTGATATTCTGCCAAAGCACCAATGCCATCTAGTTTACACCTTTGCTTTTGGCTCATCCAATCGCAAAAGCTAGAGGTGTGCAGATGTAGCAGAACTGCTATGCTGTGCAACCATGATATTCTGCCAAAGCACTAATGACATCCAGTTTACAACATGGAAAATGCGACATCTTGTTTACAACATGGAAAGTGGGTGGCATTTTTTGTCTGAAAATGAGCCATAGGCGGCTATTACTTAATATTACTTTGTTTAAGGTCCATACTAGACTAATCTTGTACAGACTAGCTAGCTTATCCCACTGTCTTGCGGCAACCAAAGTGGAGGACACGTATAGGTTTTTAAGTTCTACTACGTCGGGAGGACACGTATAGGTTTTTAAGTTCTACTACGTCGGGGATCATCATCGTATACCCCTAGTAACCAACTTCTAAATATAAATAACATTGCCAAGGTTTGAACCCATGACCAAATGTACATTTATTTTGGCATGACTAGGCCTATACCAACTCACCAGTGCCATATCCATATAATTCGGAATGGAAAGTGGGATACCTATTCCGAGCATATAAAAATTTATAGCTTATAACCGGTTGCCAAAACTAAGCACAAGTTTTATTTATACAGAAGTAGATTTTACACACAGGAATAGATTTACACAAAAGTAGATTAACTCAAGAAGCAAAGAAACAGCTAAGCTTCTTAGTCCTTATATTCATCATCAATGCATTTATGAAAACCTCCTACAAAAACTGGATACAAAGGTAAAAAATCTAGATAAACCCTGCCAGCTAGAATAGCTGCAAAAAGGACATGTTTCTGGCCGTGAAAAGCCGAAATATGAAGCTTCAAAATCTTTACAATGCATCACAACCAAGCTTAGCAAATAGAACCAACTTCGAACAAATAGCTATAGGGACAGAACATGCCAAGCTTGGCCGTTGTTGCAGCGTCAATACCGAAAACTAAGAGCTAATCCCTGGCAAATCTGCCCCTGTAGGAAATGTCTCTTCAGCGGCATCAAAATTATGCACCTGCATAAAAATATCTTCACCCGCTCCAAACTGACAGAAACAGACATATATAATAAGTAAAAATCCACAAGGATGAATAAGAAAAACTCAAAAACAGAGCATACCATGTTAAAACTGGCTAAAAACAACGGATCTTCAAAAAATGGTATGATTTAAGCCTAGAAAGAGAAATAAAATCGATCTTATAGAATGCTCCTTTTACAAAGCTTGTAGCTACAAAAATGCGTGGACCCAGGCTTTCCAGAGATGAGAAGTTTGGACTCTATGACTGAGGCTATAGCCACCCAGCGTTAGGAATTGTCGTCGAGCCCAGCACCATCGCCATAGCCAGGGAGCCCGACACCATAACCATCGAGACCAGTGCCATCGTCAGACCTCTACAAAGAACGAAAAAAAAGCTCCCACTTTCCATGTTGTAGGGGCATGTTCATTGGTCACACATTTCGGTGTCGCCGGTGACCCGCTCCCGACTCCGCTGATCGCGGGGCTCCACCAATCCACACCGGAATATGCTCTCAATGAACATGCCCCCATACACCTTTGCTTTTATCTCATCCAATTGCAAAAGCTAGAGGTGTGCTGATGAAGCAGAACTGCTAGCTGTGCAGCCATGATATTCCACCACAGCACTACCACATCTAGTTCATGTCTTTGCCTTTGGGTCATTAAATTGTAAAAGCTAGAGATGTGCACACAAAGAAGAACCGCTATATTGCGCAACCATTTTCTATCCTGAACAGTTCTCTCCCCCCTTCATGAGCATTATAGAATAGTCTGGTGTTGTAAGTTTGGACATCCTTATTTAGAGAATATTTGTTGACAACCCATAATTGCAGACAGCTTACAGGAAAAAAAATTAAAAATCCATTTAATGCTTGGAAGTCACATTTAATTAAAGTGGGTCAGATCCTGACATTTGGGTCTCAGACCAAAAATAAAACTCATACTAAAAGAAAAAATTATTGAATTGAATGCATGTATAGAATTACACATCATACAACAAGAACTGGGTCACTTATTTTCCTCATAAATATTACAAGCCTCGAGTTGAGAAAGTGTTCAAGCTTCTCAATTTTATCTACCCTCATACAATGCTATAGCATGGAGGTTGCTCATGGCTTTGTCCATCTCCCTTCTGGGGATCTTGTGGGTCTTGTAGTTTGAAATGTGACAAGTTTGATATGACCATACCACACACTCCACCAATTTCCTCCTTTGAGGATCAGCATGATTTGTCCTTCATTTCTTCTCCCAGCAGTCGGTGTATTGCTCCTTGAAGTTGCCCCACTTGTGCCTTCCAACAGGCTCCCAATATTGAACCTGGAAACCAGGACGCAGCTCCTCTCCATCAGGCATGGTGGTCGTAACATTAGGGAATGCCACCCCTAACCAAATTGGACAATCCTCATCGTCAGGCCTTACTAGCACAAAATATCCTTCCTTGATGTCCTCAAAAGGATCCCACTCAGGAAGATCAAACCATTTCGGCTTTGAGGCCTTGCTTCCCACAAAACATTTGGAGCCATTGTTAGGACCTAATCAACTTTCTTAGATGTGCTTGCTCCATGAGAACCCTCCCATCTAGACTCTGGTAAGAACCCGTCTCTCAGCTCCCTCCCCCCCCAATGGTTGTTCTGTTTCTAAGCATGTCACAACTTTCTTCCAATAATTGATTAGGGAGTTCATGTGATTTTTCTTCAGAGTGGAGTTGTGCTTTCTATTTTGAACATCATCCCCGTGCATTATATAATCCTTGATGCCCTTCACTAGTTGGCTAGAGTCTTTAACAGTCTTGAAGGGAGGAAGTGGTTTTGGCTGCCCTCTAGGAATAAGAACTTCACCTATAGCCCCCCTTTGCCACAACTCGATTCCTTGTACAGGCATCCACAACTTATCACCTAGTCTCCACTTATATTGCATGATCGGTATTCCATCCTTGACCCAAAACTTGAACTGAAGTGGCTTTGTGTGTCCTGTCAACTGATCCTTACCATCTAGCAAGTATCCCTCGACAAATGATTTCCAATCAATACATCACCATTTTTGAAACCATTTTCAACAAGGAAAACATCCCATCCTTTCAGAAAAAAACCTTCATCCCAGCAAATGCATAGATGGCATGTTGCATTAAACTAGGGCCTACTGCCAAAATGCGCTGCTTATCATTGGCAGCAACACCGTCCACATCCTGATACATCAAAACCATGACACACTTAAAAAAAAAAAAACCACAGCTTGGAAGAAAAATCAGCAACTACAATCACTTACCAGAAGCTCACCGAACTTCATCTCCACCAGGAAATCATGCCAAATAGCTTCCATCCACAACGCCTAAAAATGGATTGAAGCTTTGTTTGTGAAAAGAAGCCTTAAGAAAACAAAATGAGAAAAAGCTGCGATCATCCCCGCCTGACACTCCTAACAAATAATTGTGGCATGACCAAAGGATACCACTGTTGCAATACGATAAAGATGAATAATTGAAAATACCACACCTATGCCCCATAATGCAACATCACAACATCAAGGTTATTATCACGTACTGCAAAATCCCATTCACAAGCTAGGGCATAATGGAGACCCGTTATTCATTGCAAACTTTGGCCCACATAATATCATCACACACACTAAAGTCACTTCCAACATGCCACAAACAAACACAATACCCCCACAATCCAATCACCTCTGTTAAAACCAAACCCCACATAACACAATACTTAAGAGCATACCACTGAATAGAATGTCACTGTATGATCCCTCCACTACATGCTTAAACATAAAGCAATTACCATAACTCAAAAATGTGCTTCAATGTCAATCACGTATCCATGTTTAACCTTATCAAAATACCATGGCCATAACCCCTTGTTTCCTGAGGCCAAACCCTTGCCCTCACAACCATTAGTTACAACGACTTGCACCATCCAAGCCAATAAACTCAACTCGCGATAGCCATACACTTCCCCGCATTCTCGGCATTCCTGCAGCAAACTCACGATCTCCATACAAACAAACAAACCAATTGAGCATCAAAACACACTTCCTGCAACATGTTTAAACTTCAAATGCGGCTCCATATATGGATCGCTAGCTAGCACACCTGCAAAAGCCCCCAACAACCCTTGCAACGATCAACCTACAACAACTAACTCAATAATCACTCAACAAACCACAATCACTATGCAGACCCATTCCAAATTTGCACCAACACAAAACACCTTCCACAGGCCCTATACTTCTTGCACATCGCAGGAAACGAACGTCGCATACACAATAACTCATACCCTGCCCTTTGTTCATGTATTCCTTCAAAATACACACACCTAATAAGCGTCCTCCCTTCCTAGGAATGCTAGTTGGCTGCTTGCTGTACACTACTTACTAACTTCCAGGCCAAATGAAACATTAACGTGCAACTCAATCACATTTGGCCTGTGATGCTTCTCTTAATCGCATTCGCTGGACTACCATGTTGGGCCTTCCTGGGTTCCATAGTCGATTCCCGTTGTTAATTCGAGCTGAAGAACCCTTGATTATACACTTCATCAATCTATATATGCCCCCGCCACAAAAAAAAAAAAAAAGGGGACCAATCCCAAACTCCTACCCCTTCAATTGCCTGAATGATAAACACTCGACAGGTGGCTAGGCAGGTATGTACCACTCCATACTGCATAATGTGCCCCTCAGGCAACCTAGGTTATAAAGCAGAGCCCCCGTTAGTCAACGTCGCTAAGGCCCTTCCATTGCCGTCAAATCGGGTAAGCCATCCCGCAACTTCATATACACCAATTGTGGTTTGGCACATGTTGGCTACGCCATATGCAAATTCCCTTCAGCTTAAGCTTCACTCCATTACTATTTGCCTCGCTGATAAGTAAACATTGAAAGACCACACCTTTCAAACCTCCAATGAAGGGGAGCCAATCGTGCGACTCCTTCATCAACACCCGTATCGCTTTATAGCTAGTACACTTTCTGTTAAAACTCCGTCCTGCCTAATCGTTGCAAGTCACTAATATCACCTGCACACATGCCATGGCGGACTCCCAGCAACATCGCACTGTCATTCTAGATACACCTTCTTTCCAGCAGCTTATCTATCATACCTTAGCCCTAACTTAACCAACTTCCACACATCACTTAGCTCACATCCAAAAAATTAACCAACTTCCACACATCACTTAGCTCACATCCAAAAAATAGGTGAAGGGCAACCCACACTGAGCACCTTATTTTCTTGTACAAAGTAGGCCTAATTGCTACAATTTAAAGGTTTTGCCCGACCGAGGGTGAGTTTTTGATCCAACGTTGTGGAAAGTACTTCACGAACAAAGCTACTACTGCGAAGGACTTTAGCTCCGGTAACGAAGGTTTGATGTGGAGAGAAGATGCTGAGGCTTCGGGCATTCCGTCCGACGAATGACAGAGTGGTGAGATTGCAGCTGCATCCTACTGAACCGTGGTTAGTTACAGCGGACGACTCCGATAACGTGGTCCTTTGGAACTGGGAGCATCGTCAGGTCTTACTCAATTATCGACACATTTGTTTTGCAGATCTAGTTTCAGATCCAAGCGTCTAATTGTGTCGGGATTGCAGGTTGTTTATGAGGTCAATGCAGGTGGCGTGGATGAGAAACGTTTGGTTGGGGCACAGTTGAAGAAGCTCGCTGGAGAATCTGGTGAGAAAGGTTTTTAGCTTAAAGTGTAATTGATACCTGTTGGCATTAAAATGATTGGTTTTGGCAGAAACAAAGGGAAAGCCTACTGAAGCAATCAGGGGCGGAAGGTATTTAAAATTCACAGATTCTATTTTCTTAGTGAGTTTCAGAGGATAGGAAATAACGGGTGATCATTAAATAACCTGCAGTGTAAAGCAAGTGAAGTTTTATGATGATGATATTCGGTTTTGGCAAGCATGGCTTAGCCGATCTGCAGCAGCTGAAGCTCCCATCGCTGTAAACCAGCAATCTGCTTCTCCTGGAGCAACAACAAGAGGAAGACATTTTCTAGTGATATGTTGCGTAAACAAAGCTATTTTTCTGGACGTGGTTACAATGAAAGGCCGCGATGTCCCAAAGCAAGTATTAGAAAATAAAGCTCCTTTATGGTACGTCATACTAACATATCCATCATTGTTTGCCACATTCTGATATTCTAGTGGTCAATGCTTGCACCAGTGTCGAGTTTCTTCCACGATCAGCTGCTGGTGATGGTCCTTTTGCTGTTTTTGGAGGCTCAGATGGGACAATTAGAGTCCTCTCTATGTCTACATGGCAGGTTACTTAAAAGGGGGATGAAGTGATGGTTTATTTGTGTAATAGTTTTCTGAGGCCAATGACTTTGTTATAGATGACACAAAAATATGTAGGTGGACATAAAGGTTCAATTACTTGCTTGATCACATTTGTTGCTGCATCGGGTGAGGTAAAATTTTCAAAATCTTTTGTCTTATTTAAGCTTTAGGTATGATCAGTGAGATGGGACTCAATAATGGGCATAACAATATGCCTCATGATCCGTGCAAGAGATGTAAACTATCCCGAAAGACACAATTTCTTAGAGTCTATGGATGGCTGCAAACTGGAACTGCAGTTCACTATCGTTTTATCTCTGATCCATTGCCAAAGTCCCATTGAGTTAAAAACAAGCATCCCAGTGAGTTAAAAACAAGCATTCTCTTCGGCTGAAACAACTCCTGCATAACTTTTAGCATCTCCAGGCGTGGTTTGCAATGTCATGGCCACTAGAAGGCTGAACAAGACTGATGCGTTCCAAAAAAAAACAGCACGATCAAATTTTTGATAGGCTATAAACTTTTGCTAGACAACTTTTTGGTAGGCTGAAAATCTTTTAGTATACTTTAAATGAAGTTCGATGTATTTTCAAGATATGCTTGTCTATTATTTCTTGACAGATGGCTTAATTGCTAATCTAGGTAAAGGGATAAGTTTTTTAGAAATTTTAGAAGACATACTGATTTCTTATCTCTGACATATTAAAAGGTGTTGGGTTCGAGTATTAGGTTCCAACCATTGGTACACAAGATATTAGTGGTGTGATTTCAGAGTTGCTAGACTTTGTACAATTGCCTAGTAAAACAGTATTTCAATATCATTCTACTTTTACGTTTTATGTAGACACTTCTGGTCTCTGGTGCAAGTGACGGTTTTCTCGTTATTTGGGCTGGAGAAAATCCACAGACATTGCGGGAGGGTGCCCCAAAACTCTCTGTCAAGGTATGCTTGTCATAAGCGTTTGGCACACCTTTTGTTATTTTTCTACCTTTGTTATAAGAGTTAGATGCATTGCAGGCGCATGATGGAGGCGTTATAGCAGTTGAAATAGCACGGGTCATCGGAAGTGCTCCACATCTTATAACTATAGGTGCTGACAAAACACTCGCTATATGGGACACTATCTCTTTCAAGGTATTGATGATTTGCATATGTTTAGGCTAGCAGCGTTCAAACATTTGTTATGTAATGTTACTACAGTCTCACATAGTTTGGGAACTAAGGTTTTATGTGGATCAGCCATGTTAGCAACTAGATTAAGAATACCTCATTTTGAGAATATCTTGACAAGATTATTGTGGAAAAGGTTCAGAACTAAAAAATAAAATTCGAAACGAAATTATTATTTTCAAGCTTCTTTTGTCAAAGTATAGTTTCATAGTATTCATTTGTCGTTATAATAATTACCACGATTTCTAGTGCTTAATAATTAGTCTTATGTCGTTTGATCCTATCTTCTGGTGGCAGGAGCTAAGGAGAATCAAACCTGTTCCAAAGCTTGCATGTCATAGTGTCGCTTCATGGTGTCATCCTCGTGCACCAAGTCTTGAGATACTTACCTGTGTGAAGGACTCACATATTTGGTATTTAAATGCTTTTTTATGGTTGTATTTTTCCAGTATGCTTCTTAAATGCATGGTAGCTCTGTTAGGTGTTTTCTGTTTAAAGTGATGCATTTTATTGTCATTTCAGGGCTATTGAACATGCAACGTCCATGGCTCTGACAAGGCCTTTATGTGATTTATCTTCGCAAGTCCCTCAAGGACTTGTTACGCCTAATAAAAAATTGAAGGTTTGTTTTCTCTGTCTTATCAACTTACCTAATGTAGTAGACCATGATGTTAGATGCTTGTGCAATTCCACTTTATACAAATTATATAATTGTTATTTTCCCCTGATCAACTAACTTATCAAAAAAGAAGTTAAATCACTCTGATGTTTGAAAAGTATAATCCAACCTTGTAGGTGCATCTGACGGTTATTCAACACACTCAGTCAGACCTAAACTTTCTTGCAGGGGATGGCAATGACGTTTAAATGTGTCAGGCACAAGCACTTAGGAACCAAGGAAAATAAAGTTCAATTATTAGGTTATATATACATGTTCCCGCAAACATTAGGGTGGTGGCTAATGAGTCATACCGTTTTGGGTCTCTTAGAAGAGGATAATTGGTAAATTGAGAAGCGGAGACATGTCCCATCTCCTACCTGCTGAAACAGTACAGGGGACTTATCAGAAGTGTTAGGAGTCAAGTCAAGATTCCTTTTGCTAATACCTGCCACTAGGAGATTGGTTGACTATAGATAGCAGATATCACTCTCTTACATTTACTTCTGATCAATATTTTGCAGGCTTATTGTATGGTTGTCCATCCACTACAGCCCCACCTTGTGGCTACTGGTACTAACCTTGGAGTTATCCTAAGTGAGTTTGACCCAAAATCTCTGCCGGCAGCTGTTGCCCTCCCGGCTTTGCCAGGAAGCAAGGAGAACTCTGTTGTTTATACAATTGAAAAGGAGCTATATCTTCTTACGTTTCAGCTTGGTGCTACCTCAGGAAATCCTGCTGATGGTAGCAGGCTGAGAATGGAATCTGTAGAGGCATTGCAAAGTCAAGTTAAACAGACAAGAAAACGTGTCACCACAGTGCCACATGATTCGTATTCTGTCTTGTCAGTCAGCAACTCAGGAAAGTAAGTATCCAAGGTTCCTGAATAGCTCTATCTATGAAGATTGTGATGTGTCATTTTATTCTATTCATTAATGTGCTCTGTTACTGAAGATTCCTTGTGGTGTGTAGATACGTCGCAATGATCTGGCCAGATATTTCACACTTTGAAGTCTACAGGGCAAGTGATTGGTCGGCAGTAGATAATGGTCAAGCCAGGCATTTTGCTTGGGATTCTTGTCAAGATCGGTTTGCGCTATTAGAAGCAGTTGCAACTCCAAAAATACTCCCCATTGTTAAAGGAGGTGGATCAAAAAAAGCAAAAGAAGCTGCTGCTTTTGCTGCTGCTCAGGCGGCGGCAGCGGCAGCATCTGCGGCTGCATCTGCAAGTGTCCAAGTGAGGATTCTTCTTGAGGATGGGAGCCCGAACTTACTGTGCAAGGCTATCCAGGGAAGGACAGAACAGGTAACAAAGTAAAACATATTTTATGTTTAATGGCCATAAGTTCTGTAGCTGAAGTTGAAATGTTGGTGAAATTGATTACTTTGATGAAACTGTTTTCCACTTCTTCCTCAAGCCATTTGGCAGTATTGAATGATGTTAGATATTAATTATGATTCTCATTTGCTGCTCTTTCCACATGCCGGAATCCGTTTAAATTTTCTTGTTTCTGGTTATGATTCTGATTTGCTGCTTGATCTGCTTCTTGAAATCCGTTTAGAACTCTTTCTTCTTGGTTTCCGTGTCAGATGCCCGAGAATCTTATGAACATGAAAATTAGATGCTTGTTGATGTTTTTCCAGTCAAGACGATGTCATTAATCAGCCTCACTCATGAAGTCTCTTTTAGGTCCCCACCAGTTATACAATTGGGGTTAACTGTCTGAATTATCGGGCTACTTCTAGGCCAGAGGAAATAATAGTCATGGTTATTTTGTTTGATTTGTTCAATTCTTTTTATGGGTGAAAAGTTCAGGTGCAGATATGCCATCAGTGCCACGTTTCTTTTACTTCTCATGCAGCACTCCTGGTCCTTGTCCTTGAAAGTTTATATTGGCTTTTGATGAATTGCAGGTGATTGGCTTGCAAGGGGGTGCGCTTTTAGGCGTTTCCTATAAGTTGCCTAGATTTGAAGCTACTATAGGGGATGCTGCTCTTTTTGGAAGCAAGCCTAATCCTGCTGATGTTCCAGCGAACTTTTTACTTTACAGGTACTTATCTTTCCTGCTGAATCAAAATAGTGATAGTAGTAGTGCTATTGATATGTCCAGCTGGTTAGGACCATGAATGCTTGAACTTTTCGTTAAAGAACCATTCTATGTTTCAATCTCGTACACTCGTTCACTGCTTAGTGTTCTCCCAGACCACTTATGGTAGGTAGTCCGCCTCAGTGTATCAGTTCGGACGTGGTCCCTCGTTTGGGGTTTTACAGGTTCAACATCATGCCATGAGATTAATGGACACAGAGAACAAGGGAAACCAGTTCATGCCCCAAAATTGAAATTGGGTTAGAGATTCCAAATAAGGATGTATCAGCAAGTAAATGATGGTTTACACAATGTGGCCAACTCAAAAACAATAAATCATTCAATTCCACCTTGGTATAGCAAGTTTTAGAGAAAGCTTTTTTAGTAGTTTTCACACTTTCTTGCTCATTATCGTGACTTTTCTTATTTTTGATGCTGGTTCAAAATTTTAGGCCGAAATAATGGGGGATTTTAAATTTTGGACTTCAATAATCTTGGGTGTGGGCATTTAACCAGCAACAATGCAATATCATTATTTGACGTTATGATCTCTATTGCAGCTGGGAAACATTCAGGCCAATCAGCGGTCTCCTGCCGCAACCAGAGTGGTCTGCTTGGGATCAAACTGTCGAATACTGTGCACTTGCGTATCAGAATTATATTGTCATTGCTGCAGTTCGGCCCCAGTTCCACTACTTGGGGAATGTTGCCATTGGATCTGCCACAGGGGGTATATGGCACCGCCGTCAATTATTCATTGCAACTCCAACCACCATAGAGTGAGTTACAAATGCGTACAGGATAGGATTTATAGATGGTATAAGTTTGTTGCCTTTGTGGGTTCCAGGTTTAGAATGTAACTTCTTGTCGACTTGCTGTTGACTTTGTACACTTATTGCAACTTCATGCATTTTGTTTCCATTATCACATGTGTGCTTACATCTCTTAAATTGCGAACATGTCAGATGCGTTTTTGTAGATGCAGGTGTAAGTCCTATTGATGTCGAAGCACGACGGAAGAAGGAAGAAGCGAAAATTAAAGAATCTCAAGCAAACGCTTTTGCAGAACAGGGCGAGCTTGCTCTGCTAACAGTTGATGGGCCCAGAGTTTCAGTTCAGCAGAAGATTAGTTTAAGACCACCAATGCTCCAGGTGTATATCTTTGTGGCGTTTTTACATATTATTCATACCACAATACTTTAATGCATAGCTAGGTTAGACATTGATTTTGCACGACTCCATGTAATTGGTAATGATGTATTCGATAAGACATCAATTAATTAATTATGTTTCGGACGTCGTACAGGTTGTTCGCCTTGCCTCATTTCATGCTACGCCATCAATTCCGCCATTTTTGTCAACAGGAAAGCAGAGCAAACAAGAGGAATCAACAACAAAGGATATTGAAGAAAGAAGACCAAATGATACAGCCATTGCTGCTGGAGGTATAGCTGTAGCAGTATCCCGTTTACCTCTTGAACAGAAACGGCCAGTGGGACCGCTAGTCGTGGTCGGCGTCAGAGATGGCGTGCTTTGGTTAATTGACAGGTCAATCTTCTTGCAAAAATAGCATTTCTATTATTTTAGACAAGATTCTTTACCGGGTTGGTTCTGGGTTCAATGCAAACAGGTATATGACTGCACATGCTATAGGACTGAGCCACCCTGGTATTAGATGTCGTTGTCTTGCAGCTTATGGTGATGCTGTGAGCTCTGTGAAATGGTATGCTTCCTCTGGCTATATTTGTCAAATTTAAGGCTGAGTAATTGTCTGCAGAAAAAATACTAATATTTACATTGTGAACATGTTAATATGACTTTTCTTTTACTGGTTGCTACTCTATGCTGTCTGTTTTCTCATGTCACTTTTTGCACCATCTACTTGCGAGAGGGCATGCATTGGGAAGTTTAGGCAAATGTTAAAAGACATTGACAAGCTTGCATACCTTAAATCTATTCCGTTGTGAGAATGTAACATATACAATTTCCTGTGAGCTGAGGGTATAGTGCTTAAGGTATGCAAGTGTTGCTTACCATTACTGCCCATGTTGGCTCCTATTCCTTGTACTGAGATTTTATGTGTTCTTTCAACTTTGTCAGTTGGCCTTAATTAGAACATCAGACCCTTTAGCTACTGCTCTACAAATACCTTGGGCATCTTGGCGCAGTGGGCATTAAAAATGCTTCCAAAGAAAGTAGTATGCCCTTGTTTATCTGACATCCATTGCAATTCCGTGCGAAGCAATCCTTCTTTTATTGTTAATAAATTTGTAAAGGATAATACCACTTGTTTAGATTGATCTTTGCCGCTGCACTGAGGTAGTGTGCTCAGTTAAATGCTTGGCAGAGGGACAGTTGGAAACCAGTTTTAGGAAGATTCCAGAATGCCTATGAGCTTTTACAAGCTTCAGAGTATCAGCACCTGCTAATACAAAGGGCTTTAGGCTTTTTAACGTGGATATTACTAGAGAAGCAAAGTTGTGCTGAAGGATGGCAAGCATTGGCTGCTCTTATTGCGGATCAGGTCCTGCACACATACAGTTCCTCTAAAGTCTAACTTGAGACTTAACATAAGGATCATGTAAGAATGAAAGATGATATCTGCAAATTTCAGCAGATCCTAGATCAACTCAGCAAAGCAGGTCAGCTTCTTAATGATTCTTAGCTGGTTTATGTGGTAGCATCCAGCATTTGCTTCTTTAGTCCTACTTTATAATCAATCAATCATTATATTAATCATGCCATTTTTGGGGACCTTGTCTTCCTTGTGAAGTTTCCTTGCCACACATGGATGACACTTGAAGGCTGTCACTGATCGTCAGAAAGGCATGCATTTTTCTCTTCTCAATAAGGTGGTAAGCAGCATGATGATAACAAGGATGCTATGAAGCTCCAGTCAATCCAACTCGAAGGAACAGTGGCAATTTTTTTACTCTGGTAAATATGGTCATTGTGCCAGAGATTGAAGGTCTAAAATAAGAAGGGAAGAAGCAATTATAGCATGAGCAGCCGTCCAAAGTTTCTAACTCAAAAGACAGACCCTGCCTTGCTTTTGCAGCCCATGAAGGGAAGTTTCTAGCCAAGGATACTGCTTTTTCAGAGTAGCAGTAGCTTATGCAAGCTTGTGATCAGGAAGGTGATCACAAATTTTGAATATTACTGCATCCACTGCAATAACAAACACCGCTTTAGATCTATTAGCAGCAGTTCCAACACAGATTGAAGGGTTTAATACCTTTGATGGCAATCTAGATGTGCTGGTTGAAGATTTTGAGTCCTCCGATATGCTCGTCGCCTATTGTCCCATGAGAAACCTCTCCCTTGCCCGTTATTGAGAATCATTAACTTATCCATCATGCCTTAATGGCTCAAGAATACAGACATGCCACCCAACAGTTGGCTATTTGAGAGTGGTACAACCACTCATGTAGAACACAAAGACCTCATCAATTACAATTGGATTTCTGAATAGGAAATCTCCTTGGGAGATGCATAATTTATATGAATTATTGAGGGGCAGTGGATGAGGGGCTTCACTTGCAAAGCCACAAACAGCAATGAGCAGTTCTTTATCTTTGAAGATGAAAACTTAAGGTGATCAACTTGTACATATTTTTTCGAGCAGGCATTATGGAAAATGCTAGCTTACAGTTTACACCATCGCAACGCTGTCCCGTTTGGAAATTCATCAAGCTCGGTTCACTTTATGGCATCTACATCTCTTTATTGTGGTAATATCAGCAATATCACTATTGCCAAGGCTACTACGCACCTCTAAGAAAAGCAAAGTATGCAGAGATACAGGCTGGTTTTTGCACGTATGAATAAGAGCTGGTGCTACAATATTACTAAGAAGGCTCCATACAACTGGCAGCCATCTTCAGAACTAAGCATGGTTTAGCTTCAGAGGAGTATTACTAAATAGCTGAATTTTCTGTTTGTCTAGATCTTAAACAAGTCATGTTCTTTTTGTTTTTCTCATTCTCCCATGTGACTTAGGAGGGAATGTTAAAGATAAGTTACGTTTATGGCAACAATAGCATGACCTGGACATCCAGGCACCTCTTATATGTATCTAGCACTAGATTTATATGTCTCTATTGCATTGTCTCTCAGCCCTTTAACAGGTGTTTTTCCTTTTTGTATATTTTTTGTTTAGGATAGATTTGTAAAATGTCTAATGCAGTGAAAATTTTGCACATAATTTTGACATGGCACAACAATGGTGATGGGTCATTCTAAGCCTAAAGAGGCCTTTATTTCTTGTACTGTCTCTCGTCAAATTTATCAATTCCTGCCGTATTAATGACGGCACCATTTGACACCCTCAAGTAACAAACCATTTTAACTTCGATGAAGTTACATGAACCTGGTTCATGTAACTTAATTTTGCCTCATCTTTTAATCTTGCCGATGATGCCTTTAGATGATTTCAAGACTCCGTTTTATGGCCAACAACATTCTCATTTTCAGAAGTTCACATTTTTGTCTAGAAAGTTCAAAATAGTATGCTGATTAGACAACATAAATAACTACAAATAATTGCCGTTTGAACTTCATTTGTGTAGATATAATAACCACCTCTGTGCTTGTGCAGGGCATCTAGATTGGGCAGAGAGCATCATGATGACCTTGCACAGTTTCTATTGGGCATGGGCTATGCAACTGAAGCTTTACATTTGCCAGGGATTTCTAAAAGGTTTGAAGACATGGAAATGCATAACCTAATATTGTACTACTTTTTATTGCTTACCTAGTACCTTGGTGCAAAAAGAATCTTACCTTGATTTTTTCTAGGCATTATTTTTCTCATAAAAGAGCCTCTTCTTTCTGCAGGTTGGAATTCGATTTGGCAATGCAGAGTGGAAATTTGAAGCGAGCATTGCAATGCCTTCTAGTTCTTAGTAATAGCAAGGCAATAGGCCAGGAAACAGGCCTGCCAACCGACTTTCCTGTAGCCACAATGGCATCATTGAACGCGAAGAAAAATGAGGCTGTAGACGGGATTGTAAAGTTTGCAAAGGAATTTATTGATTTAGTAGATGCTGCTGATGCAACTGGTCAGGCAGATATTGCTGGGGAGGCGTTAAAAAAATTGGCAGCTGCTGGTTCTGTTGAAGGGGCATTACAGCCACATGTGCTAAGAGGCCTGTCATTGAGGCTTGCAAATCATGGGGAATTAACACGTTTGGCGGTTAGTTTTTCTTTTCCCTTTCCCTCTAGTTTGCAATTAATTCTATGATAGATGCCAAAAAATTGTATTTTTCAGAATCATAATACATGTTTGATGTCAGCATTGTTGTTGAAATCGGCTTATCTGCAGGTGCTAGTAAACACAATGATATCTGCGGATCAAGCGGCTGAAGCAGCTCTTGCTGCTGCCCTTTTAGGTGATTCTGCACTTATGGAAAAGGCTTGGCAAGAATCCAAGATGTTCCCGCAGGCTGCACTTCATGCACATGTGAGTTCTTTTAGAGTCTTGGTGCAGGTTTTGAGGGTGCATTTTTTTTTTCGAGAGAGGGTGTTCCTTTATTGCTATAAACGACTTTCTCTGATGCCAAATTTTTCATCCTTTTTAGGCACATGGAAGGCAGTCTTTGAAGGTTATTCTTGAGCAATGGAACCGTTTGCTACAGCAAGAACACCAGTTTCATGCAAAACCACTCCCGAAACAGACTGGTGCGGTGCCAGAGAAAGACATTATGCATAATTTAACAGAGTCAGCAAAGCCACCACCTATACAAGTTATTCCTCCAGGAAATGTGGCCTTAGGCTCTGGTGTGTCTTTGCTGTCACTTCAAAAAGGTTCAACTGTTCAAAAGCAACCCTTGGCTTTGCCAGCTCCAGGACAACCCTTGGCTTTGCCTGCTCCTGGACAGCCCTTGGCATTACCAGCACCCGGACAGCCATTGGCTTTGCCAGCTCCTGGACAGCCCTTGCCAGCACCTGGACATTCCTTGGCTATGCTAGCACCTGGACCACAGGCAACTGTTCAGTTGTCTGCACCAATGCAGCTGGTGGCTGAACCTCTCATTGGAACAATGCAGCAAATGGCGCAACCACCAGGTCAACAGCCTGCTATTCCAGTTATTGAAGGGCCTCTGCTAGTTATCTAATATGCTGATTTGTTATGGATTTCCACGAGAGCCCTCATCAAGCGCTGCGATATGATGGATGAGTTTGTTGCCATTTATGAAGGCCATTTATTGGCTCTTTTCCACTCTTAAAATTTGTATCATAGAGAAAAAATGATGTTTCATCCGGGTTGGTTTCACTACCTTTTTTGTTCATATCCATTATTTTTCCAGAATGAATAACAAAAATGAGTACGTTTAGCTGAATTATTATTTCAATGAAATTCCGCCCTTCACATTTTCTTAGTCAAATCACATGTCAATTTTGCTTGTTGCTATGGGATCCCTTGTTTTTTCTCTAAGGGTGGTAATATTCAAAGCAAAATGGGCCTGCTTGGAAGTATCAAGTGAAGCTGCTGTGCATGGTACAGACAAGTTTTCTGCGAAGTGGTTCTGAAGATAAGTCTGCATGCAAAAGCTGAACATTTGAATACTTCATTGGCTGATTTTCCAACAAAGATTATTCTGAAGTTAAATAGATGTGCAGTTTTGGGTTGCTGTGGAAGGTAAGGCTGCAATGGTGGGCTATATGTTTTTAATGCCGATGATAGGTCTGCAAGAATATGCTGCCTAGGTTGGCCTTTATGGCAAGTTTACCATATTTTTATCAGGATGATTATGGGTAGCAGAAATGTACAATGACTTGGAGGTTTTGATGGGGAAAAAATCTTGCAGATTGAAAGAGCAACATCTCCTGCCGCTTTTAGTGATTGCAAGCAGTACAAAAATACAGGCGAGTACAAAGATATTGAGCTTTATTCCTTGCCAAACTGCGTCCAATTTTCCGGTTGGCATCTTTCATTGGCATGTGAAGAGATGTTAAAAATATATGGCGCAATTGATGCCGGAACATTATATTTATAGCAATTATTATTTGTAAGCATCTTCTTTTAGTAGTTTTGGACTTATGTTTAGTTAATCTCTTCACCTCAGTTCACTTCTTTCCTTCAGTGTAACATGGTAGTAATGCTTCAGATGAATTTGAGTGAATTTTTTGTCTTTGAGGGAGCAGTCTGGTTACAAACAGCAAGTAGAAAATTGGCCAACTCCTCAAGACTTAGCAGACCGGAGAGAAGGGGTGGAACTTGCCACCCAACGTTAGAATCAAAGATGCTCTGATTCACCCACCGAGCAGAGAGCTAGCATGAGGGAAGGCTCGGATTGTGCAGAAGATAATTTCTCTTGGGCACCTTACTTTGGTATCATCTAAGGCAACCTTTTGTATTTTTTAAAAGTTGTAACCATTGTTAAACCATTGAATTGTCACATATAAACAACGAATACACCAAAATGTGCAAATACATGCACAAGCCAGTGGTTCGATGAAGCCAGAGTGATAAGCTCCGGCAAACGAAGCACCTGCAGCAAAATCATATGCAGTGGCAGCTACAGCACATGCAATGGCCACAACCAAAAAGCGAGATTCAGAGGTAGAAGCAACAACAGAAGTGGATGCACATAAATCTCCAAGGATGAACAGAAATGGAAGAGGAATGAAAGCCGAATGATCGATTCTTTCTGCTCTGGATGCAGACAGTGAGCTTTTGAATCACAAACGCATGCACAACGTTTCTATCAATCAAGTACTAAAGTGGATCAAACAAACACATGCACAACGTTTCTATCAATCAAGTACTAAAGTGGATCAAACAGAAGAAGAAATTCTTCAACATTTTGTAAGCTTTTGAAGCACATGTCAGAAATTATAGCTAAACTACGGTATGAGCGAAGGCGAAATTGTGGCTAAACTACGGTCTGAGGGAAAGAAAACCGAATAATAGGAAGAAAAACAACATTTTCTAAGTACAGGGAGGAGGGGGGGAGTACAACCCTGGTAAAACCATTGCCACACAATCCCTCCTTAACAAATTCATTGCCCTCTCCTTTTATCGTTGCTCTGCAAGAAAAATAGCTTCTGCCGCCATCGCTGTGCAAGAAAGTTGGGTTCTGCTAAGAAAGGAAGCCCATGTGACTCTCTAAAAATAAACCTTCGAACATCAAGAAAATACAAAACATCAAGAAACCTCCCCAACCTTTAAAAAACCGATGGGAATCATCTATAGTAAACCTTATAGCTCATCTAGCTCCCTTTTTTTTCCCCTTTCTCCCCTAGTTGGAAAATTAAACATTTCGTTTCTCTTCATTTATCCCGCGACCTTTTTGGCCAAAAGGCAACATACAAGAGTGAGCTTATGGTTGGGGTCATGACTCCCGATGGATACGCCTGGGCCACCAAAATACTTTCTAGGACCACGTCTAAGAGGACGTCTTGCCTATATATATAATTGTATATATATTACAAGTTTTTATACTATCAATGGGTTTATCAGCCATAGTTAATGAACACATGGGAGCAAAATCCAAGCTTAAAGGCATCAGTATCTAAAGTTAAGTGCCAAGAATTAAGTTATAAGAAGGCATAGGTAAATAACAAAATGGGAGTATGCATCTAGTCATAAGCTAAATCCCTTGCCTAATAGTCATTCAATGAAACTCTCCATTGTTTATTAGGACTTCTCGGTGAAGAGTTTATCAAGAAAGTTGAAAGTTGAAATTACCTTAAATTCCTGTGGACCTAAAAAATCCATCTATCTCAATGGGCAGGATTAAATCGAAAAGCAAACCTAAATTTGAATTAAACTGAAAGAGTTGAGTTAAATGAATAACCCAAAGCCAAAACTTTTATTTAGCAAATTCAATGTTTACTACATACAATTTCATAGTATTTCTCTTAACATATAGTCATAGGTGGCTCTTAAAATATTGTTTGTTCAAGTCAAATTCGAGTATCATAATCCACTAATTTGTTGTCATCACATTGCGAACCATTAATGTCTTTAGTGCATATCTTGTTTGAGATTTTACCTTCTCAAATGGCAGTACGCATCTAGTTGAAAGTTATGAAGTTTTAAGCTAAATTGCTTGCCTGATAGCCAGTTCACCATTACTTATTAGAACTTCTTCATCCACAAAGTAAGAATGATTCAATGGTCATCTTTTTAGAAATTTCAAATTCGCGAGAATTGGTAATTCTCTTGGACTCCACATTATCATTTGAGAGATTGTTGAATGAGGTCGTATTTGGTACATGATCCCATTTGGGAACCAGTAAATAAGTTCTATAAAGGCAATAATTTTAAGACTTTTACCCAATCTTTCACTGAGTGCGGCTCAAATGGAGGTCCAATATCTTTAATTGGAAGGTGTGGACCCCAACAACAACACGAGAAGAATAGTTTGACAACTTGGTGAGTATCGTGCCAGAGAGTGTACGGAGTCGAATGTAGGTACATTGGGAAGGATAGATTTCCCAAGTTTCTATAAGATTTCTAAGTTTACTAACATTCCATTAAGATTGCCCAATATTCTAGAAAGATTCTTCGAGATGAATCCAAAAATTTTGTTTGCTCAAGGTGAATTTAAGTATCATAATCCACTAATTTGTTGTCATCACATTGCAAAGTATTAATGTCTTTAATGCACATCCTATTTGGGATCATCTTCTATTGTGATGCACTATGAGTTGTTGTCTTCCTTGCCCTAGCGCCTGCCTGAGCGCCTCGCCGGGCGCCTGCTTGAGCACCTGGGCGCCTGCTTGGTCGTCTGGGTGCCGTGAAGGGTGGCGCCTGGGAGGTGCAGTGATGGGTGGCGCCTGGGTCAGCCTAGTGAGGATGCACCTCCTCTAAGCGATTTCCCTGGGCGTTTCCCTGAACGCCGCCTTCCCTGCGCGCTTGGGTGATTGGCGTTTGGGCCTATTGGATGCGCCTGTTTCCGACTTCAGCGGTGCCCTCAGGGCCACCGCCTTTTTGCAGGTAGCTGCTCTGTGGGTTTAGGGACTTGACCTGTTCCTGGTGGCAGCTCTTATGGTCTAGTGGTTTGATCGAGCTCCTTCAGTGGGTCAGCACCAGCATCTATTTGCTCTGGTTTTAGCGAGAAGATGGAGATTTAGCGCGTGCGTAAGCTTGCACCAGTCCTCAGCACCCAGCTGTGAAGAGGTTACGGTTCGGAGGCGTTTGGTGAAGTTCTGTTTGTTGGAGGTATGCTTGTTGCTTCTTGCAATAGCATCGGTTTTTGGATATGTAGTCATCCTGGCAACAGTTTTTTCCCATGTGGTTTTTAATCTGGGCCATGGTGATTATACTTTATTTTGTTTGTAAGGGCTTCGGTCCATGTTCTGGTTAGGGACTACGGTCCCGTTTTGTACTTGAGTCCCATAACCCGATTGGGTTCCGCGGACGTTAAAAATTTCTTCCTTCCTTCTCAATTGTCCTGTCACACGAATAACAGTATGAATCTACTTCAAAGTCATGAAGTTTTAAGCTAAAATTTCCGATAGCTATTCAATGAAACTCACAATTGTTTACTAGAACTTTAAGTACTCAAAGGCTCACAATTGTTTGTTAGAACTTCTTCGTCCACAAAATAAGAGTTATTCAATGTCTTGGGAAGTGCCATATTAAAAGCTTGTTTCTCGGTCCATAATGGCCCTCTTTTGTTAGAATTGGTAATTCTCTTCGACTCCACATCATCATTTGAGACACTGTTAAATCGGACCATGTTTGATACATGGTCCTATTTGGGAACTAGTATATTGGTTCTATAAAGGCAATAGTACTTTTACCCTAGCTTTCACTTATTGCCTTCCTTTCTTGAATTCTAACTTTAGATGCAATCAAAGAATGTTTGTGAATGGAAGGCGGTCTATTAGCAAAAATAGTATCACCATTACAAAGTCATGTACACTAGCTTTTGAAAAACTCATGTAAAACGTTTTGGATCCATGACACAAGATGGGTACTTCACATTACATCTCAATAACGAAACGATACTTCACACTGAGACTCAATATTGAACGGATTTCATGAACAAATGCTCAAACTTGAGGCAACTGTATCAAAATGATTGTGGTGCTGCCTAGACTGGGATGGGAACTAATAGAAGATGTACACGGACTTCATACACAGAAGGCCAAAGTCGAGGCAACTGTATCCCAATTGTCAAATTTCAATATTTTAGTCATCAAGGCACCATATTATTCGCATATGTATATCTAAGAGTAAATATCGAATTCTAAAAATATTACCTCGCCAGATGTACATGTATCAAAATAGAAATGGGGTCGTCATTATTCCCTGGCGCCCATTCTCAGGACGACACGTGGAACCCGCCAATATCACGGAATGGAAATAGGGTTCACGCATTCTGATCGACCGGCGACGCAGGTTTTACGTTTTTGTTTTAGGGTTCTTGGAGCTCCACACCTTTGCATCTTCCACACAAGATCACATGTTTTTGAGCTCTCTTCACCGGACTCTTCCACACAAGATCGCAGGACACTCTTCGAGCAGGTCTTTGAGTACCTCGCATGTTTATGCATGTTCGAGCAGGTTTGAGCAGCTCGTTTCTTAAATTTTGCATATTTCAAGCTCGCAGGTTTAAGGTTTCGCAGGTCTTCAAGCAGGTCGCCGGTTTAGTAGGTCTTCGAGTAGTTTGAGCAGTTCGCAGGTCCTCAGATTTTTGCCTTAAACACTATGTTTCACAGATCCTAAGCTCTGTTTTTGCCTCGACTCAACCATTTCTCGAATTTAAGGTTTAACCTGCAAAACCGGGAATGGAGTTCCAACCTCCATTCCCCATACAATATGACAACCCACATTATGCCAGAACTTCGATTCATCAATAAATCTTTGACGCATTATGGAGGGACCGTGAATCAGAAAGCACATCAACTAAGGTTTTTGTGTTCAGAAATGTCTTAGGCTCCCCTGCAGAAGAAAATGAAAAAGACACATCATGTGAGTCTAGCAAATATGGCCAGGCCTCAACGAAATTAGGGCTATAGAACACAACAAAAATTGTGAACGCCTCCCAAGGCTACACATCTTATGTGTGCAGGAGATCAAATGATAATAAAGCTCCTTTGGATACAATGACATGTTAAAGGGAGGATAATGTTAAGAATAAGGCCCCGAGACATATTGGACATATTGGAGAAAAGATAACGTCCTTCGATGAACAAATATCCACATTCCGACCTTATGTCAATTAAAACTTTATGCATCAACCTACCGATATGATCTACAAAGCAAATTATATACCTGATGTGAGAACATCTATCAACAACTTTAGGGAGATATGACGAAGAGTGTCTCTAACATCTGCCTGTAAAAAAAAAAAATGAAATGATGGCTTATAATAGTTATGTCGTCTAAAACCAGACAAAATGTACATTGATAGTATTATTCCATTTCAGAAAATGATGCCATCTTTACTTAAATCCATACGCTGCTTGCCCTTGACAGTCTCTAACAAAAAGCAGTTCCCTGGTCGGGTTGAGATAAGCTAGTCTCATGTTTCTCAGGCACACTTATTGTCTTCGAATCATTTTTTGGTTGAAGATATACAACACCTGTGGCATCTTTTAAAGCTTAAACTGAGCATATGTGTACTATTTTTTGAATATACGCAAATGATCACTTTTAACATGCATTTGTGCTCATGGTGATCTTCCTACATTAGCAGTGGAAGTGTTCTGACCTCTGCATTCCAACTAAAATGTTCTTCAGCAAGCAAGTATTGTTGAAAAGTGACTAGACAATAATGCATGCATGACCCTCATGGCCACCATCATAAGATTTTGAGTATTGCCAATGGCTCCACCAATCTTACTAAAATTAATTTGTCCTTCTCCGGGGTGAAGTCATGCACTTTTGGAAAAGTAAATCAATATATTAGATAATTCACTTGGATGACAATGCCTTGGAATGTTTATGAGGAATAATACCATTACCTCCTAGTGCTGCATTGAGAGATTTTGCTGGAAGGTCTACATTTCCCTGTCTTCTCTTAGATGAGGTCTCGTGATCCATAAATATAGTATAGTTGTAGTTATTGTCAAAATAGTAAAAAAAAAAATAATTTGTATAGAAACATAAAATAGCATATCATATAATGCTTTAGGAAAGACCAATGCAATATGATTTCTCAACCAATGTTTTATAGAACCATTACTTTCTAAGCATAGCAAAAAATTGCAAAGATGTGTTGCCCAGTAAGTATCACCTCATCATTATGATGTTCATATCTCATTAGCCCATATGTGCAGCATTAATGCTTGCTGCACGTCGTTGATGTACTTTGCTGGCAATTGGTGTAGGGCTGCCAAGTTGTATCAAAGAACACCGCCTTCCTTACAGCAGAAGAATCTTCCAAGTCCAGCAACCCAATTAGATTACCAACCTGAAAAAAAAAAATTAAACTCTATCGTTTTTTTCCGTGAAATTGCAAATAATTAAGACTAGCCATCTGCAGAGAATAAACGCATTTATCATCTCAATCTAAAATGAGGTAGCATGAATAATCAAAGACAGTCCAAGTAAAAGTATGACGGTGCTTCAAAAGAAATGAAGTTAAGAATTTGCACCATGTATTTAATTCCGTCAATGTTCGTCATCACTTGGAAGTTAACAAGGGAAAGATTCTGCAAGATCACAACCCTGCAATCAGCGAGTGTGCACTTTTACAGAAACATGATTTGAAAGAAATTAATACATTACAATGCACCTTTGGTGAAATCTGGCCCTTCTCGAGATAATCAATGTAGTCTAAGACACTTGTTGTTGTGAGATTTGATGTTTGTTGTCAATCAAAGATGTTAAAATCATCTCAAGATTTGTAGAAACTGCAAATCAACATAATTAATAACATCATTATGCATTTCATTTCACAAGGGCATAGACAAATAATTTATTAAACATGTGGAAGTACATAGGTAAATAATTTCTCGATCTAAACATCCATTCAAGATGGCATTAGCACCATTTAGCCTGAATATTAGCACCATTATGTTGGTAAGAATAAGAATTTGATCACGTTGCCAGAAGACCGAAAAGAAGAAGAGTGCTGATTTTGCATTTCACAACCACGAGCAAAGCACATAAATAAGTTGTTTGCAATTTACCTTGCAAATCCCCTGATGCAATCTTCTGACATGCCAGTAGATTCCACTAAAACAAACGCTATATCTTTTCTCACCAAATCATATTTAGGATCTATCTGCTCAAGTTTGCTTCAGGCAAACATTGAAACAAAAGAGAGTTTGCTTACTAGGCACAGACCTTCAGAAAACTTTCGTTGCTCCAACCGCCATTATTCATGCCGAAATGCTAGCTTAGGGCTTTTCGGCCAGTTTAGAGCATGAAAAAATGATTTCGAAGTGAAAGACCACGATATTGCCATAAATCAAAATTTCTAATCTTGTTTTAAGGTAAGCAGATCTCGGACCGGAAAATCAAACTGCCAGTACTGGATAAGCCAGACAAAATCGTGTATGGCCCAAATCCAGCATATCGGCCTTTGACATCGATTTATCTCATCTGATCTTTGCTCCATAGACTAGGAAACAGCCGGTTCATGCGGATGCCAGTTCTGACGCCACAAATTAAGCACATTTCGGCAACATGTATTTGGAAATAGAGCCATTAATCCGGAGTCATTATCTGAACCTCGAATCTGACAGAGCAAGCCACTTCCACATTCCACATAACTTGTTACCACATTTCACATTCGACGGCCAGATCGATTCAAGTCAAGTTGCCTCCTTAAACATAGAGATTTTGGTGTTGCCGCGTGGGCCGTTGATCTCAGATGGTCTGCAGTTAGCTATGATTGCTCCCATACAGTCTGTAGAATGGGAACTCCATATATCTCAAGCGGGATGTGGTTAATGTGGCCAACCAGGCCACATTAACTACTGGTTAATGTGGCCAAAAAAAGTGGTTAATGTGGCCAAAAAGTGGTTAATGTGGCCAAAAAACCAGGCTTCAAACTGCGCGGTGGGGGCAAAAATTTCAATCGGCTGGTTCTTTCTGCTCCATGGGCAGTTTGATTCGATCTAAAGACCATGCCAATCGCTTTGTCTGCTCCTTATATGCTAGATTACTGAAGAGAGGAAGAGATTTGAGGCAGAATGGAGCCGGATCAACCAAAAAACGCTGAAAACAGTTAGTTTTTGGGCTTCAAACCGCGCTGCTGTTCGTGGCTGATACAGGTGGCCACATTAACCACATCTCGTTTGAGATATACGGCATTCCTGTAGAATGTGTGACACAGGGGGAATAAAGGATGAGAACCACATGCTCAACGATTGTACAGTATACGAATATATCAGAAGTAAGTGTAGGGCTATAAGATGGGGACAGGCAACACACACCCTCATGGCAAGAACAGAGACAAGAGACAAAAGCGGATCTGGCCGATGAAATCAGGGAAATGCTAACTAGGCACCGGGAGGTGCACAAGGAAAAAGGGCTAGTAATATGAACCATTGCAGAGGTAGGACATTAAAGCCCGCAAAAAACACAGCTAAAAGCTGGTGATAACGACGCACCACTGCATGCTCATGATGCCAATTATAAGGGGGTATTAACAGAGAATAAGATAAGCCCTCCGAAAGGGCTACAGTGTACCAGCATGATGCGCTAGTAGCACCCCCTGGGGAGCTCGCCCATGCTACATCAGTCCGGGGGCCTCAGGGCACTAGGGACACTACTTCTATTCTATTCTATTCTATATTGATTATGTTCGTAACAATATCAATGCAACTAATATACCAGAGAAGGTTATCTGCTCCAATAGTTCCAGCATTCTAATTGATTTAGTTGATGAATTTTGTGCAGATACAATTGAGCCAAATGCCTTACCCTCTTCTCCCAAAGCTCCTATTATCCAAAACATTAACCCATATCCATGTCTTATTGACCTTTCCCCTAACACATTTTCTCACCACTCCATCACAGATAATGTTGATTGTATTTCCCCAGTCATTGCTCTCCAGATGACAGAATTACAAGAAGATATTAATCAAAAGTTAAACAGCTTGGTGGATCAGAATATTCATAGTGGCTGCAGTGTTGATAGGGATGAGTCAGATATTAATAAGGTCTAAGAAACATCTACTCATATGGATATGCAAGTGGTAGAATTGCCAGGCACAGAACCAGAATCTCAATCAGTGGATTATGGAACTCAAAATTATGGTACACATACAGAAGTAGTAGTGCATAATGATTTGGTTGTGCTCAATGGTGATCAACATATGGAGTTGCTAACTAACAGGCAAGACTCAATCCCTACTCTTATTAATTTGGATCCCAATAATTTACATGTTAATGACTACTGTAATTTTAAATTTTGGGAATGCGCAACTCAAATTGCTTGTGACAAAGAAAACTCCAATCAAAATACAGATTGGGATGATGACATCTTTTTGGAACATACCCCTGATTCTATTTTAGAGTGTAGTAATAAGGTTCCCATGTGTGAATCTAGAAACCAACACAAAAAAGAGTCAACTAAAAAGTTGCCAAAAATATCTGGAACCCCTGCAGCCAACACTAGACACAAAACAAACAGAAAAACAAGAAGTCACTCTTAGTTTGTATGTTCTGTTCTGTTTTTTTCTGATGAAGATCTTGTCTTAGAGTTTGAGGGGGATAAAGGGTCCCCTTAAAGAAGACACTCCATTGCACAAATTAGGTAGTACAATGCTGATATCATTCTTCTCCAGGAGCTTAGATTGCCTCCCTTTGTGTGCTCTAACCTTGCATATTGGATCTCCCTTGGATACTTCTCAATTTGGATAGAAGCCACAGAAACCTTAGGTGGTCTTTGTATTATCTATCTGGAGAAATCTGAGATACTTCCACTTTTGACAGTCCTTGTAAGCCATGGCAAGTTGTTACCTTTTCTCTTAATGGTAATGATTTTGGAATTATCAATATTTATGCCTCAACCAACCCAAAATCTAGGGAAACTAAATGGCCTCAGATTGATAGTTGGTTGCATAATCAGAGTGTCCATTCATGGATTCTTGTAGGTGATTTTGATAATACTCCAGCATGAGATTTAAAAATAGGTACACATATAAACATGTCTTCCAGGGAAAACGATTGCTGGAATAACCTTATGGATAATCACTTGTTTCATCATGTG
Source organism: Isoetes taiwanensis (assembly GCA_021234155.1). NCBI lineage: Eukaryota > Viridiplantae > Streptophyta > Lycopodiopsida > Isoetales > Isoetaceae > Isoetes > Isoetes taiwanensis. The sequence goes on from JAJEKV010000005.1 coordinate 21,000,835, forward strand.
CCCTCATTCACTACCAAGTTTACTTGGTCAAATAAACAAAATGGCAACAATAGAGTATTTTGTGCTCTAGACAGATTTTATATCACAAATATGAATAATCCTCTCTGGGATAATTGTCTGGTAACTAGTGATGAGAGTACTTCAATCTCGGATCATCAACCACAGTTTCTTTTTACCAAGCATGAAATTGCTTTTAAAAGGCAAAGTAATATTCCCTACAAGTTTAACACCTCTCTTCTTAAATCTGAAAAATTCTGTTTAGATTTTAAGGAATTTTACTAAAATCTTCCAAGAGTACATACAATTAACAATCCTTCCATGAGAGATTTTTATGCAAACATCAAAGCTGCTAAACTCTGGATTAAGGGATGGTTAAAAAACCATTATGACCGAAAAAATCTTGAGAAAAAAATTACCTTCAAGAAATTAAACAGGTGAGAATTCAGTTACAGCAAGATCCTTTTAAACAGGTGAGGCCAAAGGAGCTGCCATTCAATGCGAACTTAAATATCATTCCAACATGGATAATGGTAATTTTAGATTTTTCTTTCGAGTGGCGAAGAACAGACTGTTAAAGTCTAGCATCTCATCTGTCTTAGATGATAACATTTCTATTATAGACAATCATGCTGACATGTCTTCTTATTTTAATGAAAAATACAAAACCTTATTCTCTGTTGTGCATAACAACCCTATGGCTAATATAAAGGCTGCAGAATTTTTTAGTCTTTACCTCAATCTTATAATCTTCTTCAAGTTGGATCTATGGATGATAACCTCAGTATCCTCCCTAATGTTGAAGAAGTATTTACTACCCTAAAGTCTTTTGCTAAAGGTAAAAGCCCAGGTCCTGATGGGCTACCCCCTGAATTCTATATTAAGTTTTGGGACATTATTAATCTCAATTTTATGAGAATGATCCGTGGCTTTTGGAACTCAAACCATCTTCACCCTGCCATCTCTGCAGCCAAAATTGATGATCCCAAGACCTTCTCTAATTGGAGGCCCATATATTTAACCAACACATCATACGAAGTCTGTGCAAAAATTATTGCCAACAGGATAAAGGGTTTCTTGCAGAAATAAATTAGCTCCTGCCAATCTGCCTTTCTTCCAAACAAATATACCTTAGATAATTATCTAGCAGCTATAGAAGGTCTCCATTGGTAAAAAGTCTCCACTGGAACAAGCACACCAATCAAGATTGCATTCTCTTAAGTTAAAGCTTGATTTTTCAAAGGATTTTGACACTGTAACAACCTATTTTATAGCCACTTAACTCTAACAAACCCAGTCAACAACTGCCATCGACCTGACACTGTCCTAGAACCACCTTAATCTAGCCTATACAATTGATGCAAATAACCAACATAAAGATCCAACACTGCCTGCACAGCACCAGTGACCTATTATGGCAAACCTCTACGTCTAAACACCAAAAACCACTAGCCAGACCAATTAAATATTTGTTACTAGCTACATATTGATCAGGCTAATTCCAGTTCACCTCACATGAGCTTTTTCCTTTTATTTGTTAAAAAATCTAAAGCAAAACAACATGCATATCCCTGAATATATAGCATTTGCTTATGTACAAAGCATTCCACAAAGCATCCGAACCTAGCCACAAGCCATTGTATCCAGGTGTACCGCTGTAGGGCCATCTAGACGTAATCCTACCGTAAGCCTTAGCCATTATCATCGAAGAACTTAACCCTTATTCCAGCAAACCGATCAACCACAGGTTCTACCTACATGCAACCAAACATGTACAGGAATATTTTCTAAGAACACAGGGCCGCAATAGAACAGACATAACCTATTAGATTATGTAATAACCAGACGTTTGCTTCTATCCTTGCCATGCCTTCCATTCGTCTATTTCGTAGCAACCCTGTCAACCATATATTCTAAAATGGTTCTACCTATTTATCTTCATCTAAGGAACAAAGGGCCTTTTAGACCAAATAGAACAATGAAGGATTATGTAAAGATCATAAGCCTGAATATCCAGTCGTGAACCTTAAGCATGACCATTGTATATCCTATTTATATTACAATTTTAACAGAACTCTAGCGACCAGTTCTGGCACATGGCCTAAACTCTAGGTCCCAATCATCTATGCTCATTAATGGATCTCCTGGTGCTTTCTTTCCTTTGGCAAAAGGAGTGAGACAAGGTTGTCCTCTTGCTCCTTATATCTTTATTGTTGTTGCTAAAATTCTAACTCTCGAGTCATTAACCACCAACAGCAATTTGGCAACATTAAAGGTTTGATTCTCCCAGATAGTACTTCAAACATGAATGTTTTTTTTTTTTTAGAGTTGGTTTTATCATTAATTATAAAAATTCAAGTACAAAGCAAAATCCATGCTTTGAAATGAAAGCATGCTGAAAGAGATAGTGGTATGAGTCAATACAAAGCATCATAGCTTGAATAACTACTATACTCCAGTAATAATATAAAAATTTGAAATTAAGTGATAAGAAAATTTAAAGCATCAAAGGCCTTAAACATTCGAAGCTGCATCCCATCAAAATCAGATAGAAGTGATGTCCGATAGCAAGCTGTCACATAAAGTCTGAAATCCTGTTCACAGAATAAACTAACCAGAATAGTGAAGCAAGACAAAAATTTAGATAAGAGCACATCACTAATGGTAATCCAGAGTGGAAGGCAGTAAGAAAGGACTGACAGATGAAAGGATTATGATTCATCAAAGAAAATAGAGTTGAAGTAGGCATTGAAGGGATCCATTGTTCCAAAGGTATAAGACTTGGCTGGCCAACTATTATTATAGAATAGACGAAGTTTATATTTGTCTCCCAAGTGTAATAGCAGTGATCCGTAAACATCTGCAAGTTGCTTGTGATTATAGTACATGGATCTATATCTTGAGAGTTGCCTTTCGGTTAGATTGAAGTGATTGTTGACCAGAAATGTCTATAAGCAGTGAATCTGAACGACCTCTCTGCAAAAAATGGCAGCCCATAAGTCCTCATTGTTCTTCTGATACTGTAAATGGCCAGCCCTCATCAAGAATGACTCCATTGATGAAGCCAGATTATTCTAAAAGATAGTATCACTTGCAGGCTGGCAAAAAGGAGAGTGATCATCAAACTTGTTCTTCCCTGATCCTCGCAGGAACTCAAGATACTCTAGGATCAAACATGAATATTTTGCAATATGCTGATGACTCATTTAGTTTCTTCAAAAATGATATCCAAAACATCTCTGCTTATCTAAACATCATTAATTGCTTTGGTGCTGCATCTAGCACCACTTTAACTTTGACAAATGTTCTGTCATTGGAGAAATAAATTAGCCAGATATCATGGGGATCAAATGTTATCATTCTTCTCAAGCTATTAGTCTATTGGGCATGCCTCTTTCTTTGGACACAAATATCAAGAGTCTTTAGTCTCCTATTCTTACTCAGATCAAAAGTTAGTTAAATAGTTATGGTAATTGTCTTTCTTTGGCAGGTAGAACCTTTATTGCAAATGTTGTTATTGCTAGCTCCCACATATATTTTTCCTCTTACTTGCTCCAAAAAATATCTACCTTCGGCTGGAAAGAATAATCAAAAAATTTATTTGGGGGCAAAAAGCATATGGTCAACTGGAACTATGTAACATCCAAAATCTCAGGGTGGTCTTGGATGCAAAAATATATTCTTGCAAGGATCTACTCTTGTTGATAAGCATATCTTGGAGGGCTCTCTTTCATATGAACAATCCTGCCTCTATATTTATAAAATATTGGTTTCAAAAATGTAGCATTAGGGGACATCCTTCTATTAGTCATCAGCTTCCTTCCTCTATTTTTTTCGATATTCATCATGCTCAGAACACATCTCTTCTTATGAGAAATATGGTTCTAGTTTGGAACGGGATTTCTAAGCTCTTTGCACATAACAACTCTGATTTATTCCAAATGAGCACCTCTGGTATCCTCACTTATCTCAGGTAAATGGTATTCCTCTAGCCATTAAACATCCCAAGACTTATAAAAAATGGGCTCAGTCTGGTATAATAACTCTGGGTGACCTCAGGCATGACAACAGGTGGATCTCTTGGAGTATTCTCAAAGGGAAAGTTATGAGAACTTCATCTGACATGATACTTTATAATCATCTCAAAACTGTTCTGTCTGATCTAAATTTGAGTTCTGTGATTTCTCATGTTGACTGGACGTGTCAGGGAAACTATAATTACAAAGTCTCTGTTATATATAAATTGTTAGCCTACAATAACTCTTCTTCTAAAGCTAAATTCTATTAGAATCTTAGTGACAGGGATGAGACTAGGCTTTGCAAGAAATCTGGTTTTCTTATTGCCCTCCTAAGGTTTCTTATTTCATATGGTTATTGGCCAACAAAAGCTTATCTAACTTGGAAGGTATTGCTAGATATTACAATCTCATTAGACATAAATCTGGTCTCAATTCTATTCTTACAAACTACCCTCTTGGTTGTAATCATACTAAATCTATGGAGCATATATTTAAATGCCCTAAATTGGATGCTTTATGGACTTGGTGTGAAGATACTCTTTCTATAAGTAAACCAAACAATCTAATTGATTTCTTGATGCACGGAGATGAGTTTTATAATACTTTAGCCTTTACTATTTTATGGAATATATGGAAGCACAAAGCATGATTTCGTTAATTAGAGAAATTTGGTTTTCTCAATCGACAACGAAATAGGTCGCAGTACCCTCCTGGAAAGGGAAAATTTGTTATTGTCAAGCAAATTGCAATGGCAGTGAGCACACTTTTGGCTCACCATATTTTTATCCGCGGGAAAAGCACTGTATGGGCATGCCTTCATTGTGTTGCAACACAAAACTTAGAACAGGCATAGCGTCACCAGTGCTCGTGGAAATCGCCATGGCAATGTTTTTGACCAGGTAGGCAAGGCGTGGGTGCTGAGTGCAAGCTTTATGGGAGGAGTTTAACATCATTCTCAGATTACTGAACATGTCGAGAAGATCGCAATGGCGATCTTCCCGACAAGTTCAGTAATACTATTCGGATATGAATACACAACTTTCGGATAATAATACACAAGTTCAGTAATTCTAATCGGTAAAAAAAAGTAACAAAATATACACAAGTTCAATAAAAGCACAAAACTTTTATAATATTTCAAAGTGATTACATGAGCTTTCACATCCAATAAAGCCAGAATACTTCACTAAGTCTGTTCTATTGAGTCTCTGTCACAGAATCTGGAGTAATGCCAAGTTCCTTGGCCATTCTATCTGCATGTTCCTTTCCTAACGCAAGGGTCTGTGAGAGATTCATTTCGGAATATCCTGTAATTGAAGGGATCTCTACGTCCATTGCATTGACGATATCCTGCACACGTCCTGAGCACTGTGTATCCATCAATTCCTCCTGTGGATCAATAGAGAATCCAGAGGTGTCCCGTAATTTCCTTCTCTTGATTCCTTCGATGTTTTTTGGGTCTTCAGACTGAGAGTCGGCTTCAGACGTACCCACGTATTCAAACTGGGTAGATTGTTTGTTGAGCATACCACTTATTAATGGCATTGCCATTTCAAATTTCTGGTTCAGTATCTCGAGCTTTTCGAATGTTTGATCAAGTGCAGCCGAGTCCTTTTCCGTCTTCTCTAGCAAAGCCCGAGTTTCCTGTAGGCTTTGTTCAAAGCCTTTCTGATCTAACTGATCCAGAATCTCGTCCATTTTACTCAGATCGGTCTCCTGGGTTATTTTGAGGTCCGGCACATTTGCATCATTAGGGACTTCTTTCTGAATTTCTTCTTCTTCTTCACACTTAGGCCTTGCCATTTTCTCTAATGTCTCGAAGAAGGATCTCAAAAATACACACCTTGTCGTCATACTCCAAGGAAACGCTACGTTTCCCTTGCATCAGAGCCACTCTAGAAGCTGTCCCCGCACCGTCATCGGGAACCAACTCCTTGACCATGGCGTAAATATATGACATTTTAGCCTGGCCTTTAAGAACGAAATCCCCTTCCGTAGCTGCCCATGAGAACTTGGGCTTACCTGTGAAGTATTCCTGATACTTTTTCTTCGTTTTCGCGTCCACCTCCTCATTACCTGTGATCGGATACTTTGGAAGAGGTGTGCCTCTAGGTGCATTGGTCCCCTAAGTTAGACATAGCTCCAACCTGGGCTGCACATGCAAGATACACACCTCACTTCTATTGATCGTTACATGGGTGACGTAGTATTGAAATTCCTTAACCATTTTCTTGCTAACCCACCCCTGTTCTTCATAAGCACCCGTGGAGACATGTGAACTCCCCTGGATCTGATTTTGGCTGTATAAGCAGTTTGGCAAGTGGACAGATCTCAAGAACATGACGATGTGATACTCAGGTCTCGGCCAAGTAACTATTTTCCTGCGAAAGAAAGTAATTTAGTATTCTAATACATAACACTTTGTAGTTGTCATGCTTGCAATCCTGCTAAAAAGATCCGTGTATTTTTTCACTTCCCAGACAGTGTTGAAACTGCGCATATCAATAAAAACCATTGTAGCATTTTCTGATACTTGCCTCCCCCCCACAAGAATACCAGATTTTGTTATTGCTTGCACAATGTTTCTCTTTTCTTTCTGTTTCCTTGCTTCATCTAGTTTGAGTATCTCTGTACACAGTGTCTGCAATTATGTCGTTGCATTGAATAGATAATTGGATACTCCCTGTTGGACAAGTTTCCATTGAGCACCCGCGTTCTTCTCTTGGCGTAAACTTTAGCAAACTCCAGGCGTTGCTCAACGCTGCCCATAACAGAGCAAAGGATCTGAGCAGCAAATATGTTGTGGTTTCCAGAAATAATATAGAATTTTTTGTTGTCACTAACCAAGCTTTCGCTTCCATTCCAGACCTGTCTTTCCCTGAGAACTGACCCAACTTCTGGGTTTTTCATACATTACTCATTACACTATCCAATTTTTTCTGATAGTCCCCTATTCTACGATTCCTGTCCCTGCCTTGTGAGGTGTCCAACTCACTTTTGGAACTACTTCGAGATCCACTTCTTGTAGTGTTTGACCGGCTGGAGCTAGAAGGAGGTGGTGATGGGGTCAAAAGGCACAACATCTGCCGGAGTAAGAACCTCTGTAGGGCACTTCTTGAAGCTCCTTATTAGAGTTTGCACGTGATCGTTAGAACGAAATCTGTGCGTCATTGTAACTGGAGCTGTCTCGTAGTCGAAGATACTTACTTTTGTGAACCAATTCACCCCCATCAGATAAAAATTTTTAAACTCTTCGAGTTTTTTTGCTGTTTGTTCTGCAAGCTTTTTTTCCTCGGCAGGGTTGAACTTCAGTTCCTCATGCATACGAGTAGCAGAAGGCCAAGTTATTGCAGTTGAAGTGGCTGTTGGGACACCTGATGAGGTAGGCGTAGATGATGTAGAAGGCTGGCTCTTATCATTTACATTTAACTTCTGAAGTTTAATCTTGAAAGTATGTGTCTTCTTCTGTACTGGTTCTTCCTTTTCACCAGAATGTACTATAGGGGGAGGCATGAGCAATTTCGGAGCAGTAGGATCTACAACTGCTGAAGAAATTGGATTAGCAGAGCAGGTCACAATTGGATCTTTCGGTGCAGATGATTCACCAACTACAGCCAATGGAACAATAGTCCTTTTTTTAGCAACTGCATGCAACCAATTTGTATCCGTATGCGAGGGTAGCTTGTTGTCTTTAGTAGCCTTTAAGGCACAAGAAGGAGGCTTCTTATCTACCGACAATCCCTTTCTGCACTTGCTGAAGCCCACAAGAAGGTCTCTGTTGCACTTGATACCAGAGAGAGACAAAGAATCATATGATGGCAGAATCCAACCATAGCCCTTTGCACTGGTTGGCACACCCTTGCCACTAGCCGGCTTGCTCTGTTTGCTTGCGACCATGATGGAAGGGTCGTAGTTCTGCCATCGCAGGATGTACTCCACAAACTGCAACTGCTGCGTGTCCTCTACGCTACATATAATAGCATCATGTACGTTATTCTTTGTACCCTCCCACATGGAAACGATGATGCCCAACTGTTCAAAGTCATCTAACCCCTTTCCTGTCCTGAAGAAGAGGCAGAGGTCCTTCCTGCAATCCCCTTTGATATGTGGTATTGCCTGGGCAATTTCCATGCACCACTTCAGAGGACATTATTATCTTTAGCAGCATCTCTGAGAGCTTGTTCTTGCTTTACCTAGTAGTTATCTTAGGTCCCTAGGATCACCTTCGCATTTTTTCTTAGCTTGTTTCTTCGCAATCGCAACTATGATGCTTGTGAGCAATACCATAGCATATAATAATCGCGAGCGAGTGGAAAGCAGGTCAGCGATCTGCAGAAGCCAGCATTCTAGCTCCCTACATTCATCATCAAAGCATTGGTCACGAGGAAAATTTGTAGCCTCCGAGCGTCTTTGTGGGCGGTTTCTGCAAAAGCATCTCTCGATAGTAATCATAAGCACATTGACCAATTGTCTAGTCTACAGAATCCCCTCTAGATCAACTATGAGCATCTGGACATAAGTCTCTGCATGGTCGTAATTCAAGCGCAACTGAGGCAAGCGAGGGGTTGGAGTAATGGAGTCCAAACAGAATGTCAATCCACCTGTATGAAAAGTGGTTGATGATTTGAGTCCACCTCTTCATCTCTATTGTCTGCAGCAACTCGAAGGTGAGTGAGCAGGTGCAAGTTTCACTCCACAATTCTGGTCTTTATAAGCAGTGGAAGCAAGGAAAAAATTAGTCCTGGAATCAAAATATAGCATAAGCAGATGTGTAAGGCAAAGCAGGAAAAATGAAACAAGTAGAGAAAAAATAAAACTTTTTTATAAACCATTGGAGACAAATGAATTACACATAAATCCTGAAAAGAGAAGAGATTAAACTGCAGATTCTTACCCAATTCTGAGATTACCTTTCAATATGCACGACAAAAACTTGAGTACATGAAACGTCTTAAAGCCTATTGGATGGAAAAACATGCATGCTGGTTCTCCTAATGGAGCGTTCAGAAGCATATATGCAGATACATAATAATGAAGGTCATACTCACTTAGCAGTATCTCAATACATGCTTCCTTAATAAGCTTTGGAATGTCAATGATTTGTAGTTGGTCAAGACAACACACTACAAAAGCTAGATTAATTCTACACGCCCATGGCCCACAACATTGCATGTTATCATATTCTCCCATAGAACAATCGCATCCATTCGCATTGATGCACACCGTTTAAAAAGTAAAATAAGCATATGGGTCTGAGAGGAACATGAAAATAGGGTATGTTAAGGCTGCCAAATGAGAGATTTTGGTGATGAAAGTTATACTCTTCAGGTTTGCTTAGTACTTGCGATCACTCAAGCACGATATGTTGAACTGATTAAACTTAATCATCCGCTACATGTGCTCTTGCAGACACTCACAGTAATGTAATTATCATTCTATATATTGGAGGTTTCCTACAGGCGAAATGAGATATGTCCTACATCAATACATTGACATGTACAAATGTGTAGATATATAATTTAGTAGCAGTGCATTATCCCTCAAAAACCTTTCAGGATGGAGGCTTTTTAATTCTAGATAGTACTGGTCTTGATGTGCTCTTTCTTGTATTGTGTCTCATAGATCTTCTAGTCTCTGTGGGTGGTAGAAGTCAATTTGATTCTTTGATGCCTAGTCAATGCTCTGATCCTCAGCTGACCATGTGACAATAGCCCGACTTGCTGCCGCCTCTATGATTCCCATGACTAATAACCAAAAATCAATACATACATTGATTTTACCAAGCACTTCTGAAGCTATGAAACAATGTACTCAATCTGCCACACAATCAATCAACGTTACGAACCTCATCAGCTTCAATAATTCTAATGTGATTCATGGAAAATATGCATAGACAAGTCCGCGTTCTGGTTTAATGAATGTATCAACACAGAAGCATACACAGGAAGAAGGGACTAGAGGTTTGGATATCTCTAAAGCCTCTGACACCTCTTGATCAGAATGACTAGGAGTAACAATACTCTCTGGCACATTAGAAGCTATGCATCTGCATTATAGACATTTATGAGGAAGACACAGAGAAGAATCAAGAAATTGAAACCTAATACCAGACAAAGACGTAGGCACACACATGACTCCAACAACCTAGGACTAAAAGCAATCAAGGTCGGCCAGCTTCTAAACCCCAAGACCAAAGGCAAATTAATGAACAAGCAATTGTAGATGCAAGCTGGGTTTACTTGCATACAATCGGCCGGATATAGTCGCCTCCTAGCCAGAAATAGAAAACCACAAACAAACTATATGAAGATTTCCGCAAAAGTAGATTGCCTTGTGGGGAAGCGAGGTCGCGTCCACGCCATGTGTAGAACCATCCAAAATAAACTACATCAAAATCCCCCAACGCTAATTTGCCCTAATATCAGAATCTTAAAGGGTATTGTACTACCCTAAATACATGATCACGTATATCATAAGTTTTTGGACCAAATCTCACCCAAAATAGCATCATTGAAGAACTGGACCTACTGTACAACTTTTCCAGATTATGATGTTCATCTTCAATTGCTCCCATTTGACAACATTGATTGTGGGTCAAGCTAATAGAAATTTATGTCATGCCTTAACCATTTTTAAGCCATTGCGATACTAAGAAAGCAATTATCCAAGTATTGGTTCAAGTGTTGCAAACATGGAAACGATTTGTCAATTAGAAAGTGTATCCCCCAACTAAAAGCATAAAAAAGCGATTGCCGAATGACGATACACTTTTCGCATCTTATCTTGTTCTTCCCAATGTCATGGACGAATACACAAGACCTAAAGAAAATGAATTCCACCAAACGACCATCAATGTCACAAGTGGACAAACCCTTCCCCACCAAATGAACATCAATAAATTATGTAATCCAAGCATTGATCAAATTGGAGCTTTCCTAGGTGATGTGACATTTGGGCTAAGTTTACAACTTCTTATGTTGAGAAAAAGAAAGAAGCAATCCAGATACAACCAAGGAACGGAGGTGCCAACATTCTATAGGGATCTTTGAAAAAGGATGTGAAAGCTAATGTTCAAGCTAAATTCGCAAGTTCTTATGTTGAGAAAAGAAGAAGAGGATGACCAGACATTTGTAAGAAACAAGTTGCCAGCATGCTATATGGATCTGAAAGAAAGATGTGAAAGCTACTCGTAAGCTTTCTAATGTGGTCAACAACTCAAGATAATTTTTCAGTAAGGTTATATCAGTATGGAAGCTGCTATCTCGTCTCTTCATCAACTCAAGTTAATCCCCTTTTTTCTCTACAGATTATTAAATAGATAGATAGATAAGAATTTTTACATCTAGAGATTATTAAAACAACGATGTTTGTATCTTCTATTTGTATAATGATGTTGTGTACATATTTGCCCAATAAATAAAATAAGGCACATCTCAATAGTCGTACCAATTAACATTTGAATATATGCATGTAAGCAAGATTAGAACGGCTAATATTTAAATATGTCGTGTGCAATGAAATGCGGGGGGATTAGTGTCCGATCCGAAACGCACGCACATTTTAGAGTAAAAACAAGCGGCCCAAATTCAAAAATTCTGAAAATGGGGCGGTAGACTCTGCCACGATTCCAAATATGCCCAACGTGAAATTAGTAAATTACCCAATACGTGAGTTCGTGTCCATAGACGTCGCCGGAATATTCCGAGCACATTCCGTCCACCATTCTAGCATAGCATGGTGTTATGCGTAGTAGATGTGGGCTGTGTGTGCGGGCGCACTGTCGGACCAAGCTCGGCTATGGCGATCTGCTTGCTTCAAATGTAAGATCTCCCTCTTCGCTTTGCCCCTTCATCCCTAGCTCTTATTTTTCTATCAATGCTTTGATCTGCTGCCTTCGCATTAGCTCCTGCAGATGAACAGTCGCTCCTTAATGGCTTTTTAGGGCTAATAGCTTGCTTCGCAGCTTATTGTTTCCCTCTTTTAGTAATCAGCATTTTTGCGGAGTACTCTTTCCGAGCATAATGTATAATGTGGGTTTTGTGTCTCAGGCTTTTTTTGGGATTTAAATAGAGATCTGTGTTCTAGAGCTATTTAAGTAGCTGCAATGTTTAATTCGACCATTGTGGCAATTGCGGGGCACTAGTCTATCCTTTCTTTTCTGGGCTGGATCTTTTGTGATTCGGTGATCTATGTTTGCACTCGAAATAGTTCTTATTTTTCATTTCGCATTGAAGAGTCCAGAGGTAGGTGTAGCGGAAAGGGAGTTCCCGTTTTTCTCCCTGCAAAAACTTTAGTAACTTTTCCCTCGTGTCTTCCTAGCTCAAGGTCCCTTTTATTTAGAGACCTCAAATCCCCAATGCACGTATCTCAGATGGGTTATTCGCGGTTGAGACAATCGGTTATTTGCTCTTTTAGGCAAATGAATCTGTTTTCTTAACTTCCGGTCATGTTTTACGGTTCATCAGGTTTTGAAGAAACCAGATTATATCTGTTGTTTTGCCCTTCAATAGAGGTTGAAAACGGACATGGAGACTGGAGAATGTGCACCCTCGGAAACTCCTGGATGTGGAAACTTAGAGGAAGAAATGCCATCGAAGACTGCTGTTGTTTCAGAGCAGACGTATTCTTTTGAAGCTAATGGCTCTATCGACCTAGTGACTGACAAAGAGATGGATAAATCGGAAACGTTTGATGAGGATACTGCTCCATTGAATGACGGTGTAGCTGATCATGAACAAGGACAACCTTTGAAAACCCAAAAAAAGGATGTGGAGAAGAAACAACTCCATCCAAAGGTTAGTTCTCGTGTTCTAAATATCGGCATTTGGAATACTCCATCATGTTTGTTTGATATTGTGTTGGTCTCGTGTAGGTAAATGAAAGATCAGCTGCTAAGAAACTGGAAACTGCTAAAAGCCCAAGGTTACCTGCTGCGGCAAAGAATGCCACCCTTTCAGGATCCCATTCAGCAAAAGGGAAAATATCAATATCAAAAACCCCAAGAACTGGTGGTCAAAAAACTCCAACTAAAGCTGAATCCGATGCTAAGCAGAGAAGAGCTTTTGCAGACGGTTCAAACATTGAGGCAATGGAGTCATTGCAAGCAACCACGAAAAGTACTTCCAAGTCACTGTGTTTGGAGCCATCCAAATCTAATTTCACAGTGCCACAGCCCTTTGCTCTTGCAACTGACAAACGTGCATCTCTTGGTGGACGTCTTCCTTCTGCCGAGCCCCTTAGAAACTCTGCCAGGTTGAGTACATCTGGGGCAATGTCGACACGAAAGTCTCAGGTAAAACTCTTGTTTATACACGGAGCTGAACAATTGAACTGCCCTATTGAATTAATATGAATGTTATTGGCAAAATCGAATGCTTCTGATTTAAAGATCATTCTCTTGCTAAGAGAGTACAACAAGAACTTATCTTCATTTTCTGTTGCAGGTGTCAACAAAGTCAAGTGCTAAAACAATTGCTAGTGCTGTAGCCATAGAGAATGCCAAGTAAGTAGTTTTGACATTGAATTGTATTGAGCTTTGGAGGAAGGTTGATTAAGAATGTCAATCACCTGGTCAGGTATGCTAAAGATGCAGAATCGAGGAACGGAGATAGTGAAGCAGATTCAGAATCATCTTTGTATCCTTTTTTTCACATTAAACTTATGATTGATTAATGTATCTTGCCAAACACAGCATTTGCATTCGTATAACTTAACATTCTCAGTCGTTCCATGAAATCAAAGAATGCAAGTGGGTTCAACTTCAAATGTGATGAGCGTGCTGAGAAACGAAGAGAGGTGATATTTGGTGCTTTTATTGCAACATCTAGCCTTAACAAAGCTGAATCTCTGCATGTCTATGTTCAGTTCTATTCAAAGTTGGAGCAGAAGCACAGCGCTAAGGAAGCCGAGAAGAACCAGATTCAGGCTAAGACTCAGGTCATATTTGTTCATTGTTAAGAATTGCAGGAACCTGTTCGGAGCTATAATTTCAAGCTCGTTAACCTTCTTACAGGAGGAGTTGGAGGCTGAAATAAAGCAACTTAGAAAAAGTCTTACATTCAAAGCTACTCCAATGCCAAGCTTTTATCAAGAGGCACCTCCCCCCAAGGCAGAACTGAAGAAGGTAATTTACTAACAAGGTTGTGATGTATTTTATATGCACACATCTAATTGTGTATAATCTATTCTTAACCTAAATGTACAATGTTTGTTATCATAGTTGTCTTGTGATCTGTCGTGTATTGTGTTTTTTCTTTTGCGCTTCTCGGATTTTGTTAAACCACTTTTGTGATGGCTTCCACTTAGATTCCACCCACTCGTGCGAGGTCTCCTAAACTCGGAAGGCGTAAAAGTGTGAGCGGAGCAGACTCTGATGAAGGCAATAATAGAGCTGAATCTGTTGAGTTGGACCACCGGACTAATGGTGGACAGAAACTTCCTGAGGTTGCAGATGAAAAAAGAGAACATGGGCATTTGAAAGAAAGTACATTGAAGAAGGTTGTCAAGCGAAGTAATGCGACAAAATTATTAGAGAAGCATGGTGAGAAGTCAAAAGTTAAGGGTAAATGTGCTACAGCAGTTTCCACAATGGAAGACGAACATCTTGAAGTAGTTAAAGACAAGGACGATTGTTGTGAAAGGGTGCTTGCGGCTGATGTTGAGCAAGATAATAGCATTGATGGAAATTTAATCTCTTCTGATATTGTCATTGAGAGCAGCAACGTGCTGGTTACTGGTGATCTTGACAGTAATGGGGCAAATATCAGTGGACATTTGGACGATGTCCCACTTGATGTGAAGGATGTTGAATGTGATGCTGTACATTATGCTGGTTCTCCTACTCCAGTTGATGAAAAACCCAAGGCCAAGACTGGAAGACCATCAAACAATGGTAATGCTACCAAAGAAGACTCTCAACTCAATTCCGCACGTTCTATTGTTTCGGTAGATTCAGGGAAGCCAAAGTCTTCAAAAGGTCTTCAACATTCTTCTGCTCAAGAAGCAGAAAAGGTTCCCAGAATTGCAAAAAAAGAGCGTGTCAAAGCAAGCACTCCTACCCTGAGTAGTTTGAGACGTGAAAATAGTAGAAATTCCTCAAAAGTGGCTGCTAAGGGTGCCCAAGATATAGTTCAACCATCTCCAGATGTGGCTGTTATGTCCTAGAATGATCAAAATGTTGCTTTATGTCTAAGAATGATCAACCGCCGTTCCTGCCAATGTACGGATAAATTATATTCCTATGGTTGCTTTGGTTTCATTTCCAGCGCAGTCCATTGCTATTCCTAGGTACCAGCAAGAACAAATTAATGCATTAAATAAGCTAGGCAAATGGCCAGCTTTGTAGATTTTCTGGATCCTAGAGCCTGCAGTTTAGCATATTTGTAAGTTGGCTGGTGCGATGCACCTTTGATGCTAGTATCACTCCGTGATTTATTTGATGCTTTGAATTAGCACTGTAAATAAAGAGGTTAAGATCGGAAAAGTTAAAATGTGCAGCAGAAATGCTCGCTTCAGAGTGTTTTTCCAGTACCAAATTCTGTTGAACTTTTGTTAAAATTAGGATCACTTACAGACTTTAAATTGTGATACAAGAGGTCAATTGCGAAGATATCTTAATTCTTCTGTGATTTGTTTTTTCATCGTAAATTTTCGTTAGATGTCTGCAATTCCTTCAGTACATAATGCATGCGAAAGATCTGCAGAGCAAGTCTACCGAAAGCATACAGGTATTACCATGAGATATAAATATCACAAAGAAGGGTTACGGAGTGCTTTTAGATATGTTCATATTAGCCAGAGCAGTATTGATGCCATGTGTAACATTCATACACTTGCGATAATTCCATATAATTGCTTCAATGCATCTTTTCTTTTCTTTGGTGTGCTAGCCAGAGCGATCCACCCTTCTGGTTTGTTCGTTAGCACTAGGGTGAAGTGATAACATTTGGTGTATTAGAGCCACGTAGGGACCACGTAGGTTGAGGTAATGGCACATTTCTATGCTGTTAAGATCACCCAAAAAATACTTCGGCCAATTTTAAGGCGGTGCATTTGCATTCAATCGTGTGGCACATTTGCAATTAGCAGGGACGAATAATTCGTAGGAAGAACAAAAAAATTTTCAACACCTTTATAGCAGGATGAAGCTCCAATATCAAGCATAATGACATGGGGTTCCACGGAGATTTAATATGGATGTATGAATGACCATTCCTAAAACCATAGATCATACATCTAAAACAATTGAATGTGCACGCATGCACGCACACACACACGCACAAACAATCCAATAGGAAAAAAATCACTTTAACTTGACGGTTGTATTGGTCAAAGCGGTTTAATTAGGGCACAAGTCCCATTTAATTGAAGTGGATCACAACTTTGTGGTTGGAATAGAATAGAAATAGAATAGATTTTTTAGCGTCCACGGAGACCGATTGGCCGTCATACAGTAAAGTGGAACTTATGCAGAAATAAGTAAGTTTTGTATTGAACCACTGTTAGTTTTTTTCATGATACAATAAGAACTTGTTCAAGATATCTTTCACATTAGCTACAAGGAACGTGTTGAGAAGAGGGATATGGTCAAAGGTGATGGGGAATTGGGCAAAGGGGGCAAAGGGGTCAAAGGAGATGGGGCAAGGGGACCTTCAAAAAGGCAAAGGGGCAAAGGTGGAGAAGGAGGGACAAAAAAGCAACAGTGAAGGGGGAAAGGCAAAGTGGTAAAGGATCCCCAAAAATTCGTCCCTTAATTCCCCATGTCCAAGGGTCGAAATTTTGTAAAGATAATGTAAAACTTGGCAAATTAGAGGTGTTTTTCTCAAAAATTCGATAAGTATAAACAAAGGACAACATTTTTAATGGTTTATGCAAAATCTAAATTCGAGGCCCGGGTTATGTCTAGACAAGGCGATTCACGAAGAAACCATTGGTAATTTAAGAGAAGTAACATCAAATTATTAATAATTATTAATATAACATTAATAATTAATATATTTATTAATGTATATGCACTAATAAATATTTTTAAATAATAATATATTAAATAGAATTAACTAGACAATGATTTTTTTTTTAGCCTAGGTGCCGAGAATGGACACTGAATTAAAACTTCACCACTTTTAAGAGCCAATTTCCATGAGAGCAAATTTTTCTCTTGACTTTCCTCATGTACTGGTATTGTTGTTCCCATGCTTGAAATTCCTGGCTTGGGTGCTCAGGTGGCCCAGAAATTTGCCCCAAACTTCAAAAGGGTGGGAATCCCTTTTGGCTGTTCTTGCTCAAAGAACTTCTAATTTTTTTTATGAGGAGTAATTTCTTCTATGCTACCTTAAGCAACCATAGACATGACTACTCTGGCCTCCTTCCTAGCTCTTCAAGTTGTTCATTATATTCTGCAACTAGAGGCTACCATTGTTGTCAAAAACCTAACAAAGCAATTTTTAGGCTCTCATTTCTATCATGCCTAATAGTAGTCTTTACTTGCTTTCATGTTCTGGTGCTTTTAATATCATTTCCTTAGACCAGAATATTCTGCTACCAGTCTAAGGTTGCTAGCAACAATGACTGCCGTTACATCAAAGTTCTTAATCCAATCAATTTTTCAGGCTTGACAACCCCAGGTATGCCTATGTTATTTGTCAGCTATTTCCCAACTTAATTTGTGCAGGTAGAATTGCCGGCAAGGTATTTGCTGAAGCGTTGAATACTTGGTGGCATACTGAAGCAAGGTTTCAAGGGCCAAATTTATGAAATCTTCAACTAATTGCCTCCAGAAATACAACAAGACCCTGCATTGTTTTTCTTAACCAGATTCTAGTAACAATGGTAACAATATTCTACTCCATTTTTCTAATTTTCTTGTTTTCCATTTTTTGTTTGCTATGGACTTTAGTTCCTTCAATAACCTACTGCATGTCCCTTATGATAGCAACTTTAGCAGAGTCTGTATCTGACTTAGTTTATGTACCCATTTTTGGTAATAGCCTAGGTACCTCAATTTTATTTTGCCTTTCAAGAGCTATTGGTGATAGGCTAACCAGGAAGCTAGTTATAAGTTTCAATGCGCCATAAATTCTTTAGGAAATTGTGCTGCTAGCTTAATAAGCTAGACAATAAAAGTATATGCTATAATATTCAGCCAGGTAAGAATACTATCTTCGTTAGGATATTATCTTTGTTCTTGGTATAACATTGCTTTAAGATTCAATGTATCTGTCTTGGACCGAAGTGTTAATACAGTGAGGCTACATAATGCCACAAAGAAACACGGCATTAGGCAACGTACTGATATTATATGCCCAACCACAGGCTTTAGGATTTGAACTGATCGATAGATGTGAGAAATTCTTAAATGTGAGAAATTCTTGTTACTACTGAAATCTATGGGAGGAACCAAAAGAAGCTTCAACTGCACCATTCATTTTACCATCCATGCCAATATTCCATAACCCTATAAGATTCTTTTGAACCACCACATCATCAACCAAGAAAAGGCTCAGCTTCTATATGCAGAAAGATAAAAATGGTCCAACATAGAAAGATACTTGGTTTTCAAACTCTCATGTTAGTTGTACCTTTGGCCACATTTTCCATCTTATTCTCAAAATAAAAATGAATCTAGAATGATGAAATAAGCTTTTCATAAAAAAAAAAAAAAAAAGGTTTAGTCTTGCAAACTCTCATGTTATTGTACCTTTGAAACTTGTAGTTTTCCATCTTATTCTCAAAATAGAAAATCAAATCTCTCGAGAACTTGTCGCATATATGATGCAAAGCTAGGAAACTTGTAGTCTTGCATAGCTTTCAACCCATATGTGCTTTCTGTGGTGCACTCAACCTGAAACCAAACTTGTAATGCCCTCATCTTGTCACATGTTTCTGTGGTTCTTGGCATGTTTCACACTAGAGTTCACCACCATAGATGCATCAATGACATTATCAGAAAAGATAGCATATTGGTATAGATTGGGATCTTCCAATTCAGATGCATCATTTCGATACTCATACTTTTCAAGATGAGCCTTTAACTTATGAATCTTTTACGACTATCTATAGTTCTTTAGCATCCAATATTTGCTGTCTAGTTGTCTTTAATATTTATCTCAGATCATTCTCAAAGAGCCTAATAGTCTCTAGATCTACCATAGTATTGACTAGCATTGCCCTATTTTCTAGCTTAGCTATAATTTCTATGTAGTTTCTCCCTTGATCTTTGAAAACACTTTTTTTTTTTTTTTTGTCATATCCAGCTTACTCAACAAGATCTGCAGAGTAAAACAGTAAAACGAATTTTATGATGCCCATGTAACTTCTAGTAGCCTTGGTTATGAACATACGTGAATAATGGTATAATCTCCTAGGAAAACTGAAATGCTGCACAAAGAAGGTACTCATAGATGCACAATCATGCATCTTTCACACATTATTAGTTTAACCTCTAGACCACATCTACAAAATAGTTGCAAGGGCAACCTACAATGTTCACACATTATTAGTTTAACCTCTAGACCACATCTACAAAATAGTTGCAAGGGCAACCTACAATGTGTTAGCGTTAGACTTTATTAATAACACTCAACAACATTACGTGATACAATGCAGAGACATGAACCAGTGGACAAGCTGATCCAATTGAGCAAAGTGGAGCTATGTAGCATAACAAATTTGAAGAGCAAGCCGAGTTTGGAAACTTAAGAAGAAAGCAAGCATTTGAGATTTCAGCTGTGATTCCTACATTAAACTAAAAGCCAACACTCATTTCAGATCTGCGTGTTGATTGGACCTGTTATACCATTAGTGGGGCTTATATCACCCTGAATTAAAAAAACATATTTTGATTATTAAATATGCATCATCTCATTTAACTTCATTTTTTTCTTTGAGACATAATATCAAAAGTTCTTATTTGACTTTTGAAATAATATCTATCTTATCAGTTCGTTTAACTTCTTTAACTTCTCTGTATCCGACTCTTGAAAGTTTCAAGGTTTATGTAATGGACAAAAGTATGTATATGCATTTCTATGTGTGGATGTTGGTGAGAGAATCAAACCTCAAGACATACGACAACAAAAGATTAGCATGGCCCCTCTGCAAGGATGCCATGCATAGATTAAGAAGTGGTCCAAACCATGTCCTTAGCATATTGCACTAGTATATTTAAATTACCGAAAAGCCAAAATGATGTTATTATAATATACACGTGGCTAGAATGATAAAATAGATTGGGCCCAAGCATCTGCACTAAGAAGCATATTTGATGGATACCAATGGCCATCACTTTCCCCACCAGCAATTGTCCTCATCCAAGGATTTCTCGCATGCATATGGGTAATTTTTCTTCTGCCTCAATTTTGTAGTTGTTGATCAGATCTGTTGCCTCAAAAATAGTGCAACAGATCATGCAACTTATGCGTTGGAAACCATTCTGTTGCAAATCTGACTAAAACATAGCTCTCGACTTGCAATGTTATTAAACCGTGAGACGTAACAGAATGGCAATTCAAAAGTGAATATGTGGCTTTTCGGGGATTTTCAAAAATATTAATAGCATATTGCTAATTTCCCCTTCTTCAAAATTCATGCCAATAGCATTAAAAGCTTTTTGCCATTTGCTTATATCTGGAGTGTGCCTCTAACCAGCCGCTTCCATTTAGTTAATATGCTTGTCCCAAGTAATATAATTTAACTGCCACTTAAATTCATCTTGCCCATCAGTATCTGGCAAGAGATATTCCATAACGCCATTAAATGAGCAGAAAGATCCCATGTCTCAAAAGAAGACCATAGACAAGTGGAGCTAAAAACACTCAGCACTGTGAAGAGAAGAAACGTGAAACTTTAAGATGGATACAAAGCAATAAGTGGATTCATTCTATACCTCCTATAGGAGGTGGAGACACTCATGATTATGGCATGGAATCTCCCATCTAGATAAGAGATAAATTTGCTACCACGTAAGCTTAACTATACAATGCACTTTTCTTGCCTAACTGATAAGCTTCAATAATGCTTACATGAAGGTCAGAAAAATTTGTAGCTGCTTCTTGAATTCAAAGCACCATTTTCCTGTGCCTTACAGCATCTTTTCTCATATTCGCCTTCATGTTGTGAGAGGCTTGAATCCTTTGTCAGGCTCAGCTCTCCTGAAACGCATTTTCATTTGAGGCACCCCACGGATGAGTTAGTTCTACAACGTAAATGCTTGTCTGAGGCTAAACTAATATCAGATGGAGGCTAACCACAGTAAACTAGAGAGCTGTCAGATTAGGTGTCTGTTACAAACTCAAAACATAACAGCTTTACTTTCTCCAATATGATCAACCAAGCCAATATATTTATCGATATTATGTACAAGTAACTGAATGAAGAATATAATCTGAACTTCTGGCTTCTCCAAGTTCTCACAATACCTCAGGCTTAATGTTACACAAGCAACCTAGATTCACAGCAATACCCTTTCCTTCTAGATTGCATTTCGAATTTACTCAATTTGTGTGGATTTGTCCAACAATTTCAATCCAGTGATCGAGATGTCCAATAAATCAAACCACTGCAAGAGATAGCAAGAACATTTGTCACGTTCTGTTCTCTTCAACAATCTGACACAAATAAAACAAGACAATCCTTCTTTGGACTTGTCAAAGACATACACTGACTAATTTGAGAAGATCTACCATAAAATAACTTGAATAAACCCAGTGCTCGGCAGATCTTGGCAGTATACGAGCACTTCAAGCTTTGACTCTGAAGAATTTAAACAATAATAATATCTTTGCTAAATTGTACTTGATACATACCTTACAAGAACAAAGAAACATTGCAAGACCCCAGCAACTCCTGTCCAGGTGGAAGGTCCTGTTGGAACCAGTGCATCTTGGAGAAGAAAGCCTACTGACCCAGCAAGTGATACAAATGCAATGACATACGCGAGAAATAACCACATTCGGGTGCTGAACACAAAATAAGGAATTGTCAAGTATCTTATAAACAAGATGGAAAAATTACTACATATATGGCTCAGAACACATGTATGACTAATTCTAAGCTTATTACAGATCATACCATGAAATAGTGAAATGATCTAAGTAGGATCCAGATGCACTTTAGATTGATAAAGAAACTTAAGCCAAGATATAGAAAACTTAACGAATTATCAACATTATTTACATCAAGTCTGTTCAAACATTATTTGCAGGCAAGTTTCCATACCCACAACCCTCATCGTCAAAGGGAGAATAATCCTGAATCTCGTCTCGTCGAATGCAATTAAACATCAATGCGGAAAACGAGGCAAAGATTCCTGCCAATCCCAGACTCAGTATTTAGAAAGCAAGACAAAATACTGGAAATTGCGTACCGGGGAGATAGTGAAGGAAAGAAACAGTGACGAGACTACAGACAACAGCGTCCACCCAGAACCACCAGGCTGCACCAAATACAGCTCCCGACAAGCCAGGTCCGATCGCAACCCATATCTCCTCTCGACCCATGTTTGCTAGGCGCCCGTCTTCGGGTATAGGGCGGCCAATAAGAAATGAAAGAAGAGAAGAGCAACCAAAATAGTTCGAAGCACGTTTCATTATTGTCCGAATCTTTAAAAATATTTTCATACATTTATGAAAATGCACTTGTTTTAAGAGTTTTTTTTAGCACACCAGCCCTACCGGGCCTACAGCCTTTCCTCAATTTCTAGCCTATCCACGTGTAATTTCCATGTATCAAAATCTGATGTGGGTTATTTTGCACCGTCAGATCTCTATTTTTGCAAATCTAAGGCCAGGGAAATTAGAAAATCGGCCAAAAATAGGTACGGAGATGGAAAGGGTCAGGAATAACTTCTTTTTGCGTCGGGATTCTGCTATTGACTTCATTTTTTATGCCCTCCATCGGACTTTGTGAAGAAGACGACACCGGATTAGCGAAGCAAAGAAAGAACTTTTCTTGTCATTTTGTACTATGATCCTCGAGTCCGGCACCAGATTTGCAAAGCAGAGGAAGATTTTCCTGGTCATTCTCTACCCTCTATCCTTGAGTTTTCTCTGTCTAGTCCGTTGATCTCTTCACTATCTGCTACGGAAGCTTATCCTAGATATGCTTGCCAGTCTGATAACGCTTGGAGCGGCGATGGCTATACATTTGCAGTTGTTGTTGTGCCCTTTTTATTTTTTAATGGTCATTCTTGGCAACTGGCTTGCCGTTGTTTTGAGCTATGGTTCTGATGGATTGGATTTCATCTGACCTATTTGTGGGTTTTCTTTTTTTCTCTCTATTTGGCTTGGTTTTACCCGATTCAACATCACAGATTCTTTGATGCCGATGGTGGTAGTCGTTGCTTTGTTTTCCTTTGAAAGGAGTAACATTTCAGGACCGGATGACTTAAAAGTGCAGAGGCTCTATTTCTTGTAAGTATAATCAATTCTTAGACTTCATTGCTAGCTCATATTAACCATAAAGTTTTGTTTGTTACTGGAAATAAGAACTTGTACTGGTACTGAGGATCTCATATTCTTTAGCAGGCGAGGTGTATTATATACTAAAGGAATCAAAAGACATTGAGTTGGCAATTTCAACTATGGGTAAATAGTACCCTAAATACTTGGTTTTTGGAAGCAGTGCCTGTATTTAGCACTTCTGATGTAATAATTAACTATCGCAGGTCATGCGGATGTTGTGAGATTGAAAGAACTAGCTAATACTGGCTTTCTGCTACTTTGTGAAGCTTCTGATACACCTTTGTTTGGCCCAACATAATGGAGAATTTCATTGAGCTGTGATAGTTTTATGAAGTTTTTAGTTTCTTGCTGTTTGATGTTAAATGGAACAATCTTTCTTAAATAGTCACATAACATTTTGCGTCTTCAAGTTTACATGTAATGAAGTTACTTTTGTCGCTGCATTTGAAGATTGCATTTTGGCTTGTGGTTTTGTTTGTTTGTGTGCTTGGTTTTCTCTCCTTGGAGTCAGGGTTTCAGTGCCTTTTTGATATTTAATCATGTACTTGCAGGTTCGTTGCATAATTCGGAATATAGTACGTGATTGGGCCAAAGTGGTGACATGCTATTTTGCTTCTATTCTCTTGTTTTTCGTCTGCTTGTTTGATTCCTGTCCAATGGTGATAAGCTGGTGCAGGGGGCTTTTGAGCGTGAGAAATGTTACAATCCCATTTTGGAAGAGCTTGAGCTTTGGTTTCCAGTGTGAGACACTGAGAGGTAAGATGGATTTTCTACTAACATTTATAAGCAGAGCCTGCATATTTGGAAATTTTTGTTATTTTATTTTTTTGTGATGTATATGTCATCAATTTGTTTTTTTCTCCGTTCTATGCAGGAGACCCACTTGCCTAGTCCCTGGAGCTGGTTTAGGCCGTCTGGCATGTGAGATATCACGTTTAGGTAGGAACATTATGTTTTGTTAGCCACCTATAAAAGATGGCACTTGTTAAAAGTAATTGTTCCTATGTTCCAGGTTTCGTAAGCCAAGGCAATAGTTTTCATACTATATGCTGATTTGTTCAAGTTTTATTCTTAATTTGTAAGTTTTGATACCTCAAAAGTCTGTTATATCATGCACTCATTTTTCCCGTTGAAGATGAATGTGTGGAAAGATTTGTTCAATCTTCAGGTTAAGTTAGTCTCCTAAGATTTCTGTAAATAAGTCATTTCCATATGGGACATTTAAGGAAGATTGCAGCTCTTTATAGGAATGGCTCAGAAGAATGTAGTTTTAAGAACATCGGTTTTTTCATGCTACATATGACGAACACAAGGTTATAGTTCCTGTTTTTCTTCAATTTCATTATGTGTTTGGTGCAGGAAAAGTATGATTTTGTCTAGCAAAAAACATAAAATCTAAATGCATTTGCTTTATGGCTTTTCTATTTTGCATCTTCAACTTTTTTCAGACTATAATATGGCTTCCATTGTGCTTGCGTTGTACTTCACTGCATCATTTGGTCTTCGTGGAGCCTCGTAATATTAATAGAACCTAGTGGAAGTTTGAATCCTTTGGTTATAGCATGAATCATGTGGTCAAGCCTTCGAAACATTAATACACCGAATGGAAGTTTGAATCATTTGGTCATTAAGAGAACCTAATGGAAGTATGAAGCCTCTGGTCATAGCTTGAATCATGTGGTTAAGCATACAGAACATTAATAAGACCCAATGGAAGTTTGAATCCTTTGGTCATAGCTCGAATATCTGGTCATATCTCCAACATTGCTGAAGCCCATGCTATATATGCAAGATAAAAAAATATGATGTTGCACCGTGGGAACAAACACATTATTTTCATGCTTGGCTTGTATTCAAGCCTAAAGAAACCTTGTAGGCGGAAGTCAACTTCTTGTATGCAACTGTGCTATTTCTGTTCCTATTATTCACGCAACTCACCACCACCCGAGCAGATTCTAATGTTTACAATTTATGGCATTGGATGTTGAAAATCCAGCATCTACCATAAACCTAACAAATTTTACCTTGTCAAAGCCTTCTGGTGTGTCTTTTGCTAGTTTTTTTTTTTTATTATTATTATTATTAATAAATGATATTTTAAGTTAGCCACATGTTGGCTTTCAAGTTAGCTACATCTTGGCTCCAAGTTGGCTACTTACTGATTTCTTAAATTTGAAAGTCTAATGTTAATACCATCACTAAGTGAATGCATAGCATGATGGCTTGGCCAAACTTACTCATAGCATGTGGTATTGGACCACAGGAGCATGTATCTTGGCTTAGCCTAACTCAGAAATACACTCAAAATAAGAAGTGTGAATAGTAGTGATCCATATTGCATTGATCAATGCACTTGAGCAAACCTAGGTGCGACATCGAAATAGTACCTAGGACTTCTTCAAGTAATGGTATTTAACTCCATCTAGCATCATTTATCATTGAATATTAAATTTGAGGATAAATGCAATATTTTGTAAGGTGGCTTTCTATTTCTCATGATAATATCAAGTCTAAAGTCTCATAGTATTCCAGATTATGCAGATAAATAACTGGGAGAGCCTAGATTGTTTACATATATTATGAAATTCTAATACATAGAATGTTTAAAATAATGAAATGTTTAGGGTAAGTATTTTGAAAACCCTAAACGTGCATAGTTTTGCATCATTCTCTACGTCGCCGCACAAGCCTAAGGCTCGTTCTTGATTTCTTTTGCCCGATCAATATGGGATGCCCAATTTCGGCCCCTTCTTTGAAGATTCGTGACTCCTACATGTTCTTATATGCTCTAAGAAAAGAACATAGCCAATTTCGGCCATGGCTTGAAAGCTTTTGTGGAAAACCTGACACGGTTTATTCGAATCTGTGAAGCATAGACATGCAATCCGGTTCTGCAATCCAGGTTTGCAAATGCTGAAATACTTTGCATTATTTACCTTTATTTCATTTAGATTATGCTGCCACAGGCTTTACTAAGATAGTTTATGAGCATATCTGTTTAGATATCTCCTTCTCTACAGATACTTTGTGTAGGAGATTTTTTGTAAAAAGCTGTTGATTCCTTCTTATATTTGCCTCTATTACTAACGGAGGACAAAAGTGCTACATTGGGTGAAGGGCTATACGCCGAAAAAACCCAATGTACCTTTTGGCCCTCACAGATTTACCATTTTTAATGCTAAATTTGTGTTGATTGGCTGCAGGTACGGGTTTTTTCCTCTCAATGTGGCGTCTTTTGTCTTGTGAAGTTTATTGTAGCTGGCAATGGTGATGGAATCAAAGCTAAAGATTACACAAATGGTGCTGTCCTTAAGTTACAGGGATAAGTTACAGGGATATTACTCTGCCTTTTTTAATTTATAGTTGGATCTATTACTTGGATAGACAAATGCTTGGATCCATTTATTTTTTCTATTTAAATTGAAGCATTTTGGTCATTTTGCACTAAATATAAATATGATAAACATATGATTCGATAACATTTGGCTGGTTAATTGTGAATTAGCCTGGCTATAATGGCAAAGGCAATTATGGCATCAGAGGAATATCAGTCCCAGATTCATTACATTTGGTTGGAATTCTTAGTTCAAGAAAGAGTCGTATTTGCTGTTTAAGGCTTATAATACTAGGCTGGTTTTATATGCCTTGATAAGTGCCTGAGACTATGGATGTGGAGTACCATCATGGATTAGCCTAGTCCATGTATGGATGGATAATACTACCAAGGGATTGACCGAGGTAGATGATTGTGCTAGTATAGGCTAGTGTGATCTGGGTTTTCTTTTTTTTTTTTTTTTTTTTTTGGATAATGTGCTTCAACAAGGCAACATGGTTTGCATAAATAAGAAGTTGTATATTATACAACAACAGGGATCAATGGGCAGTAAATTCCATACCGGGCTATGTTGAGTAGTCAAACATTCTATATAGCACGAGGCCTAGCATGGTATCAATGTTAAATCCTGAGATATGTAGACATATAAGACCTTTGTAAAAATGCGCTGATGGGCATATTTTTGAAAATAATTGTCTTAAAAGGAAATGACATTTACATGGAAAAATAATATGTTAGGTTTTCTAACAAATCGACTCTAGGGTTCCAGCTCCAGCATGAATCGTAAATGGATGGAGAACAGAGGATCTTCCGTCAAGATCATTTTCCAATGAAGTTGGTTTTTACAGCTATTTATTCTACAGGTACAAGCCGATTGGGCCTAGGTACACGACCAGTGTGCAGAAACCTTATTAAGTACTGGGATCCCGGCTATATATTAGCACAGATACATTAGCTTAGTGCTGATTTCGTCCACCACAG
Source organism: Isoetes taiwanensis (assembly GCA_021234155.1). Lineage (NCBI taxonomy): Eukaryota > Viridiplantae > Streptophyta > Lycopodiopsida > Isoetales > Isoetaceae > Isoetes > Isoetes taiwanensis. The sequence continues at coordinate 21,028,623 of JAJEKV010000005.1, forward strand.
ATGAACCACGGATTCTGCCCTTGAGCATGGGCAGGAAGAAGGGGGATTTAAATATGTCTACCAGAAGGAAGCTTGAATTAGATGCTAGTTTGGCTCCCAAGAGAAAAAAGATCTGGGAATTTCGTAAGGCTGCAAGCACTGCAAAACCAGGATTGGCTATGGATACTCCTAAAAATGCCATGGGAAATGAATGCATTACTGCAAAGGAAGGGGAAGTGATCAAGAAGAAAGCTGTGCTATTAGAGCAGATCCCCAAGATCAGAGGTAATGACGAATGCTTGACCAACAAAGAGGCCGATTCCAAGGACGAAACTGGAGGCAAAGCAACAACAGTGCAACATACGGGATTTCCCTCTGGAGCGAAAATTATGCAGGTTAATGCTAATCATATAATCTATAGTCTTTTATGACATGAAATACATGCTCCAACTGAAGATTGTAGCAAGAAATAAGGGAATTATTATATGGATTATATTTCTTTTCTAAGTATTTATGCTGTAATTACATGCTGGGGTTATAGATTGCTGGATCTGTTACTCACTAAATAAGTGGTGATGTGAAATTTATTCAAGAAATTATTAATACATGCATGGAGACTAGGACATCTGGAAGGTTTTTTAGATGTTATTGTGCAGGAATTAAACATATAGTGGGTTCTTGTTTTAAAGAAGTTTGGAACAGATAATACACTGTTCAATTGTATACCCTGTTTGGTATATAGGATTAAATGGTCTACTATAACTTTAAACTTGGGAAAAATTAGTTGGATCCCATATTTACTGAACCATATATGAGCAGGAAGTATAGTTGCTGAAGCTTACCATTAGAGATAGTTCTTTTAGGGACTGACACAATTAGATGGTAAACAAAAAGATTATAAATCCAAGCCACATATGATGTGAGCATAAACACTAAATGCTGGCTGATACAACTGCATAGGTGGTTACGGATTGCTCTACACTTGATGCAATAATGATGTGTATGTACTGTAAATATAAATGTTTAATTTGGCTTCAGTTATAACTCCAAGGTAAGGGAGTACCCTGTGACTAGTTGCTGGAGAATTTTGACTACATGCTAGACAGAATTTGCTGGGTATTTTGGACAGTATGTGAATCTGCTGTACATAAGTCCTGGAAATCTGTGTTTTGCTCAATGATTATATACTGACACTAGTACCATTAAGTCATGGTGAAGGGGAATACCCAAGAAACCTACTGCTTACCTGTTAGTAGCTTAGGCTCTTACCCTGATTAAGGCTAACTGTCCTTTGGTTCTACTGCAGGTAACCAGGTTTCTTGCTCCATGCTTTGATGTTTATAAGCGTTCTAAGCAGATGGTTCAATAAACTAGATTTCAAGTAAGATACTTCCATTGGGAGAACATGCAATATACTGAGTACCTAGATTGTTTGTCATAAGAAATTACTCGGATGTTTTAATCTGGTATAATTTATGTATAATATATTGGCTGCATTAGACATATTTGATTGTATTATTTCTGGAAATAAAAGTTTCTTTGGAAATAGTATACTATTGGTACAAAATAATTAAGTTATGTCCTTATCCTGGCCTAGGAAATTGTTTCCTGGCAATTTTCTGGGGCTGCCAAAGGCAGACTTGGTATTTCCAGTTGGAAATATCGTGTGGTAGTCTGGTAACAGATTTGGGTTTTTTTTTTTTTATATATATGTATGAAAATAAGTAATTTTTTTGTGATGATCCAAATGGGAACCTTCGTTTAGATTAACTGTAAATGAGGATGATTGATATTTTCCCTTCAAAGCTAACATCACTTTCGGAGGCCAAAATTATGGTCTCCTAAATCTTTGCAACTTTTTATGTATTAAAAATAAAAAATAATATAGCTTGTGATTCCGGACTCCGATTCAGGTGACACTAGATTTCATGGGAAGATATCATCCTCATCTACAATTCATCTGGATGACGTATTCCTAATTGGATCATTACAAAAAAGTTATGAAACAAGGGCATTTTCACAATTTTGCAAATATCTAAATATATATAAGATTTCTCATTTTTTGAATTATCTAAATTTTTAGAATGTTTTTTCTGTTTTTTTTCAATTAATATGGGGCTAACGCCTGGCTTGATATAGATTCACTATTGCCGTGGAGCTATTTTTGTTTGGAGATCGGTCGTACAACGGTTTTGAAGAGCTAGAGTTTACAACCAATTTAGTGCGGGTGAAGTCTTGCCATTGTTATGAAGTCGCTCGATTGTGGAGCTTCGAATATCTTGAATCTGGAAAAGTCACATAGAGAATGGGGCATTGGAAGTACAAGTGCAGACAACGAAAATCTAGCGTGAAGAAATCATGGTTGCAAAGGTCGCGATTGCGAGCAGAGCTCATGGTTGCAACATGAACCTTTGTGTGACGTTCCAAGTATTTATACAGTATATGTAACATATTTATACGGTATACATATAAATATACTGACACGTCACCAGTAAAGGTTACGCCACCCTGGGGTATTTTGACTTAGGGGGTTGACCTAAAAGGGTTTAATTTAGCTATGCTAAATTAAATTAGTAAAGGATAATTATCCAATTAATTGTATTGGACTAATTGGCTATTTAGGAGAGTGCCACCTGGCCTAACTCGATTGGCCAGCATGGGGAATTCCAATTTGGGTCATCAACTTGACCCCTACCCCTAATTGACACCATAATCGACCAAGAGGAGCAGCAGCTGAGCGCCCACCCTTGCTGAGCGCCCAAATTACCTGTGTACCCAGTACTGAGCGCCAAGTCCAGAGAGGATGGAGCTACCAAATGACAATGGATCTAGCAGGAACTCAGGTGGGTGGTTCGTGTAGCTTGATGTTCTAGAGTAGCGCCCCTGTTGGGCACTTGTTGTGTTCATTTCTTCTGTTCTCTCTGTGCTTTAATTGTAGGAACTAACCCTTGATTGCAAAGGTGAGTTCTCTTTATCTCCGACTCGATACTTGCTCATGAATGATGGATTGATAGTTCTTTGCATAAGTATTGCTATTGAAACGGAGGAATTAAGGGGGGGTAGAGACCTCTGAGCCATGTGTAGTAGTATGCTCCTAGGTAGATCCCTGTATTTCCCATTAGATGCGGCCTGTGTACAGGAGACCACCGGGTCCTAGATGCTATGGAATGGCTTAGCACCAGAGAAGGGACGCAGTGGTGAAGTGGGGGTGGGGTCTTGCATGAACATAAAAGGCTCCTGAGACTCCTACAGTGGGCTAGGCCTGATAGTCGGTCACGTAGAGGGCCGGGTATGGGTCTGACACTTCCTGGGTGTAGAGGTGTGACCCGTACGGGGCACCATGCACTTTGAGTAGATTTAGGGTGAGTAAGTCGGGTACGGATGGGGGGGTCGCTGATGCGGCACGCATGGAACCACTGCGATCCTGTAGCTCACCCATGGAACCACTGCGATCCTGGAAGGGGACACTTCCCTGACCTGCCTCGTCGGACCGGGGCTTCATGAACCCTGGAGTAGGCTCGAAGGGTGATACCTTGAGTCTGCATCTTCGGAAGGCTATAGTGACGCCATAGCATGAATCGACCCATCTGCAAGTGTGCACAGGAGGGGCGGATGGAGTGGACAACCCTAGTCGATGTTCTATGCCAGCCAACGCCAGGTTATATCTCTGTCTGTTGATCTCTTGAGACCGAGCCGTCAGTTCATCCTCACAGGAGTCTGAACCGGGGTAGAACCTGGGGTTTGGGGTGTTTTCCTTAGGATTAGATGCATATTCTTTGCCGCTAGTACTTGGATGGATGTGCCACTCTTCGTGGTGGTTATTTATATATATTTATGCTGTGTGCTAACATGTATTCACGCTTCCGCGACTTAAGAGCCCCATTGAAGGCGTGGGCCGAATGACACCTCCGTGTCCTTCACTCGGGCATCTCTTTACGGATGGCCTGGGATAGACGGAGGGCCCTACTCATGGCGAGATGGTTGCCATGGGAGGGGAAAGTCCCCGTATGTATACGACCGGGTGTCGTATATATTCAGGGAGCGTCACAGTGGTATCAGAGCATGGTTTTGGGAAGCCAAACTACTGCACTGGCCACATACTAACTCGATAGATCGTTAGTTAGTGAGTGACGTTTTTTTTGGAGTAGTATGAGATTTGGGTGGTGTAGTGGATGCCGTCATGATTAATTTAACGTGGTTAAAGTATAAAATTGGTATGTGTACCCGGCGCAAAACCCTAACCCTAAACGGCGGGCAGGGGGTACCCGGATGTTGCTGGCGACGGTGGCAGGGTCGAAATAAGGTCTGCCCGTCGCCCTAAAAAAAAAAAAAAAAAAAAAAACCTAACCCTAAACGGCGGGCATGGGGTACCCGGATGCTCCTGGTGGCCGTAGCGGGGTCGGGGTAGGGCATGCCCGCCGCCCTAAAAACGCGATTCCGCCACTTTTTCTTAAAAAAAATTTAGGGTAAAAATTTCAAATTTTAGTTAAAGGTAACATTTTTCCCTTCATTTTTCCTAACGCTCATTGCTTTTTGGTGCTCCGCCTAGCCGCCATAGCCGCCGGACCGAAGCTTCCCTCCGCCATAGCCATTTCTATCTGTAACCTCATTCCTTGCCTTCCTCTCGCAAGCGCCCGCTCAGCGCCCACCTTTTTGTGATGGAGGAACCCAAGCAAGTATACAAGCGCATACCTCGCTATTCTAGATCTCCCATAGAGTCTCTGATGGCCGAACTGTTGCCACGCCCAAACCCATCACCAGAACAGGAGGCTAAAACTGAGGAGTTATTGGAGCATTTTGTTAAACGCTTTTATGAAGGGGTTAGGATACCATACCCGCTCTTTTGTTATAACGAGCGCTTCCTATAACGCCATCCGGGAAACCTACACCGTAATTGAAGAGGAAGATGGTGTCCAGAAATATACACGGTTCTATCCACCGGAAGGGAATGAGCAAGCAGAAGCCGAGGCCATACAGATGCAGGCCCATAAGATCCTTCAAATGGCACAAGCAACGGACCTACAATGGCTCGCAGCTGATGACCCTGTTGCGCAGGCTTTAGCATACCGTTAACCCCCATTTTTCACCGACCAGTTCCAGCGAGCTGTTGAGAAGGACATGCAGGCCAATCCCCCACGGTATTTCCTGGAGCTTAAACGCAGAACAGACGCCCAGATAGCCAGGGAAAAACGAGCAGAGGAGCATGCAACACTCCTGGCCAAATCACAGAGGGCAACTCACGTAGTAGAGGAGGCTGCTAAACTCCGTGAGGATACCCTCCATGCACAGCAAGTGGAACAGGAGCAAGCCCTGAAAAGAATGCAAGATAACGCAGATCGTATAGCCAGGGAAGCAATAGAAGTAGTTAAGGAGCGGCTTAGGAAACAAGATCAGGAACGGGACCGTCAAGATCCCCCACCTCCGAATGACCCTTTTCATCGCCGAAAGCGAAAGAGTACGGCCCGTAAGTCGGGTGCTCAGTACAGGGACCAGCTCAAGGCTCGGGGTGGTGTCACCAAGGCTGCCGGGGACAACCAGCGGGACGAAATCATCCGGAAGGCCCGGCATCCAAAGGCAGCGGGAAAAACTATTCCCGGAGCCCCACCCCAGCCTAAGAGGAAGCATCGTTACAAGCCTGGCACCGTGGCACTTAGGGAAATAAGGAAGTATCAGAAGTCTACCGAATTCTTGCTACGGAAACTTCCCTTTCAGCGTTTGGTCCGAGAGATTGCTCAAGAGTATAAGACGGATTTCCGGTTTCAGACTCATGCAATTTTAGCACTCCAGGAAGCGGCCGAAGCCTATTTGGTGGCCCTCTTTGGCGATGCCAATTTATGTGCTATCCATGCTAAGCGAGTGACGATAATGACAAAGGACCTTCAGCTAGCACGCCGGATCCGTGGGGAACGTCCGTGACTATGTAAAATAACTTTTTTGTGTATATATAACCCGATATATTAATATGAATCCTGTTTTGACTTCTTATTCAGAGCGTGATTTTCTTTCCTTTATATATGTATATTAGGAAAAAAAAAAAAAAGATAAAGAAAGGAAAAAAATATATGTAATAATAATAATTAGCTGGCGCCTCGAACGCCGTGCCCTGAAATTTAAAAGTGACATTCACTTTAGGGTTTTCGTTCATTTCTTATTCCTTCCGTTTTCTTCCTCCTCCTATTTTTTGTCTTCAGCAATGGACTACGCTGGGCGTTTAGCATGGTACATGGGAGGTGAGCAGTGGGATCCCCAGGTCCCATACCCTCTTTTGGACCCCATGTTGCAGTGTAAAGTCGACCTTATCGACAATATGCGTGCACATCCTCATTATAACCTTTTTCTGGAGTTTTATGATGAGGAAATCCTACCCCAGGCAGAGTTTCTCAGAGAGCTGCCACAACCCTATCTCCACAGGGATATCTTATGGCAGATGTTTGGGGATGACCGTCACGGCAATGATATTCTTAGGGGCATTGTCAGACGTGCTAAGCACGCCCCCATTATTGACCTCGGCTCTAACGAGCTGTACTTTGAGGCCCAGTTCGCCCTTGCTCTTATCATGGATAGGTATGTTGACGGTACCGACACGGCCTTAGAGCAAGTCAAGTCCCCACTTCCCCCAGATCCTGAGGAGGATGAACAGATAAGCTATGCCGACTTTGCAAGATGGAAGAAATTGGCCACAGAGAAGCCTTTACCTCGTAGTAAGGGCCAAGCACTTGTCGGCTTAAGCTCGCTTCCTACTATAAAGGTTGGGGATCAAGATTACTTGCTGCTGAGCGATATTCAATGGGCATATCAGCATATCGCTAATAAGGGCAAGCAAAAGACGGCTCATCTCCTTTATGAGCTGGCCGAGTATTGTCAGGGTCAAAATGACTTCATCGACTATTCTCAACCCGTCTATGTGCCAGAGATACACCAACTGCTCAACTATCATCCTCTTGATGTTGAGCCTATCAACACTCTGTTATCGTTACGGCAGTTAATGATTCAGGGTATCCCGTCCTCAATTCCTGAATCGGCTTTCCACGCTACGGCCCCACATGTTCCCAATATCAACGATGTCGTAGTCAAGATGGAAGACGACCCAACTATGGAGGATTTATGTGATGAAGGCCAGTACGCTCAGGAGGAGAAAGATTTTGCTAAGGAAGAGGAACTGCCCCAGAACTTAGAATCTGAATTGGCTTCTTCAACCCATCCGACTGTTGAGGGGTTGAAATGCCATATTACCCGGTTCTTCTTGTCGGCTTTTACAAGCAGGCAAGTCCTCTTCTTTGCCAAAGCAATTGCACCTGAAGCAGAGGCGGCTGTATGGGCACTCAGGGCACTTTCGACGACAACCGGCCATAAGAAGTTGGCCCCTAACTTGGAGCAGGTCATCCTGGTAAACCGTGATCTGGCCATTGCGGTGTTTGACCACGATATCGGCTCTTGGATGAACTTAAGTCTACTGGTTGCAGCGCCATTAGCTACCAATGTTCCTCCAAAGATAGCTTCATCAGCTGCCTCATCAATTAACCCTAGTGTATTACTTCTGCAGCACCGACCAGAGCCTGAGTTTGATACACAAGCGCAAGATGTTGAAGGGTCGACCTCTTAGTTCTAGATTCTATTAGACAATTGTATTCAGTTTTATGTAATTTTGATTGGCATTTCCTTTAATGGGCCATCACATAATGCATGTACCATCTTCTTATATTTACTTGTACTATTGACAACCATTGAATTGTCTTTTCCCTTCACTGCTTATCTCTCTTCCTTAGAGTTGGAATATAAGAAATTGTTCAATGTTATATATTCATTCCTACCGTCTTGCAGACGAGGAACTTGCAGAATATGAGGAAAGAATCACCAACGATATACGAAGGGACGATTCAGGACCTCCAGACCAGGATTATGGCCAACGGTACGGGGAGTACCCGGAGCGTGATGATGATGATTACAAGGTAGGGGAACCTGCAGCAGAAGGAGAGCCCTATGATCCAGCTAAAGGATTGGAAGTAGTCAATATTCTCCGAGAACGGGCCTTTGAGGACTTACAGCAAACTCTTCGTCGAACATGGGATTACTGGGACATGACAAGGCATGAAGCTTTTGCTGACGCCAACGATCACTTCTGGCAGATTTTCTATGCGCTAAGAAGGCTTTTTAATCTCCTTATCATTAGCCCCACGCTAGACTACCAACCTGTCATCATCCAGGCCTGGGCTCGCTACAAGGTACGAGAGAGCGTTCGCTACTCTATCTTGTACCCTTTTGCGTCGCCCTAGGCCCGGTCCCCGCAGCTTTCTATGTTTATGTGTGAGTTGAAGAATTGTCCAATGTATAATATCGATCTCTGTATTATATCACTTTAAGTTTTGTAACTACCAATGTAATGATCTCCAATGTAATGACTGTACTCGCTTATAATAAAGATCTTTTTTCTTGTACTTTTTTTTTTAAAACTACTCTCTCTTAATCCTATCCGTAATAATCTTGTTTGTGGGACTTGATGTCACTGTAATTCTGCTTATATTTTTTTTTATGGTCAATGTAGACGGTGCACGTAACGTCGCCTGGCAGACACCCTCGAATGCCAGTAGGCTAACACCTGAGCAAGAACTTATGTTGATGAAGAGGCAATTAGTCGAGTTACAGACTTATGTGTTAAACGCCAATCCCCCACAGCATGTGCAGGAAGATGGACTGGAGTTACCTCCGTTACCGCCAAGTCCATATGTAGCATAATAACAGGGGGTTTTCTTTGTGTTTTTGTACGCTTTTCACTAAGGTTTTCCTATGATTTCGTGATGTATTCAAATGGATGTACTAATGCGTACATCTAGAGTGCACCATTTCTGAGCCATTGATTTTAGCCTTTTTTTCCAATGGTCAATAACCAATGGCTCACAACAAAAGCCCTTTTTTTGTGCGTGTGGTGCATAATGGTCAACAACCAATGGCTCACAACAAAAGCCCTAATGCACATCTAGAGTGCACCATTTAGAGCCATTGATTTTAGCCTTTTTTTTTTTCCAATGGTCAACAACCAATGGCTCATAACAAAAGCCCTTTTTTTGTGCGTGTGGTGCATAATGGTCAACAACCAATGGCTCACAACAAAAGCCCTCTTTTTGTGTGTGTGGTGCATAATGGGCACATGAAGGGCTTGAAGGGGCGCATGTAGTGCGGTTTCCGCCGACAACAACATTTCTTATCATAACTTTTGATCCGAGCTCTGTTTGAGATGATTTTTATTATGTTGGAAAGCTCTCTCTGAGATCTTTTGATAGTGTATGATATGGTTATGTTTGGTTAAGTTATCTATGCTAAAACAGCAATTTTTCGTCCGGGTTTTGTAGGCTTTCACATCCTACCAGCTGATTAATACAGGATTGCGCTATTGGATATTGTTTTATGGCTCATTCCGAATGAAGCTTGCAAAAAATTACCATGCAATTTAGATTTTGAGGCAGTTATTAAGCAAATTCCAAGGCTTCTAGATCCTTGTGCTAACAAGCAAAAAAGTTTCCCACTTTGGTTTCTCACCACAAGAATCCATGGAGGCCAAAGGCTGCTGTTAAATTCTAGTTCAAAAATGTTTGTGTATGGGTGTTGCAAACTTTATGACTTTCAGAATAATGGGATCAATCCGCTCTATCTTTATGGTAACTTTTACTTATGTTCTATTTGTTTTATTGTGATGAAATTCAAAAGCTACAGGTGATGAAAGCCTCAAAGGAATTCTAGTTTTTTTCTGGTTTGAATTCTAAATTTTTTGTCACACCTGGGGATGTCCCTAAGGCCCCTAAGGGGCCAAAAAAAATTTTTGCAACACAAACCATTAACATCCAACATATAAAAATTAAATCCCCAACACATAACAACCATTGACATTAACAACCAACACATAACTACCATTGACATTAATTAACACAACCATTGGGTCCAACACATTTAAATTAAAATCCCCTTAAACCCCCTTTGGTTTGGGTGCATATTCACACCTGGGTGGCGTAGGGTAGCGGCGAGCCCTCATAATTGTATTTTGCACGCATACAAAATTAACACCATATAGTATTCTGCTTGAAATCTTATAGTATTTTGCGAATCTTGTTATACAGTATAGCAAATTTTGTACTTGCATACCCCACAAACGAGGAACTTTACGTACGGTGTAGATTAAGGAATAAGGGGTGAATATGCCTATCCAACAGCTCTCGTTGCCCGGAGTCACCCCCCGTGTGAATATGCACCCAAACCACCACCACAACCGACCACCACGCACCTCAACCAAAGCCCCCGCACGCACAAAGGAGGCACCATTCCAAACGTCGTCGGAGTTCCTCTAGGGATAGTGCCACCTCCTTACAATTAGCCACTTCTGTGTCCTCTAAGTCATCCGTATCATCTGGTGACCATGCAAAGCGCCGGGACAAGGAGTACCGTAAAGGCGGTTCTGACCATAACCAAAGATATGGAAAAATAGGAAACGGCCCGGTTTGATGGGAAATCTAGAGAGGCGACCAATGCGAGTTACGGTTGGACGAGATGAAGGAGTTTGGAAAATCCTATGGTATGACGAGAAAAGGATACAGAAAAGGTTGCCACCACAAACCTTTACAGAGTGAGCCCGTGATTTGGTGGAAGGGCTATGCCCGAGCCAAGCCTCCGACGTAAGGTGCAAGTTTAAAAAGTTTATGCGAAAGCTTTTAAGTCGCATTACGTGCCTCGTGCGCACAAATGCCAACAGATTCAAACTTTTTACAGGTTAGAGCAAAAGGGTATGTCAGTTCAGGCCTATACAGATGAATTCATGCTTTGAGGTCATGTGCCTCTGTATGAATGAAAAGAGGCGGTGGAGGGCTATATTGAAGGGTTGGCCCCATCAATTAAGCGAATGGTTAAGGCCATAGACCGAAGTCGGGCTCTGCAGAGGTCGGGCTAAGGCACCGAGCCTTGAAGAGGACACGCCAAAAACCAAGTACCAACGCCCAAAGATCTTACTCCCAGCCACGCCCATACACACCTTATAAGGGCCGTTCACCGAGTCCGGGGCCCTCTCACCAGAACTCTCAAGGCCGCCAGGAAAAGAAAGTGACCTTCAGCATGCCCGATAAACCGAATAATGTCGGTAAGGAAGTTCGGAACCTCTTACAATCTATTCCCAAAGAGGCCGAGAACAGCTCACGAGATAAGGCATGCTACAGTGTGTATGCGCCGCACTTTCATGCACTTGTCCTTATGTCACGCAGACTGCCCAGCTGGCCATGGCGGACCTCGATTGGGATGATCTCGAGTCTACACCACCTGTCGAGGAGGAGGCTCTCGAATACATTCACGGTGAGTCCCATATCCTTGCAGCCATTGAAACCGGCAATGCTGAAAGTCAGCCTGCCGTTATTTCCACCATAGGTCAAGTAGACAGCAAACCTTTCATAATTCTGATGGATACAGGTAGTACACATAATTTTGCTTCTCCTAGAATGGCCCAGGTATTGCGGCTCGAAACCTTGAGATCCCGACCGAAGCCTGTCACTTTAGCCAGTGGTAAGATCAGACATATGCATGGCCGTCGCATTAACCTTAAAATGCAGCTGCCAGGTGCACCAGTTGCATTGGGTGCCGAATTAATGGATATAGGCAAATATGATCTCATTGTTGGTATGGAATTCTTGGCATCTGCAAAGGCCAATATAGACTGCGAGAAACGAGAGGTTACCTTCAACGCAGCTAATGGAGCCCGCGTGACTATAAAAGGTGACTCTTTAAACCCCATTATGCAGTCTATGACCATCAGGCAGTTAAATAAGGCTATACGTAAGGATAAGTTGCTTTGCATTATCAGACTTGCATCCATTGAGTCAGATGCTAAACAGAAGCAAGTAATTGATACCTTGCCAGAGGGCATTGCTAAACTTCTCCGAGAATTTAGCGATCTTTTTCCAGATGAGATCCAGAAACTTCCTCCTTTTAGAGGAGTAGAATGTGAAATAGCCTTAGAACCAGGTACTAAGCCGACCAGTAAGGCTCTGTACCGTATGAGTCCCCCTGAATTGGCAGAGCTTAAAAAGCAACTTCAGCTAGGTTTCATTCGTCCTAGCGTTTCGCCTTTTGGCGCTCCTATCCTTTTTGTTAAGAAGAAGGATGGCTCCTTGAGGATGTGTATCGGTGCTACTATTGGCACCCTAACTATACATTAAAAACCAAATGTATATCGAGTTGGATATACTGCGTATATCGAACTCGATATACAAATATATAGCGTATATCGAGTTCGATATCGCGATATATATCTAGATATTAGATATCGAACCTCGATATCGAACTTCGATATTTTTTTTTTTAATTTTCGATTCTGGCCGGCCGGAAAATTCCGTATATAAGCGTCATTTTTATATAATTATACGGCGTATATAGCGTATATCAAACTCGATATATGCCATATACGTATATCGCACTCGATATACGCTATATACGTATATCGCACTCGATATACGCTATATACGTATAAAAATTTATATACGAGTTTTTATTTTGCAGCCCATGGCTTTTGCCACATTACAAATGACGTATATCGAGTTAGATATACGTCCTTTTTTTGGCGCGATATACAACATGTATATCGAACTCGATATACGTCACTTCTATAAAATATCAATAGCTCGTGTGTGAGACGCATCGACTCGTCCACGCTTTGGTGATCTTCCTTCTGGTCTTTTGCTCATGGTGTCTGATTTTTCATCTGTAATCTTTTATTTTATTTCTTTTTAACGCGTACTTTTGTTACAGATAGTGTTCCTCCTGTTCCTGTAGCTATCGAAGACGACGGTATCAATTGTATTCATTTTGTATTAAACGTATGCCACTATTTTGATTTTGTGCCATAAGTACGTATGAATAGAATAATATTCTTGTAACTATATTAGGACAAGAATTATTTATTATATATTTGATATTGTATTAGGGATTGTAGATGGAGACCAACTATGATTCGGAGGCTAGTGGTAGTGATGATGATTTTTCAAATATCTCTGATGAGTTCTCTAGTGACATAGAGGGTTTTTCTGAAGAAGGGAAGCTCTTAACCGATGAAGAGCTTGACATTGGGGACGATGTATCTAGGTTCTCAACCTTACGGGGGATTCTGTGGATGTGAGTGGAATAGGAAGCCAACATCCTCCTAGAAGCCATCGAGAGTTATTGATAGAGTGTGCAACAAGATATCCTGACCCTATTGCATGGTTAGATAGTAGAATAGTTAAGGGATATGGATTTACGTCTGAAACATATCAGCTTATGAGACATTGCATAATGCATCATAGTAATCCCGTGTCTTCTGACATTGATAGATGTGATCCAAACTTTCCTTCCACTCCTCAAAGGAAAAATAGGCCCCCAACCCCAATTGCTGATCGAAAGATCGAGCGTTGGAATGCATATATGTCTAAACTTCATACAGACCCTGCAGTAGGGTCCTATTTGTATAGGCTCGACCATGGACCACAACATAGGATTCCATGGATAGAGATGTGGGACACTATTGTGGCCCATCATGACTTGGAAGAATCTACACATGTCTCATTTTATAAAACCATGGAAACACTAGAGGCAGAGTGGGAGGTAGGACTTCTATTTCATGGCATTCCAAGACAATACATTCGTGATTGCCTCACAGCATGCCAATGCGGAGCTAGAATGAGACTAGCTGATGAGCACTTTGATCACAAGGTTGAAATAAGTATTGATCAATTAGAAGAGCAGGTCATCCAGTTGCAAACACAGTATAGAGTGCGGTTAGTCCATACGCACTCTAGGGTACGAACACAAACTCAGGAGACTGTCTCTGCCCAAGGATCCCTGATCATGATATGCGTAGTGATGTTTTTATGCGGCTCACTGCATTGATGACGGAGCCAAACCAGCTAATGTATGATACTAAACTACATGCATTCCTGCGAGTGTATGGAAGGAATCCTGCTATTATGAAGTGAGTCATGTTGCATCTACTTATACTTGTTTCCTTAAGGTAACAAGGCATAGTACTAACTAGTGCACGCTCATATCATAGCTATCTAAACCACAATTGGTTAGGTTCTGGAACATGGAATGGCTACTGGCAGCGTCATAGGAGGATGTTCCCTCGCGGTAATTGTGATACCACGAACTATGTGGAGGCTCATTGGAAGACACTCAAGCATCAAACCCTTGAGTGTCGAGTGAACCTACGCATGTATACTTTGGTATCCCATCTCATTGGATTTCCGGATGGTTCAATGCCTACTGGAGGCACAATCTTGGACCGCTGCAACGAAACATCTACATTTAATATTCACATAATGAAATCAAAATACAAATGTAGTGAGTATATCACACTCAATATACGTTTTCCAAAAACAAAACCAATCTCCTTGAATTTTAGATCCTAATTCTAGTTCCCACCTCTCTTAAACGATCACATCAATTGAATTTTAGATCCTAAACGATCACATCAAAAGCATGAAAATAAACGGTTGAAGAGCTCATACAAGAACGAGATGTAAAAGTAAAGAAATCTTTGAGGAATTTGATGTGAATACTCTTACTAACCTGGTGCTTCTTCCATGATCTGATCAGGTATGACTGCTCCCGAAATTCTCTCCAAAACACGCGCCGGAAATCGCTCCGAAGAATCCGGAAAAAACACAAAAAAATCTGATATACAGTAGTATATCGAGTTAGATATACTATAGTATATCGAGTTCGATATACTATAGTATATCTAACTCGATATACTACTATATATCAATTTTATACGCTTTTTTTTATACGCCATTTTCCGGCGCGCTGCCGGATATACGTATATCGAACTCGATATATGCATGGTTTTGAATGTTTGGTTAGGGAGCCAATATTTTACCCGGATGTGTATTGATTATCGGCAGCTCAATAAGCATACCATCAAAAATCGCTATGCTTTGCCTAGAGCAGACGATCTTATGGACCAGTTGCAAGGGGCCAAGTACTTTTCAAAGATTGACTTACGCTCCGGATATCATCAAATAAGAATTAAAGAGGAGGAAATCCATAAATCTGCCTTCCGCACTAGATATGGGCACTATGAGTTTACTGTTATGCCTTTTGGATTAACTAATGCCCCCGCAACTTTTATGCGGTTAATGAATGATGTCTTCCGCCAATACTTAGATGATTTTGTTGTTATTTTCTTTGATGATATTCTCATCTACAGTAACACACTGGAGGAGCATGAGAACCATCTTCGCTTGGCCCTACAAAAGTTAAGACGTCACCAGCTCTTTGCCAAGTTCTCTAAGTGCAAATTTGCCACTCCAAAGGTGGACTATTTAGGCCATGTTATTTCCGCAGAAGGAATTGCTATGGATCCAGCAAAAATAGAAGCAGTCAAGGATTGGCCCATTCCTGGTAATGTGTCAGAGGTCCGAAGTTTCTTGGGATTGGCAGGATATTACCGGAAATTTGTTAAGGATTTTGCAAAAATTGCAGCACCTCTTACCGACCTTATCCGGACACATGGCATAATCCCATTTCTAAGGTCGAGGTTTGGTTGAAGAAGTTCGCGGTTATTTGTTGGCTGCACGCAGTCGTCAGAAAAGTGTCGCGGATAAGCATAGAACCCCACGAGTCTTTTTGGTGGGCGAATCGGTTTGGCTCAAGATCAAGGTCAAACAAGCCAAGCTTAAGATTGGTAACTGCAAGAAGCTGGCACCCAGATGGGCTGGGCCGTTCAAGATCACTGAACGTGTTGGAGAACAGGCATATTGTTTGGATTTGCCACCCCACTTGAAGATCCACAAGGTCTTTCACGTGAGTCTTCTGAAGCAACACACCCCTGATCCAGAGGAGGTCTTGGACACCCCAACCCTCCTAGAAATGACAGAAGAGTAACTCGAGATAGTGCCTGAAGCTCTTCTTGATCGAGCTTATAAACAAACCAGAAGAACTCAAATGTTGCAATACTTGGTTAAGTGGAAACACTTACCAGTAGAGGATGCTACCTGGGTGATGAAGATAGACCTTGAGAAACACTATCCGGACTTCATGCGGGACTCTCAAGGTCGTACCATCAACGATGCTATCAACCCCACAGCCGGCGGTAAGCTTGGAAGCTTGATTGCCAAGAGTAACGCTCTAGAGGGGTAGATGCATCGTAAGTAATAATAGTTACCGATGATGAGATCACCTTTGTGTTCTCTAGGACGTGGTGTATTGTTAATGTTGACATGACCACGAATTGCTTGAAAAGCATATAGTTGATAGGTCGCGTTCATCTCGGCTATAATGGGAACTTGACCATTCCTTATGCCGCAATGAATTGCAAACCATAGACATGATATGTTCCCTGGTAGATAGGGTTTTCTTTTATTTATTATAGGGGGTGGTCCCTTCAACCACAATCAATTTATATATACTCACATATTGACATGCGCAGGCCAGTAAGCAGTTCGTGACCTGCCCATGTATAGAGGGTTGCTGATGGCCCGTAAAATGCACCTTGGTGCTTAAACTATGATATAATTCAAGCTTCAATGTATTACTGTCCGAAATAAGGAATTATCTTCCTTTCTTAAGTATACTTTCTCTTATTTCAGTTCTTGGGTAAACTAACCCCAATGCTGAGGACAGCATTATTTCTAAGGGGGGGAGAATGTGACGTTCCAAGTATTTATACGGTATACGTAACGTATTTATATGGTATACATATAAATATACTGACACGTCACCAGTAAAGGTACGCCACCCTGGGGTATTTTGACTTTGGGGGTTGACCTAAAAGGGTTTAATTTAGCTATGCTAAATTAAATTAGTAAAGGATAATTATCCAATTAATTGTATTGGACTAATTGGCTATTTAGGAGAGCGCCACCTGGCCTAACTCGATTGGCCAGCATGGGGAATTCCAATTTGGGTCATCAACTTGACCCCTACCCCTAATTGACACCATAATCGACCAAGAGGAGCAGCAGCTGAGCGCCCACCCTTGCTGAGCGCCCAAATTACCTGTGTACCCAGTACTGAGCGCCAAGTCCAGAGAGGATGGAGCTACCAAATGACAATGGATCTAGCAGGAACTCAGGTGGGTGGTTCGTGTAGCTTGATGTTCTAGAGTAGCGCCCCTGTTGGGCACTTGTTGTGTTCAAAAGGTTCAATAAAATATATGAAGGATCATGTATTAGCATAAATTAGTCTGTTTGGTCTTGGCTGCTTTCTCTTTTTCATGTGACATTGACAAGTCAGCAAGTGCTTCTGGCTGTCTATCCGGATACTTGGAATAAGTTGCGGAGCCAAGCATTTCATTTAGCATCAGGATGGTTGTTATGGTCCATCTAGAAGCGCAGAAGACTGTCTATCTTTCAGGGTTTGGATATTCCTCCTGCAGTTGTCCTCCAAGACGCACAAGCTAGAATTGTTAAGGCTTACCATTGCTCTTCGCTTGCTCCTGCCAAGCGACAGTTGATATTTGAGTCCTATTTGAGTGTGTTGTCTTATGCATAGGCTGGTGGTTCTACTCAGTGGATCATGATTATCCTCTGAGACTTTATTCCCGCCTCTGCATTTGTATTTTGCTTTTTGGCTTGGAGTTTCAATAAAGTTTGTCGTCCTTCAAAAAAAAAAAAAAATTAGCCTATAATGAGAACTCTCTTTCGAAGCAGCAACATAATCTACTTCAGGCCCTTCTAAGGAAATCCTGAGAAGCTCATCAAGTGTCGTAGTGGACAACCTGTTTCTATATTTTGTCTAAAACCATGCCCACAACTAGCTATGCTACAACATTGTATCATACCAATGGTGGCCACTTTAAGTAAGAAAATCCTACTAGTATAAAGTATAACCAGACAAAATTCTAGGACCTATGGCTTCAACCGGTCCAAATGATTATGCAATATTTTTTTGGACTGACCGTATACGTAGAGTGTTTCATGTGGATTGGAACTTTTTAATTTGAATCGGATTGTTTGGTTCAATCCTAGGAGTTTGTTGCATACTGGTTGAGGAAGAGGTGACCATTTGTATTAAACAGTTTCTGGTCCTGCCTTGGCCATGTTAAAAAATGTTTCAAGAGGGCCACTTTGTACTACAACGATGGAGAGATCACCAAAGAACACTCCACAAAACTACAAAGAAAACCCATAAAACTGCCATTATCTTCTGACTTTAGCAATTACACGATTATGCTTGCAAATTGTAAATAGGGCAAGCATCACATGGGATTTCTCTGATCTGAGGAATTTCTATCACAACGAGAGACATGACAGGTGCAACTAGAATCGCATCTAGAATCGCACCCAACCCCCTTTTTCCTTTTTTTTTTAATAATTTAACGCCATCGGAAACCAGCATGATAATGTAGTCTTCATCCAATTCTTTGACTTCACAATTCAACATACTTTGGTGTAGGTGTTTTGAGCCTTAACAACTGAACATAGTATTTATCTTTTGAGTTGCTTCGCTCTACAAAATCGAAGGAAGATCTTTGCAAAATATGCATTAAGACCCATGAGAAGATGCCACCAAGTATGGCCCTCAAGTTAATAAAATATAAAGATGATATGCATAGACAACGATCCACCACCTAGAATATCACACCTAAGATCATTGTAATCATATAATTTTGAGCCAGTAGTTGTATTATAAACATATAAATTTGAGCCGGTAGTTGCAGGAGTAGTTGCAGGAGTATCCTATGCATGCTATTGTTTTAGCTTAGATTTGATACCTATTCCATTTCTTTCATAAAACTTAAATGGATGCCTTAAGACCATCTATCATCAAGGTAAGCACCAAGGGAAGAACATATACCCTTGGGTAGGATCCTATAACATCACCAATCTAGAACAATAATATTATAAGCTTTGCGAGTTGATTCCACCATAGGACTAACATCAATGTTGTGCTAGCGCGAACACAAATGCATTTCCCACATAATAATACAGAAATTATAGAATGCTCAGTTGGGTCTTCTGCTGCCAATAAAAATGCTATGAAAAGATAGATAGATAATATTTTTTTTCCGTCATGGCAATGAGTGTCTAAAATCCATTAATTTATATAATGTTCTCAAGTATATTCCTTCTAATGCATTCTCCACCATTCGCAGAATCCACGATGGGGCAAATGCCCTTTTCCGCCTAAGCATACGATTCCTGAACCATTGCTTGTAAGTCATATGCAAGTCAATATGTAAGCCAGAATACAGACATCTCAGACAACACTCCAAAATGGGAATTGAACCCCTTGCACCACTGGTGGGCAGCACCATCGTAACAGCGAGAAATTATACCCGAATTCTGCCAACCAACTGTCCAATGATCTGCAAGGATCGCATGTTCTTCCCGGAATCAAAACAACGAGAATGCCAGGGGCACCTGGATGGTCTGCGCAAAGGATTAAGTTGAATAAGGCAATTTCAATCAAATTAGAGAAGTGCTACATATCCACAACAGAAGGCACCATCGGAAATCCAACACATCTTAGATATTATCTAACAGTTCGATGAATAGATGCATTTGAAAATCTCGTTTGTAGAACTCGTCCATGATTTATCCTGCATAATCACAAATTCTGTTACCTACCTCCCAATAGAAATGAGTTATTGATGGAGCCTGTCTTTAAAAAAATGAAATATGAATGATTATTTCCTATATGGCCAATTCATAATTACTTAATTCCGTTGTGCCCAAACGAAACCAAAAATTGATATCAACTGAAACTGCCTTTTTGTTCGAAACCCACAGCATAGTTATGCCACACCCATAATACAACGCACTTCAAGCAAGAATGCAACATCTCGATGTAGAGTTTTTGGGGCTGTTGTTTCTACAAATAACTTGCATGTATACGCTGGACAAAGCATAATTTCGAAAATGGCAGCCCATGAATTATGGTCAATGTGATGTTGTAGATAACAAAATTGCCATAGAAGAATAGAATAGAATAGAATAGAATAGTTTTTTTAACGTCCACGGAGACCAATAGGTCATGTGACCCATACAATGGGCTAGTACAATCATTACTACTAGGATTAAAAAACCCCTGCCTCGAAAGGTTTTCAAGGGAAAAACCTTTGCAGTAATGATGATACTAGACAAGCAGAGATAATGACTACTGAGGGCTCAGTAATTGCAGACGTTTATCTAGAACCTCAAGTATGTATAATGCCAAGTCATGCATAGATGGTGCTCTGAGAAGTTGTGGAAGCGTGGAATGGAATGCTAAGGTCAAAAAATGATTCCGGACTATCTCAAAAGCAGGGCAACTCAGAAGAGTATGGCTTTCATCTTCAATAACCTCAGAATCGGCAAAAGTGGGCACATAGTCTCGCTCTTCAGCGGCAATTCGCGGCCGCTCCCATCTACCTGTCTCAATCCGTAGCCTGTGGGACCCCGTGCGAATTGATGCAATAGCTACAAGCTTGTTCCTGGACAATGAAGCAAGCAAATAAGCTTGGGGCCCTGGTGCCAAGGTGGGATTTATGTGTGCATGATAATGATCAGTTTTCACTTGGGCCAAAGTAACTGCGTCCCATATCTTCTGAGAAAAACGACCATTGAGATATTGTTGCAAAAGCTCAGGATCAGAACTGGCAAGCATCAGGCAGTGCTCTGGTTGCTTGGTGGAGCCGTTAAACAGGAATGCTAATATATGAAAGTTTTGGAGGAGACAAAACAAGCACCTCTCTCCGGAAGAAGCCCAAGGCTACCAAAACAAGAAATCCCTGCGAAAATCCAAAAGCTGTTTCATTTCCAAAACAAGAGCAATTGCCATGCTAAAATTCAAAAGCCTAAGCCCAAAAGCTTCATTTTCAAAACAAAAGCGATTGCTACAACCCTGCTGCCTTCCCCAAATTTGCCGAGTTCTGTGCTTCACTAAATTATTCGCCTCAGCATGACTCGTCCTGTCCGCCAGGTGTTCCAACTTAACCACGTGTTCCAAACCCTAACATCCTAACATAGAGAGTACAGAATAAAATGACAAAAACCTTCGCTGCTCTGAAACTCTATTTTCACCATCAACATTTTGCGCCAATGTATACGAATACCTATATTTAAACCTTATAAAATCATATGGTAGACTTGTCCCTTTTCACAATCTCAGAACCTTAAGGACGTCTAATGATCATTAAGTAACGTAAAATTTGGGTACTTTCAATTCTGCCAATTTATCCAATCCTATAGGGCCACGTGTCCAACAACTTTTTGTGGAATTGTTGACTTAGTTGCATCCTTAATTATTACTTGCATTATACTTTTTTTTTATTTGCTAGTAAGATTATCAGTAACATTCTAAAATGAAGACTAAAACATTCAAAAGATTAAAAACGATTTAGAACACAATCAAAATAGATTTCCTGTAAAGACATTCACAAAATCAAATATAAGTGCTGTCATAATTACAGGTTCACATTTGTAGAAAAATCCAATACAAGATTTGGAAGTAAGAAAACTCCTGTATAGATTCAAAAACATTCAAAATATTCCAAAAGACATTACTCAATTCACTGCCATGTCAACTGCAGACTACATTATTCTTTCTATTCCTCATCATATTGACCATGATTTCATGCAATTCCTTCCGAGAAACACACGACATCAAAATGTTGTAGTTTTGGAAAGATCCACCTGTAATGCTGCCAACATTAACCTCCATATCCATAGTTTTTCTGACAACTGGATTTGTCTCCGATAGAAGATCAAGATCATTGTTTAGCTAGATATCAGCAGATTGCATTGCAGAAGGAACTGCAGAAACTACCTCAATAAGGAACGACAGAAACTAGCTCACCAGCAGAATTAACGTGCACACTGTCTAACAAACTAGTAACAATAGAACTAATGGTACTTTTGCTCGATGTATCTACCTTCTTCACAATATCATTGTTAACTTGCTGGATTGGAGGAGGTAATACAACTTGATCCTTCAAAGAACTACCAACACATTCTTGTTCGTCTAACTTTTGCACTTCTTCAGCATACACAATCTTATACATCCTACACTGTGCGTTCTCATCAAATGGATTGGCAACAACTCACACTTAGCCTGTACCTCCTTATTTTTGTCATACCTAAAACAATAAAAATAAATGGTAGAAATTTAATAAAGTTATAAATAAAAAACAAACAGAAGATTTCATTACCTGCTATACACCTCGGGTGTTCTTTGCCCTATAATGCGCATGTCTACGTTCTGAGGTACCCCAGCCCTTGCCATTCTTGATATAGCTGTAGTACGACTAGACTTTCCCATTTAGCATGTATTTTATCCACTGCTAACTTCCGTGCACTCACTCTGTGCACTGAATTATACCATCTGATTTCCTTATGGTTAACAATTGCCTGCATGAAACAAAACTTCGAAGCAATTGCTCCACTATCACTCGGCTTCAAATCAGGCAGATGCCTCAAAAGCTGCCTATAGGTAAGAATAACATCAGATTCATAGCATCGATACCCCATTTCTAAATTGCTCTTCTTGATAGTGTGACATATCTGCATCATAGTTTTTACTTGTACGCTCATCGTATTCCAAATACCCAATAGTATTTTCTGTCCCAATAACAAAATCTGACATCACCAAAAGATGCAGCTCTTTTTGACCGAACTGCAAACCTTGACACATAATAGTATAGAAACCTGACATAAAAACAGAATAATGAGAACCACCAAAAAAAATTAAACAAGCAAATAAAGAAAGAAAACTAAGAAATTACGTTCGTTGAAGACCCTTCGGATGTGTAATTTGGTGGTCGATGTTAGCCAACAAATCAACCTCATCAGCAAATTGAATTTCATCAACTTTCTTCTGATTCTTACAAACTCCAAGAGTTCTTCGAGACCTATGCATTGTCGCATTGCAAGCTAATCGAGCTCTCTCAAATATTGGACTCTCCCTTATGTCGAAAGGGTACTGATGTACACCAGTATTTGCGATGGTAATTTCTTGATGCCTTCTTATAATACTTCCAAACTTTCTAAACATATCCTGCAAACTGAA
This sequence comes from Isoetes taiwanensis, assembly GCA_021234155.1. NCBI lineage: Eukaryota > Viridiplantae > Streptophyta > Lycopodiopsida > Isoetales > Isoetaceae > Isoetes > Isoetes taiwanensis. Next base: position 21,051,597 of record JAJEKV010000005.1, read on the forward strand.
ATAAAAAGAAAACTATATGAAAATGAAACCGAAAAACAAAAATAACAACAGAATCATTGAAACTCACGATTTAATTGGATAGAATTGTCCATCACACTTTGTCACTTGTAGCATAAACTTCTCAAGCTGTCCAGCAAACTCAATAAGCTCCAGCTCCTCAATTTTTTTATCAGTTGGAATCCCTACATGCTCCCTCCAGATATGAAATCTGTTTCTAGCCCATTTTATCTTATCAACAGACTTCTGTGCAACCCCCCGCATCCACTTCCCTCTGTTCTTCATCAATGTCCACAAAGGGAACCCGAACTCCACCCTTAAAAATAGTAAGGTTTGCAGGTACTTCAACTGTAGTAAACATTTCAGACTGTTCAGCATCTCGAATATATGCATCTATAGCTTCATCCCCCAAATTAGAAACCAAATCGGCCTCAAAATCTGACAGGCCTCTGCTGCAAGACTCTTTGGCAACAAATGTACCAAAGCTATTTTCACAGATTTGCTTCCCTTTCCTAGAAGCATCAGACACATTTTCAACAGCATTTTGCCTCCCAGAACTGACACCTATATTTGAAATATCCTCTAAAGGAACTCTGTCCTGAATAGCAGGTGCATTCTGCTGGACATTGAGTTCAAATGTCGGCATATCTTCCATCCCTAAAGCCTTGAGCACGCCTTAACTAGTTAATCTTAAAAGATTAACCCTATTTAAGCTATTACATACAAAAAGAAACATGTAACCTTCACATGCAGCCATTTCCCACCTCCAGACGAAGCAAGAACAGCCTGGAATGAATTTAAAAACAAGATCAGTTTTTAGACCAACCGAGCATGATTCAGACAAAAAAAAATCAAAATACCTTGAAAGATACAATAGAATCTAGGATTGAACACGTCTGGAGCACAAGAAAATTCTTTTCCATGAAACAAACCAACTAGAACTTCCAGATGACGAAGTCTCAGCAAATATGAACCAAACCGCACCAAAATAATTTCACAGATAGCCATTTCCAACTTCCACACACAAGATTTACCAAAAAAGCTAACTGATTCACAATCTTTCACAGCTATTTCACCAATGCTTAAGAAATGAACCGGCCGTGTACGAAATTTTGGAAAAATCACTCCTAAGCCACCAAATCCGACATCAAAACATGCAGTGCCATCATTCCAGATGAGAACCACAAAAACTTTAGCCAATCCTTGCAAAATCATTCCAAAAACATGCCTAAAACTCGTAAAACGGCTAATCAGACCTCAAGACAAGGTAAAAGATGACAACGCCATCATTCCGGCTGAGAACCACAAAAACTTCACCAAACCATGCAAAATTATTCCAAAAACATTCCTAAAACTCGTACAGCAGGTAACCAGAACTCAAGAAAGGCTGTAAGACGACAACGCCATCATAACAGCTCGGCAACAAAATGCCATAGCTGACCGTAGAGTGGCACCGCAGAGAAAGAAGCACAAAAATGGTCAAGAATGTGTTTTATATTGCCACATCAGCCCGACACATCAGATGCCACGTGAGAATCAAAAGTACCCAAAACTTCACGTTACAGGAATTACGTGTTAGTTGAAATTCCACCGTATCAGGCGCGCCTCTGTGCTGGCACACGTCGGCACGCCTTCCACGACGGAATTTCAACTAACACATAATTCTTGTATACATAAATACATAACATGCGCTATATTTTCAAACATTGGACGTTAAAGTTGGCTACCCCACAAATTTAGGACCAAAAAAAATGTTCGCATTACGTAATTAATTATCCATGGTAAAGGTATTTATGATGTTGGTTGGGCCGTATTTTCTACGTACAGGAATATCGGAATGTCACGCTTTTTAGATAGGCGCCTCTTCGGACGGACCCGATTTTGGTGGCTGGAACGGGGACAGAAAATACGAGGTCCCTGTTGACTCGGTATGGCAAAATATGTGCTTCTGACGGGAGGAGTGATTAGTGGGGTGGGAAAAGGTATTATTGCTAGCAGTATTGGAGTACTGCTACAGGCATCTAATCTGAGAGTCACAGCCATAAAGATTGGTAAGTGTAAAATGCTATCGTTGCGAGGTGCTTGGCATAGGCATGTGCACCAACAATATATTGCATTCAATTGTCAGAGCTTCTCAACATACAAAATTAATCCTCCTGAAAATACCAACTATTGCTTATAAGCTAGATCCATATCTCAATGTGGACTCTGGAAACATGTCCCCATTGGAGCATGGAGAAGTTTTCGTTCTTGATGATGGTGGGGAGGTATCTATCTTTTCCTATCCATTGAAACTTCCCTGTTGATGACGATCATATGTTTATTTTGGTTGAGTTCCAGGTAGACCTAGACCTCGGCAATTACGAGCGCTTTTTGGATGTCACTTTGAATAAAGATAATAATATCACTTCTGGCAAGGTTTATCAGGTTGTTTCTTAATGCATTCCTTTATTCTGTTGAGGATAGTAAGTATAAACACCATATTGTGAACAGCTTCTCTTGGAACGCGAGCGTCGAGGGGACTATCTTGGAAAGACTGTTCAGGTACGCAGAAGTCAGAGGACATAATAGTGCTAAAAATAGAAAATGATATCAGGAAAACTACAAGAAATCCTAGCCGAGATGTGGGATAGCCTCCTGATATTTAATTTCGATCTTCCAGGTTGTGCCACACCTCACTGACATTATTCAGGATTGGATTGTACGGGTTGGAAAAATTCCAGTTGATGGCACGTCTAATCCTGTTGATATTTGTATTATTGAGCTGGGCGGTGTAGTCGGTATATACTGTTGCCACACTATGTTTTGAATTTCATAAAATGAGTTGAATCTGGCCTCATATGTCTTGTGCATTCAGGTGATGTTGAGGCTATGCCGTTTGTCGAGGCTTTAAGAATGCTTCAAGCACATGGTAAGTTGATCACCAAAGAACTATTCAGGTCCAATAAGCTGCTTCACGTTTTTCTTGTTTTTTACTTGTTCAGGTTCCAACAATTTCTGTCACATCCATGTGAGCTTTGTGCCTGTATTAGGAGCTCTATGTGAGCAGGTCTGTATATTCTGGAGTTTTAAAGCTGTGTTAGACTATAATTGATTCATAAATCACCGATTCTGATCTGCTTCCAAACTGAGAGTTGGCCCATAAATAAATATGCTTGCAAATTGAAAGTTGGTCTGCTAAGGTATATCTGAATGAAGTATTATTTCATTTTTGAAAGAAGCAACAAATGTGGGCTTGCTTATGAAATGAAAATTTTGCTGCCTTATTGCCTTGTTGTAGAAAACCAAGCCTATACAAAGAAGCGTGCAAGAGATCTGCAAGCTAGGATTACCTCCAGATTTGCTTGTTTGTCGAAGCACAATGGTAAGATCCCAAATCAATGTGGTGAAAGTGGAATGCCATTTAATACTAAATATATCTTGGATCTGATGCAGCAAATTGAGCAGATTACAAAGGAGGCAATTTCTTTATATTGTGATATACCTGTAAGCTTTTTTTTTAGAACAAGCATTCTTCCAGGTTAAGATACCTTACATGTACATTCTGCCTCTGTGCAAGCAGGTCAAGAACATTGTCAACGTCTATGATTTCTCGAACATTTGGCATCTTCCGCTGATCTTAAAGGTGTGCTGTTGTGTCTCTACCTATTGTTAAAGGATTTTTCAAATGTTACCAATTTAACCAATTGTTTACTTGCCTGCAGGAGCAGAACGTGCATACGGCCTTGATGAGAAAACTGAATCTAAAGTATGTGCTAGATTATATTATCTGACTGGTTCTAGGCTGCTTATTTAATCCTTGCTTTAACTCATAAGATCTAGAGAGTTGGAATCACCTGGTTTAACGTGCCTTCATGAAAAGGAAATAGTTTATATGTTGTGCTGCTAGCTATGCACCCATATAAATAGTTTATGTGTTATGCTGCTAACTATGCGCCTTTATATAGGTGTCCAGCTGCCCCTTCCCTGAGCACGTGGGAGTTGCTGGCACAGCATGCTGCCAACGCTTCTACACCAGTAAGCATCTGGTAAATGGGTTTGTGATTACTTCTTGAGAGAGCTTACACCCACTTTGCAGGTCAATATTGCAATTATCGTCAAATACACTGGTTTGATGGACTCGTATCTTTCAGTCATTCAGGTTGGAATTGAAAAGTGGCCTCCCCATTATTGTCATGAAAGTACTTGACAATTTGGTCAAAACATAGTACAGAAGTTAATGCTATTGGAATCTTTTTCCATGTAGGCTTTGGAACATGCGTGTCTGGCGTGCTCCAAAAAGCTGGTTTATGAATGGATTGATAGTTCAGCATTGGAGGAGGTAAGCCATTATCATAAAGTTACATATTTGCTAGTGCATGTTTGAACTATTTTGCTGCTTGATAGGTGGATAATGGATATAACAAGTCCTGGAGCTTATTGAAGGTAAAACACATTCTTACGGGCTCAGAACAAAGAACAAAGCTGTTCAGGAAATTAAATTGTTGTTCTGTTCAGAGTGCAGACGGAATTGTTATTCCTGGAGGATTTGGCGATGTAAGAACACAAGGATTGATCCTTGCTACAAAATATGCTCGTGAGAAGAACATTCCATTTCTGGGAATTTGTCTTGGGATGCAAATTGCAGTTATTGAATATGCAAGATCTGTGAGTATGAGTATATAAGAAGGGTTTTAGTCATTCGGCATCATGTCCCTTTAGTATGTCTGAAACCTTGCACACATGCAGGTTCTTGGGTTGGCAGATGCCGATAGCACAGAATTCAATCCTGCCACGACAAATGCCTGTATAGTCTACATGCCAGAGGCATGTATAAGCTAGACCATTCTATGCTTTCCTTTATCAGTCCATATTGCTAAATAACTCCTTGTCTGCAGGTTTCGAGTATTAGATCTGGAGGGACGATGAGGCTAGGCAGCAGACAAACAGTTATCCATACACCAAATTGTTTAACTGCAAAACTGTATTTTCTGGTCCTTTTAGTATCCCTACTGAAGCATATTTTCTGTGGTTAAGGTAGTAAAGTTTCTGAGAGATAACCATGTTAATTGTGTTTGATGCAGGTACGGCACTGGCACCAAAATTTTTGAAAGGCATAGGCACCGTTATGAGGTAGGCTTGCTATATGAACATTTTAATATAGTTATAAGCTTGAAAATGATGAATCGCCGCTATAGGATTTCAAAGCCATTTTGATCGAACAGCACAATCTTTAAGGTTTTGTTTCTGTGGTGTGTTAGGTCAACAAAGACATGGTCGATATTTTAGAGAGAGAAAGCATGCACTTTGTTGGGAAGGATGAGAGTGGACGACGGATGGAGGTAAGAAAATAAACTTTGTTCTGCTACACCTAACTTTCATGATATGTAGTGACTAAACTTAAGCCTGTTTCAGATTGTGGAACTGGCAGGACATCCCTTTTTTGTGGGCGTCCAGTTTCAGCCAGAATGCAAATCACGCCCTTTAAAGCCAAGTCCGGTCTTTTTAGGTACTTCCTATTAGTCAAAACTAACTCCAAATGTAGTTTTCAAATGTGGTCCCTAAAAATAGAAGCTAGCCTTTGACAGGTCTTGTTCAAGAAGCATCTAAGCATACTGCTGAGCGGGAACCTGCAGCTGGTTTTGGTGAGAAGTTGAAAGCATCTAAGTTGGAAACTACCCATGTTGACAAGCTGAAGAGTGAGCAAGCCTTGACAAGTCTATCTTTCGAAGCATCTGAGCAGATTCCTCTGCAAGAACTTCCAATTGGGCTTGCCCTTGCTGAGAAGTTGCAAGGAACTCAAGAGGTGGCACAGGATACAGAACCGGCCCAAACTGCCAGTCTGGAACAGTCTACCAAGCCTGAGCAGGTTCCCCAATCTATATTGAGGTCCAAGGATTTACAGAAAGGCATGCAATCCCGCAGTGTCTACTTTCCAGAGGGCCCAGATATGGGGAAAGTCCCACCACCTGAGTATCCGAGTGTAGGAAGAAAGTCCATGTTCTATAAGCCTCCACCACAAGCTGAAAGGAAGTCCATATTCTATAAGCCTCCATCACAAGCTGAAAGAAAGTCCATGTTCAGTAGGCCACCACCACAAACTGAAAAAGTTCCTAGACGGAGGCAAACCACAAATAAATAAACCATCCTTTATCTTTGAACTGTTGCTCAGTTCTTCTGGAGGTCAACTAACTGCTATTGATTTAATTAGACAACTAAGTGAATAGTCAATCACTTCATCACTATTGAAGTGTTGAGTTGCACATAACATGAGTTAGGCTTAAATTATGTCCTGGCTTTTCAAAACAATGTAACCATAAAAGCTATTTGAAATATGCTCTCCCTTTGCTTCGAATTCAAAAGCTCAATGATATATGTTATGAAAGGACATCAGACGTTAGAGTACAAAACACTGAAGCAGGAGGCCATCAAAAGGCAAGGATCTCTCTTTACCCGAAGTGGGCCCCTAGCTAAGCAATCACTTACTTCCTAGATGACGCTTCAAAATTCAAATCTGCTGGTTTAAACGTTTATTGGACCGGAGAGAGACCCTATGTCACTGCTAAAATGTAGGTTTATTACTAGGGGCAAGCCAAGATCAAAGAGTCTGATATGCTGCGGATGGATGTGGTCAGATAAACAATGGAGACAACTTCGAGGCATCATCCCCAGGCCATGTCTTGCCTGCAATGTCAACTTACTTGCAGACCTGCTTTGCTTCCTGAATTGGAAGCAGTGTGTATTCAAAGAGCAGTTTAGAGCATGTCTTATGATCTTCTACATGGGCATTTATTCTCTGTTTCCTTCTAATTTGATGCAGTGCATGGGGGAGCATCTGAAGATGAAAAGATGACGAATTGTTTTGTTGACTTGACTCGGGGTGGCGGGGTTTGGGCCTGTGACCCTCTGCGCCCAGAGCGGATGCGCTACCCCTCTGTTAGATCATCTTAATGTGCTTGCCTTTGTTCTGAGATGTATCTTTATTGGTTTTCCACAATTTTCTGAATGGCCCTTTCTGTCCTTACAGTATGTATCTGTCAACCTGGATATCAGAGATGGGAGGCGCATCACATATTGCAGTCGAAGGTCTAAGATTGTAATTACCATTTAAATTTTATAAGTCAGAATAAAAAATTCAATAATTGTTTCTGAATAGACAGCAAATGATGTATCCCATGTTTATGAAGATGGTGGTTGTAACATTCTTATGCTCTTCGTTCGTTTTCCATCTTAGATGACACAAGCTTCATCTGGATAACGGCGCTGTGAGTCATCTCCGCCCTTCTCATTAATTTCTTCTCGCTGATCTTGCGTTCCCAGAGGAAATGAGATGACGATACTTTTTCGGGGTTCCTTGTGCAACTTCCGTATCAATTGGTATGTTGGATCAATGTTTTGCAAGTTTCAAATTTTCTTTGCATGATTAGAATAGGGCAATCCATTACACAAATACACAAGATTTTTCGTTTACAGATACACCCCAGTTATTATTTTGTAGTTGTTGCTACTGCTGTTGTTGTTAATGTTGTTTAAATAAACAAAATTACAGTCCTTGTACGAGAGGATGATTATGTATTCATCCTTTGAAAAAATATATAGAGAAAAATAAATTTATAAAGAAGATTTTGAAGATTTGTATCCTATACCGTAAACCGTGTCGTAATCTGCTCAAGGTATAATTCCATGTGAATATTTCGTAAAGTGCATGTCCTCTCTTCTTATTCTTTTTTTTACTTAAATTCGAATTTCTTTCTTTGTTGTATATTTTTCCTTGGAAATTTATGATTAGATTCGATAATAAATACTGATATCAAGATTCTGCATATCGCTTTCCAAAAACATCTGTTCATATCTTGGGTGACTGAGGATCTTCCCCCTTCCTGGTAAACTGTAGTTTAATACTTCAATGACATATTTGTAGATGAACCTTATGAGTTTGGGAGTTCTTAAACATTTCGTTTTGAAGTCTCTTATACTTTGCAGCATTTGTCGAGCTAGTTTAGACCTCAATCATTTTTCTCCTAATGCTTCTTTCAGATCCTATACTTGGCAACGTTGGAGAGCCATCCGGCAGCCACGTCCACCTACTGCCACCTCATATGCTGACGTGGACCCAGAAGGCAAAAGCTCTGTGCCACCATCTATTCTTCCTCTCCTTCTTTCTTCGCCATAGTCTTTAGGTGTTGAACATTTAGATGCTACGTGCCCTTTTCCTCCACAGTTGAAGCAATTGAACTCAGTGTCAAATTTAGGACAGTCGCTTAAAATGACCAGTCCATTGTATTATGAGAATGGGCAGCACAGGTGGTTAATCCTGCAAGTGATAGTGGCGATTAGAAGGGTGTTATTTGTTCGGGAATCACGACGGCCTTGTTGCATTGGCAGATGCAAGTTATATGAAGCTTTCTATTGATAAGATGCAAAGATTGTCCCCAATCAACAGATTTCTGGTCCAGAAATGATGCTCACATTTAAAACGCAGCAGGACAATGCATTGGATCTGTAGCATAGGAGGCTTGAGCACCTTACCTTTCATCCAATTAGGAAGATGCTTTGGAAGCACTTAGTTGAGGCAAGAGTGGATTTTTATGCTGCTTGTGTTTTTGCAAGCATCAAAGGAGTTATTTTCCTATAAGAAATTAAAGATTTGGTATATAGTGCCGTGTGTGGAGCTCTATATATAACTTATATATAGTGAATATATGTCAGGTGCTTTCTTACTTATTGTTCCTCATAGGTGCTTTCTTACTTATACATCTTTTTAGCAAAATGCCTTGTGATAAGGATGAATCGGATTTTGGTTCAGGCAGTTAGGGGCATGCTTGCACATTTGGAATGGATGGCATCAATGTATATCAGGAATCGAATCGACTGCTAATTGTTCTTCCTATGAACTTAAGACAGGTAGTGAACCAAGTATGGTTTTTTTTTTTTTAATCTTTCGGTGCTTAGCATATGCTTATGCTCTTGAGAAAATGAAAAAGCATTTGGATTTCAATTCCAAGTGGCAATTTCCTTGGGGTGTTGTGATGGCGTCAAGGGTAGTGACTGTATGATTTTATCAGGTTATTCTTTCTTAGGACCTAGTCCGGATAATGAACTTAAATGAAGCAGGTTATTCTTTTTGTTTAAGGTCCACATTAAGGATGTCACCAGATAGTCAGTCTAGTAGACACCTTCACATCCTATAAAGATAGGTTTTTACCATTATAAAATTTTGAAGGTCTTACCAACCTTTAAATATGAACTTAAAGCCATAATATGAAATTAAGGGACCAAACAAATGCGGCTCCTGGCTCAGTCTCCATCTAGCAAACCTAGAGGGAAATTTGCCCTAAGTTTTTCCAGTATACCCTATAAGTATTTTACTAAACCATAAAATACACAAGACAGGGTGATTTCCGGAATTACCTTTGAAATTTTTCAAAGGTCACATGTTTGTCATTTTTATAATCTTCATGCCACAAAATATCTTTGGTCACAATATATATTTAGGAACTAAATCAATTTCTATAAGTGACCTTGAACATTTTCCAAGGTCTTGTGTTTAGCAGTTAATATTATTGTTGCCACCATTGCAACATCTACCATCAAATCGCTAATTAAATACCATATTCCCAAACATAGGAAGTATTTTTGTGGCCTTAAACAATAGATTAATGTGGCCATTCCTGGCATTCTCAAGAATATCATGTACCATAAAGTATTCCATGAGCACTATACCATATCTTATGCAAACCAATACAAGTAGAGCTGGGGAGCTTCCCACCATTCTAGGTCATGAAGGAACAACTTCTTGCCTTGATATCTACACGGACCTTATGATGAACATTCTTTGATAGAAATTCTATATAGTATAATATTGGCGTGTAAATAAACTTAACGAAATGCTTCTTTGTGATGCATCATAGAACCTCTTTTATGCAATAAGGACAAATGCCTATGTGGTATCCTCAAATTAAACCTTCAAAACTTCACAATATACCAAGCTAAATAAATGAAAATAACTAAATCACATACCTTCATTTTCATATCCAAGTCATTTAGTTGCAAGGCAATAAAGCAATACCTGCTTGGCAATCTTCCATGTGGCAAACTAAGTGCATCACACTTTAATATGAAGTTCCATTTGATTGAAGGTCGATAAACATGTCCATGCAAGACCTTGATTGTCATTATGGTCATATGACATGACTTCTTCTTAATTAATTCTCCTTTCCAAAGATAAGAAGTATTGTACAATTTACCTTGTCTAACTATTCGATATGTTTGACATATATTGTAAAATATTTCATATTTACATGCATATGAGCATTCCATGTTCCTTTGGTATGTATGAAGTCACGACATAAGTGTGGAAACTTGTAATGCTGACCTAAAGCTAAAAAAATGCCATGTCAGATATTTTGACGAATACGCTGACAAAAACTATCGTCAGAGCATTCGTCAAATTTTCATCAGATTAATTGTTAGAAATATTCTTCACATTATTCGTCAGACTTTGCGTCAGATTTATCGTCAGAAATATTCGTCAAATTTTGTATAAGAATTTTCGTCAGAAAATTCGTCAGTTTTTGCACTTCGTTTTCGTCAGATTTTTCGTCAGCAAATTTATGCGTCAGATTTTTCGTCAGAAATTTTCATCGCTTTTTGCGTCAGTATTTTCGTCAGAAAATTTGTCAGATGCTCACTGGAAAAACCCATAAGATTTTCTTGACTCATTTTCTGACGTAGAACAGGCATTCTCTTGTAGTGTTTGCAGGATTGCCAAACTAGGAGTAGTGGGGTACCATCTTATGAGTGTAGAATGTCACCCAGACACCAAATCTAGATTGGCCTGCATATTAGATATGGAGTCTACCTCTTGCAACAAGTTCTAGTGGAGAAGATTGAAAGGAATCTGTAGATCCCAATGGTCGCCATCAATGTAACCATTGGAGGCACTTGAAATTCCATCGTTCTAGTTAAGATGTAGGAAGAGTCGAAGGTGCTTAAAGAGCTTAACAGAGAACAAACTATACTAGAAAGCCCTAACTTTTATAAAGGAATAAAAAGCTAGGTTATGCTAATGTCAGTTGCATTTATTTTTATTATTTTTTCAGTGTACCATTGTATTTATTTAATTAAATACATACATAAAAATAGTAAGGGATTTCCATTTATATAAAAAGGTACAGCTCAAAGTACATCGAAGTATGTTACATTATACATATACATCAATGTTTTTGTCCTCTAATTCTCCAAGCCAGATGCATGTCTTTGAACACGATGGTAACCTCCTTAGCATGGATAACACAAAAATTTGTATCATCAAACAAGGCCATCAGGTAGTCTTCAACAGCTTCTTGAAGCACGAGCACAGCATGAACTTTAAACCTGAGGTCTGGCTTGTACTCCTAAACGATCTCACGAACTAGTCGCTGAAAGGCAACTTCCGTATCATAAGTTCAGTTGACTTCTGATACTTAACGGATTTTTCACAACGCCACAGTCCCTGGCCTCCACCTATGGGGTTTCTTTGGGATGGACGGGGCATTTTCAAGAGCTGGTCTGGGGCAGGAGGGGAGTCTAGCCTCACGGATTCGCTGTCGTCTCATAGCCAACGAACTAGATTTGGCCTGGAGTCCTATCTTAAAATCTTTCTTTGCCCGTCGCAATGTGGACTTGAGCCTTTTTTGGTCTTTAAACCATTTGCCCTGTTTGCTTCCGTTCTGCTGCTCTTTGGGTGTACCTTTCCTCACTGCGATTTTGCAGACCAGTAGCAATTGACTTCATGCCTATAGATTTTGCAGTGGTCTACTGAGGACCTATGACTTCTGTTTTATGAACATATTATAAGTTATGTGTGCTATGTTTTGCGTGAATTTTCGGTCGAAACAATGATCCATGATTGATCAATGTAGAGTTCTATCTTTATGCTAAAGAATTTTCTATGCTATAATTAAATATGAGTTGGAGGGGGAGGGAGGGAGGTGGAGGATGTGACATTCCAGTAATTTGTATGCAGTTTATACAAATATGTGACCATCACCATGAATAATTGATAGTTATATTAATAATTCATTTATAGGTTAGCTATGCTAAGTTAAGCTATCCATGCCGTCTCCGGAAGGATATAGTCACTATTCAAAATGTTTCAGCCTATCTGCAAAGTGTGAGCATCATTAAGGGGTGGATGGAGTGGATTACCCTAGCCAATTGTCCATCAGCGAATACAATTGTCATTATTCTGTCTATTGTTATCCTGAGACCTTGACCATCAGTTGACCCTTTTTGAGTCTGAGCTCGAGGTAGAATCCTCATTTCTGATGCATTGTATATGATTATATGATGTTTAGTATTGATGATGGATGGGCCACCCTTCGTGGTAGCATATTACTAAGTATTGTTGCTAGGTGCTAACATGTATGTACGCTTCCGCAGTGTAGGATATTTCGAAGGAGGAATGGGGCCATTGACACCTCCATGTCCTTCGCTCGGGCACTTGGCCGCCACAAGTAGTCTGAGCCAGATGGAGGGCCTTCTTGATGATAGTATTGCCGCGAAAGGGGATTTATCATATTTATACGATGGGACGGGGAGCGCCACATTTAATGCATTTGAATAACCCAGGACATGCATATTGTAGAAGGATTAGGAGGAATCGACTTATGTTGCTGAAATTTAAGAGTATAGGGGTTGGATCACGAGTTAAGCAACATAGAAGTCATTTCAACGGACATAGAATTTGGTTGAATGATGATCTAACAATGGAACAAGAAAGAGAGCACAAGCAACTCTTGGAGGAGGTACGCAAATTGACGAGCGCGGTAAGAATGCATACATAGTGAATGGCAAATTAATAATTAGAAATAGGGGTTAGGGATTCAAGACCCCCATATTTCTTGTTTGGAATGTCCACGGATTGAATGAAACTATAAAAACTAGTAATTTGAGATCGATAATTAGTAATCAAACACGAGGTACTAGTATTTGTGGAAACATGGGACTACAAAACAAATAAACTCTTGGATATTCCTGGTTTTGCTTTGCAAGGCTTTGTTTGGAATTTACAAGGACATAACCGAAGAGGATGGGGAGGAATAGCATGTTACGTGGAGAAGGAATTTTCAAAATTTGTTAAGAGTTTTAAAAAGGGATGCTAATGCGCAATATTTGAAAATAACCATATGTAACCCATTGAATTATGTTGCTTTTGTATATTTTGCCCTTTTGGATCCTCCCCCTCTAGTGTTTATGCAACTAAGGGTAAATTCGCACCCGCGGTTAAGTACAAAATTTATATTCGCACTACTAGTTAAGTTAGCATATAGTTAAGGATTTAGTTAACTTTTTTAACCAAAAAACATTAACTAAATTTGTCTTCGCACCTTGTTCGATTAAGTTACCAAAATTAACTAAAAGTTAACTAAATCACCCCATAGAGGTCCCTTTAAATTTAGTTAAATAAGCACAAACTCTTTTTCATACACTAATTGACATCCCCTGTGAGTGCTGCATGCCTCAGCAGCATGCACGTGTATCTTGATAGTATTGGTATCTTCTTCTTGTTTGACGGCTCCCAAGCATAGTCGATAGTCTCTAGTTCTATGCGGTCACTTGCAGTTGTTGGCCTCCATCTTTTCTTCCAGCAATTGGTATAATTAGCTGGGTAGACTTTGTTCCTCACCGGGACTGGCTCCCACCAAGTGACCAGAATAGTCTCAAAATTCTCCTTCTTATCATCCATTTGTGGCTCCTCAGTAGCTAGGCCTACCCACGTTGGGCACAACGCATCATTAGGGCGTGCCATAATAAACATACCTTTCTTCAAATCTTTGTATAGATTGAATTCTGATACAGGTTTGTGCTTCCACGGACCGACATAAGGAGGAGTGATGCTAGCAATGGGTTCCACTACTATCGGTAAATCAGGTAGAGCACGTTCCTGCCTAGTGTATGGCCAGAAGTCTTGCCAATGTATCTTATCTTTGGAAGTTGGTTACTAGGGGTATACGATGATGATCCCCAACGTGGCAGAACTTAAAAGCCTATACATGTCCTCCACTTTGGCTGCTCGTTGGCAGTGGGAGAAAAACTAGCTAGTTTGTAAAAAGACTAGTCTAGACCAGCAAAAAATGGTTTACAGATTACTGTGGCTGGTTTACTGGTTACTGTCAAAAAAGCCCTCTGGTCCTAGGATGCCCAAAAAGTCATACGTGGCAGGCGGCACTAGGCTGGTGACATTGGGTTCAACGATGCCCCTAGAGTTGCCCCTAGGATCTGAAAAACTTCCGCAAGGTGGGATTGCACAAGACACCCAAAAATTTAACCACTATAATAAATCACTAGAAAACCACTATAGATGTGGTTTTTTATGTCAAAAATTTCATTCCTAATGAAAACCACATAACATAGTGGTTTTCATAACTAGAGTGTGGTTATTCATGTTGCTTTTTTATTATATCGTGGTTTATTAAAACCGATATTGTTTTATTACATCGTTTCTAGCACCAACAGTGGTCATTCATGTTGGTTTTCTAATGTCACATGGTTTATTAAATTGAAGAGTTGTGTAGCATGGTTTTTCAACACAACTTTAATGTGTCAATGGTTGTTTATGTTGGTTTTCTACTGTCACAAACTTTATGGCGTGCTTTTTTATACCAACTTAAATGCCATGGTGGTTATTCATGCTAGTTTTTTATTGTCATGGTGTGTGTTATAAAATGGTTGTGGTTTTATATCATAATTTCAATACCAAGTTAATTGTCATGGTAATTACTCATAGATATTCGCCTAAGAGGACTTGGTTATCTATAGTGATTACTCATAAGGCCTCCAAAAACAATTATCATAATTAACCACCAAACCACTATAGATATTGTCTTTTGTATTTTTTGTGTTTTTAACACTAGACCTGTCCCATGATGGACCATTAAAGGGCATTTTGAAGGTTTACAAAAAAAATCATATAAAATCAAGGGCACAAAAACTGGCCAAAGCCTTTCTAGGAGTTCATATATGGCAGTTATGGTTCACATAAAAAATACACAAAAATATATCAGCTCCCGTTCTTGTGAGTTATGCACTAGCAAACCCAAGGGGGTCAAGTACCAAAAGCTTCATGTTCACACAAAGTAAAACTGTCTTAATGAAAAGATTTTTTTGATTTTTTTGGCTATAATGTAATTTTTCTACACGAGATATAGAGCAAGACACAAAAAACTGCATCTCAATTCGAAGTCTGTGAAGGAAGATATAGCCATTCAAACATGACAGTGGTCGACCGTTTTACGCTTTTAGAGAACCAAGATGGTTCCCGAAAAGCGGTTAATATAAAAACAACTTTTGGAAGGAGATAAATTTTGAGCTCAAATTTGGCATATAAGTAGTTCACGAGGTCCTCCATCCTAGAAAAATGTTGTTGAGTTTGAATTTGATGTTTTGACTTTTACTTCTAATTTTAATTTTAGGGAATTTATACAAATGGGTAACATTGATACATATGACTCTAGGTTGTCCTCCAAAAAATCACATTATGAAAGTTTATAGGAATATGAAACCAATGCAAAAACAAGCTCGTGAAAAGAGTAAAAGACATGGTAAATAAAAATCAAAAACGATTTCTGTACCTGCCCATTACTGGTCCATAATCCATTTAAAAATCAATAATATACTTATGTTAGTCCATCTCACGTTGAGGTTTGGGACATGAGTAGCTTCTGAACCACTTTGTTCACAAAAAAAATATCGGTTGGTCATTATCTTGAGGATTGTATTAAAATAAATAGCATCAATTATATTATGTCTTCCATGTTTATTCTAGATTTGTGCCTCAAAGGTGTGACTTTACAAAATCACATCCTCGAAGTATCTCATATCAAGAAACAAATGCAAAAAGAACCAAGGAAAAATATGAAAAACTTTTTCTATAAAACATCAAGATAGACTGCTATCTGCCATCATTGGTCCAAATGATTGAAAGTTTAAAAATCAATAATGGCATCACTTTAATCAATTTTGATCTCAACTTTCGCATATAGTTTACTTGTATGATTCTCTGTAGGAGAAAATTAGTTGACTATGTGAGCTTGCGTAATTTAAGGGAAAGATTGAAGCACAAAGAATTGAGAATTTATGAGGTACTTATGACCAATTGAACCTACATGGACCTCCACTTACACCTTTCAAAAATCATGTGATCGAAGCTAAAAAGCCATAGTATCATTCTATGGGGAAAAATGGATAAGGCTAGTGAGAGATATATGCTCTATACAATTGGTCTCATGGACCATAAATGGTGATGCATGCGTATATAAATTAAAACCTTAGAAATAACATGCTACTTTAACATGCAACTAGAGATTTATATTGCCAAGAAAGGTATGCATCCATGAAAAATATAATATACATGAAAGATAACCTACATGTAACATTATTCTACTTAGATGACAATGCTTTATAGCAGCAACACAGATATAAAGTTTATGCTAGTAAGAAATAAACAGATTTCTTTGTATTTTTTTTCAATAAGGACATACAACCTATATAAGAGATCTCCATATAAGTCAATGTTCACATTTTCAACTATTTTATAGGCTTATATGGAGAAAGGTAGTGTCTCTTCCATGAACTAAAGAACCATACATATAATGTCATATGGTCTAATTACATATTGTCATGGCTAAACTTCACAACATTCACTTAATTCATCAATAAACATCACTAAATATGACCATTGTGGAGTTTTGGAGCTATAATTGTGGAGTTAACTCAATTTTTATACTCTAATGTGTTAATCTTGCAGCTGTACATCATGTTTTAATCCCAAAAATTGCATGGTTACACTCTAGTTACCCTATATGTAAGTTGATAAGAGTTATATTCTATGTAGATATAAGTAGAATGCATCACTTATTACCCTCATGGTATTATGGATGGTTGTTATTTGAGCATTTTAACATATACTTGTGTCCTGAATTCTGTATCGTAGATTCTTTTAGTAAATTGTGAGGTTAACATGACTTATGAACACTCCAAAAAATCATGAGACTATAGCTCGTATAGTTAGCAACTCATGGCCACAAGAATTAAGTTAAAACTTGTTATAATAAGAGAGAAATAATTCTCGAACCTCAAGCAGCTTTTTTGACCAAAATAGGGTTTGGCGGCTTCCACCAATATCAGATGATAGCAAGAAAACATGGGAACATAAAACTCAATGTGTTCTATGATAAACAGGCAAATACCTCCAACTTTAGCAAGGTTTAGGTCACTTTATGCTAGAAAAATTGAAGAAGGCAGTTCTGGACTAGTGTAGAAACTGCCAAATTCTCTAATGTTTGAGCAATCACCACAAGGTAGAGGTGACCCCATTGGTATTGAAATTCTCAGAGGTCATTAAGAAACAAGTGAAGACTCAAATGGTGGCGGTATAGTTCAAAATCGAAATTTCTGTTATGAGTTACGTGGGTTTAAGTGGCAGAGGTCATGTGGGCCAGTTCTGGTCCATGGATCAGGAATGGTTCCAGGGACAGGTCTAGTGTTAAGCACTTTGACCTTATTCAAATATCATGAAAAAAGCACAAAAAGTATCTTTTGTAATTTGTCATTGTTTGGTCTCTTGTAAATTGTTTTGCATCTTTAAAAAACCAATATCTTCTATCAGTGTGTGTCTGAAACTATAGTTGCTATGGCGGTGGCGCTCAAGATTGGCGCTCAAGACAAGGTAAGCCTCCAGTTTCGTATGGCCAGGGGAAAGAAGGTTGGGGGAACACCCGGCAAGGATCCAACAGAGTATGAAGGTGACTCCGCGCACCTGATTGCCCTGATCCAAGACATGAAATCTGAAATGCTCGGCCTGAAACAGGAAGTCCTATCGATCAAAAAAACCCTTGAAGAAGGTTTGCAAACGGAAGTAGTTGTTCTAAAGAGTGAAATTTTACACATGAAGAAAACGCTTGATGAAGTCTTGCAACAAAACACCATGCTACAGAGTAAAAACGAGGCATTGATTACAAAGAGAGAAGACACCACAGTTGAATATCATGGCCAGATTCAAAATCTTGAAGCAAAGCTAGCCTCCCTAGTTGCTGAGACCACAAGAGAACAAATGATGCTCCATCAGGAACATGTAACTGCAGAGCAAGTAGATCAGGAAGCAAGAGCTTTAAATCTCAAAATCTCAGGTCTTCAAGAACTTGAAGGCGAAAATACCTCAGATGTGATCCAAAATTTCTTCCAGAAAACAATGCGAATTCATGAGCCTGGTACAGTGGCAGCAAGAAGACTAGGAAAACCGAGCTTTTACAATAGGCCAATT
Organism: Isoetes taiwanensis; assembly: GCA_021234155.1. Classification (NCBI taxonomy): domain Eukaryota; kingdom Viridiplantae; phylum Streptophyta; class Lycopodiopsida; order Isoetales; family Isoetaceae; genus Isoetes; species Isoetes taiwanensis. The sequence goes on from JAJEKV010000005.1 coordinate 21,069,877, forward strand.
CTTGTGAAATTCAAGAGTAAAGATGCACGAGACAAAATTCTACAAAACCGAGGTGTGTTGAAAGGAGAGAAAGGCATCTACCTTGATGCTGATCTTACCCCAGCACAGCTTGACTTCAGAAAAAAGGAATGGCAGAAGGTGAAAGATGCCAGAGCCACAGGAGTTGTTGCTTTTCTTGACAAGAGCGGGAAGGCAATAATTACAAACAGGAGGAAAGATTGAAGAGCTAGGCCCTTGAAGGTAGGATTATGGAATACTCATGGGCTAAGTCAGGTTAAGATGGCAGCAACATGGCAAGTATGGCAGCAGCATGACATCTTGATGTTCACAGAAACGTGGGAGCATCAAGCTCGCACATTACCGGATTTACCTGGTTTTCTCCTGATTGGAAACACATGGAACCAAAAAAGAAGCATGGTAGGGCGCGGTTTCGGAGGCATACCAGTGTATGGCAAACAAGCCATAGCTAGTGAGGTCAAGCTGATCTCAGTAGATAAAAACAAGCAGTTCCTTTGGCTAAGGGTAAAGGACATGTTCTTGTGTGTATGTTACTTCGCTCCAGCAGGTTCAAGTATCTACAAAACTCAGGAATTCAATGAAGCAGATCCCTTCTTAACTCTTTGCACGGAAATTCAAACCTACATGAGAGATGGAGAAGTGGTGTTACTGGGAGACTTCAATGCGAGAATAGGTAACAAGCAGGCTTGCACTTATAAGAACATCACTGATGTCTGGCTAGACGAAATAGATGAACCACTTCTAAAGCGAAACTCAGCAGATTTGATCACCAACGCCATGGGAGACAAGTTTTTGGAAATGGGCACAATCTGTAACATGAAAATCATGAATGGAACCAGCCTGTTCACTCGATCAGGGGGATTTACCTGCTCTAACCATGCAGGGTCTAGTGTTGTAGACTTCCTGTTGACAAGCAACCAAAATTGCATCCAAGACTTTTACATTGGAGAAAAGCTTCTCGAGTCAGACCATGCTCCCTTATTTGTAGACCTGCAGGTACGGTGTAAACCAAACAACACAATTTCTAGCTTTCATCCTCGGATAAAGGTAAGATACCAGTTTCATGAAGAATATAAGAGAAAGATTGAGGAATTATTAAACCAAACCAAATGGAGTAACGAGCTGGTAGCAGATGCTAAAAGGTTTCCTGATTTAATAATTCAAGCAGCAAACCTCACCTTTGGTTGCTCCAAAAAGCATGCTCAGGGGAGGCCAAATAATGCCTGGTGGGACTCAGATTGCCAGATAGCAAGAGATTCGCTCCCTGCTGGTTGCATTCACAAACCAAAATGGTACAAAAGTTATATCAGAGAGAAGAAACGTGAATTTTGCAAAAAAAGGCAATGGGAACTGAATCAGAAATTCAAAGCGGATCCAAGAACCTTTTGGAAAGCGCTCAAAGGGAAACCCTCAGAGACAAATTTAGTGAAAGGGATATATGAAATCAATGATGCCCATGGGATGTGTTTTGCAGCGCCACATGCACCTCTATTTACAGAATTAGATGTCAAAGAAGCACTCTCAGTCATGGAAAATAATAAGGCCCACGATTTAGATGGGATCTGTGTTGAACTTTTTAAATGGGGAGGCCCCAGATCACTCTTTCCATTTTGACATGCTTGCTAAACCAGAGTATTCAAGGTGGACTCCCAGGCAATTGGAGGGTAAATCGAGTGTATCCTATACACAAGGCGGGGGATAAGAAGTTGGCAGGGAATTATAGGACAATTTTAATAGGATCTACCTTTACCAAAGTGCTGGGAACTCTACTGGAGAGCAAACTGAGTGCATGGGCAGAGGAGAATGAAAAGAGATCTCACTACCAGGCGGGTTTTCGGAGAGACCACAACATATTAGACCATGCTTTAGCTCTTCGTGTGTTGATAGAGAAAGCAAAGAGTCCGAGCACTGCCTTGTATGTGGCCTTCGTGGACTTCAGCAAGGCCTTCGACACAGTTTCTCCAATTGGATGTCCCAGATGAGTTGAAAGGAGCAATCTCCCAACTGTAGGAAGTATTGGTGACAATGACATGGGACATGGATGCACTAATCAGAAATAATATAGGCGTTCGTCAAGGCTGCCCCCTGTCGCCTACTTTGTTCGTCTGTTCATAGATGAACTAGATGAATGGTTACGTTCTAAATCACTTCATGGCACACGGTTAGGGACCTATCTAGTCCAACTGCTACTATACGCGGATGATATAGTGATGTTGGCAACAAAAAAATCTGTTCTACAAGAGCATTTAAACGAACTGGAGAAATTCTGCCATGCCAAGAAGATGAAAGTGAATGTAGCAAAGACAAAAATCATGGTCTTTGGAACAAGAGACAAACCAGATTTTGTTTACCAAGGCCAGATGATTGAGGTAGTCGAAAGCTTCAAATATTTAGGGATTGATTTCACTTCCAACTATAAATGGAAAGACTGTGTAAAGAGGCGCATCACAGGAGGTAAATCTACTCTTTATGCAATGCTGGCCAAATGTTCTCGCTTATCTTTAAATGACTGGATGCTCAGAAAGATCTTGTTTAAGACTTTAGTCCGGACAGTAGTCTTGTACGGCTCACCTATATGGGGACCTGGTACATCTACAAAGTTGTGGGGGCAGATAGAATCAGTTCAGAAATTGTACATCTGTGGGGAGTTAGGCATCAAAAACACAATCCCTTACTCGGTCATACTAGCTGAGGTCGGGATGTTCCCTCTGGAAATGGATGCTCTATACCACACAATAAATTATGTGAATAGACTCAAAGAGCAATCTCATGACAGATTACCATATCAGGCCATGGAAATTTCAACCAGTCAAGGATGGTATCATGATGTTTTAACATGGGCTGCAAGATGGGGTATCACTGATATGAATTGGCCACATGATAAGAATGAAACTCGGTCGATTCTTGAGCAGCGAGCAATCCATTTGTTATGGGAGAAACAGGGGAGCCGGATGGTACACTATAAGATGAAAGTAAACTCCATGGAACAATACACAGACCAAGGATATCTTGTGGCAGGCATCTCGAAGAGGTTGAAACAAATCATTGCCAGGTACCGTGTGAGCTCTCATAGACTGGCATGTGAGACAGGTGGTTGGGATAAAATACCAGTTGAAGAACGCACCTGCAATTTTTGTGATTGGGACACCATAGAAGATGAAGACCACGTTTTTACAGACTGCCCAGCATACAGCGAGATAAGGGAAGAATTCGGCATACATATATCTAAATTCGGTTCTTTATTTGAGTTAGATCCATTAAACATAGGTTTATACATCAAGACGGTTGATAATCACCGTTCTTTTTTGTTGAAAATTCAGGATACATAAACCATTGTAACCAGGCTCTATGGCCTTCAAGGCCCCAAAGGGCTCAGAAAATAAATAAAATAAATAAATATAAGATCATTTATTGCTTAGACATTAGAATCAACGATTTTTTTAATGTAATTATGTGAAACCTAATGCATATACTTCATGCATTAGAAAATGTCAAATATAATATCCGAGTACTTTTTTTTTTTATGCATATGTTCCCTAACTCGGATTCCTTCCTTGTTGATCCATTTACACTTGCAGATAATAAGCTGAAGGTTAGTTTGTTTCCAAGATACAATCCATCCAATTTCATATTTAGAGTTATCTTTAGATGCTTTCTATTGTTGATATCAATATTGGAGCATGCCAAACATAGATAGCTTCATTTGGATTCTCGTTGGGGATACGATCATCATACAATCATCTACGAATGTATAGTTGGTCAGCAAGCCTGTTACTGCTAAGGTTTTTCCCTTGAAAACCCTTCCAGACAAGGGTTTTTAATGTTGGACAGCAATAAGCCTGTTGTCCTTTTGTTTGGGTTCCATAGGCCATTTGGTCTTCGTGGATGATAAAATTCAATACAGTTCGATTCAATTCTATTTAAGAGGCCAAACCTTCAACAAATGCTAAGACCTTTTTTTTTTATTATTATTATTATTAATAAATGATATTTTAAGTTAGCCACATGTTGGCTTTCAAGTTAGCTACATCTTGGCTCCAAGTTGGCTACTTACTGATTTCTTAAATTTGAAAGTCTAATGTTAATACCATCACTAAGTGAATGCATAGCATGATGGCTTGGCCAAACTTACTCATAACATGTGGTATTGGACCACAGGAGCATGTATCTTGGCTTAGCCTAACTCAGAAATACACTCAAAATAAGAAGTGTGAATAGTAGTGATCCATACTGCATTGATCAATGCACTTGAGCAAACCTAGGTGCGACATCTAAATAGTACCTAGGACTTCTTCAAGTAATGGTATTTAACTCCATCTAGCATCATTTATCATTGAATATTAAATTTGAGGATAAATGCAATATTTTGTAAGGTGGCTTTCTATTTCTCATGATAATATCAAGTCTAAAGTCTCATAGTATTCCAGATTATGCAGATAAATAACTGGGAGAGCCTAGATTGTTTACATATATTATGAAATTCTAATACATAGAATGTTTAAAATAATGAAATGTTTAGGGTAAGTATTTTGAAAACCCTAAACGTGCATAGTTTTGCATCATTCTCGGCGGCTGCCAGACAAGCGCCTAAGGCTCTGTTCTTGATTTCTTTTGCCTGATCAATATGGGATGCCCAATTTCGGCCCCTTCTTTGAAGATTCGTGACTCCTGCATGTTCTTATATGCTCTAAGAAAAGAACATAGCCAATTTCGGCCATGGCTTGAAAGCTTTTGTGGAAAACCTGACACGGTTTATTCGAATCTGTGAAGCATAGACATGCAATCCGGTTCTGCAATCCAGGTTTGCAAATGCTGAAATACTTTGCATTATTTACCTTTATTTCATTTAGATTATGCTGCCACAGGCTTTACTAAGATAGTTTATGAGCATATCTGTTTAGATATCTCCTTCTCTACAGATACTTTGTGTAGGAGATTTTTTGTAAAAAGCTGCTGATTCCTTCTTATATTTGCCTCTATTACTAACGGAGGACAAAAGTGCTACATTGGGTGAAGGGCTATACGCCGAAAAAACCCAATGTACCTTTTGGCCCTCACAGATTTACCATTTTCATGCTAAATTTGTGTTGATTGGCTGCAGGTACGGGTTTTTTCCTCTCAATGTGGCGTCTTTTGTCTTGTGAAGTTTATTGTAGCTGGCAATGGTGATGGAATCAAAGCTAAAGATTACACAAATGGTGCTGCCCTTAAGTTACAGGGATATTACTCTGCCTTTTTTAATTTATAGTTGGATCTATTACTTGGATAGACAAATGCTTGGATCCATTTATTTTTTCTATTTAAATTGAAGCATTTTGGTCATTTTGCACTAAATATAAATATGATAAACATATGATTCGATAACATTTGGCTGGTTAAATTGTGAATTAGCCTGGCTATAATGGCAAAGGCAATTATGGCATCAGAGGAATATCAGTCCCAGATTCATTACATTTGGTTGGAATTCTTAGTTCAAGAAAGAGTCGTATTTGCTGTTTAAGGCTTATAATACTAGGCTGGTTTTATATGCCTTGATAAGTGCCTGAGACTATGGATGTGGAGTACCATCATGGATTAGCCTAGTCCATGTATGGATGGATAATACTACCAAGGGATTGACCGAGGTAGATGATTGTGCTAGTATAGGCTAGTGCTGTCTGGGTTTTTTTTTAGATACTTCCATTCATTGGTTTTACCAGTGTTGCTCTTATCCTGTGATCTTTGGTACAACAAGCAGACTCATATTTCATCTCCATTTTATGATTTACTTTTACAATTGAAATGTGGAGTCTTATCTCATATGCATACTTATAAGTGTTGGATTTACATTTTTATAGGTAAAGCAAATACTACAGGATGACATTTGGTAATGAAGTGCCACTCGGCCTCATTTCCAATAAATCAAATATTCCAGGTTGAGATTTGGTAATGAAGTGCCACTCAACCTCATTTTTCAATAAATGAAATATTCCAGAATGATGTTGGCAATGAAGTGCCATTTGGCTTCATTTCTAGAACGTCTTCTGTCTTCTGCACTGTGATAAATAAGAGCCATAGTGCTCATACATGCAAGGGATAATTTCCCCGGTGAAAGCATGATAGGGTGTACCATCTAAAGTTCTTTTTAGGGAGTGCAAAACTACCCAAAAAAGTACCAAGCACTAGGTACTAAGAACTTGCATAAATGCCTCAATAAACAATAAGTTTGAGAGTTGGTTCATTCATTTTAGTCTCTAATAGTATTGTTATCCTCTATTACTATAGCTTGACATGTTGTTGACCTTCAATTCAAAACTTTTGGATTGATTTTAATGGGATGAAAAAACAGAAAGTACCAGTTTTAAAAGTACCCAGTGTAGGTACTTTTGAGGGTTCCAAAAGTGGTACACCGTAGCATGCTTTCACCCTCCCTTTTATGTCATTTGGCTTAAAACTCTCAATAGTCATTTATGGACTGAGACACATGAAATTGCAGCATGTTTTGATACAGGAAATAGCAGCATACTTTGGCAAGCAAAAGTAAATTCAAACAACCTTCAATCATATACAAGAGATTGAAGTGGGTATAAAGAGGTATTTATATGCTCATTTCAATTTTTCTAATTATATTAATTGTGATTATAGGGTAAGGCGTGACCCCTGCTGTAATGGTAGGGTCATGTCCACCCTATGATTACAATATGACAAGCAGAGGTCTGTCATATCCTACGGTAGGAGGTAGGATTTTTTTATTATTAATAAATGATATTTTAAGTTAGCCACATGTTGGCTTTCAAGTTAGCTACATCTTGGCTCCAAGTTGGCTACTTACTGATTTCTTAAATTTGAAAGTCTAATGTTAATACCATCACTAAGTGAATGCATAGTGTTTGGGGTCTGGGTTCGGGAACTCCTGCAAGACAGTCCTCTGTGAGGACCCGTGGATCTAACAGGAGAATCCGGGGGACTATGTCACGCGGGATTTGCAAGAAGAGAACAAGAAGAAGAAAACAGAACAAAAGAGAACAATGAGAGGAAAATGATAAGCTTCCTTGATATCAATGATGAACATACATGAACTCTCGCAATCGAGAGACGACTGAAATGAGACAAGACTCAAAACTCATCTAAAACTCATGTGCTAGCTCTACTCATATATATAGTACAATGGCCTTTGGCCCAAGATAGACACTCTGACTGATCTCGGTGCCGACTCCTGGAAGGAGGCCTGATTTGCAGGAATGCTGGCGGTGCCTCTTGAAGTGCCTAGAATCATGCTGACGCTGACGCGGGCGGTGACGGGCCGTCATTTGTCTGAGCGGCGTCTCTTGGGCTTTGACTGCGTGGTCTTCTGCTGGGCCTTGGACGACTGACCCGTGCCTGTCTGTGGATCCTTGGACTTGACTTGGTCCGTCGTATGCATGAATAGTCCTGTACCAGGAGGCACAGGACTAACACTCCCCCCCACCAAACGACACTCAGGGTGAAGAAAAGGAGGAAGTGTCTCTGAGGGCGGGAAGCCATCAGTCTGAAAGTGATCTTCACGGGAGTGAGGACGGGCACCATTATGGTAAGTGCCAATGAGATCCTGGCGGATTTGAAGAGCAGGAGGAGTGTTGAGCCCAAGGGCAGGATCGGCGTCAATGAGAAAATGAGAGCGCACCATGTCTTCAAGGGCAGCATGGGCTTCAGAAGAAACAAACTGGCACTCCATGAGTAGGCAGGTCTGAGACCGAAGGCACCGACAATCGGCATTTGGATTGCGCGGAAAGATGGGGCCGCCGATTTAAAGAGCCGAAAGCAGAGGCATTTGAGAGCAAAGACACGAAACCAGCTTGACGGCAGATCAAGGATCCGTGAGGTGGCGGCATTCTGCAAGAAGCTGTCAAGACCATGAAGAGCATCAGCTGGGCGTTGCCAACCACACTCATTGGCAATATAGATCCAATTTGTAGTGTTATCAAGGGTGGCACCATCCTCCCAATTGGAGCGGCGAACAAAACGGGGATCCCACCGGAGATCCGTCGAGATCTGAGGCGGAGTCCATCCAGCATGGCCATCCATGACCTTGGTCCAAAAGGGGAGACGCCAATCAGAGGTCAGGAACCTGGGGCGTGGAGGAACACCCAGGGAAGCATAGGGAGAGGGAACCATGCCCGTGGGCGTGGGCTGCTGAGCCTGCTCCCGGAATTCACGGACAAGGGCCGGATCAAGAGCTTTGCACCAATGGTCCCAAATGTAGCGTGGAGCCGAGAATTTACTGGAGGGCTATCCCAACCCGTGGGGACCGCCTTTGCTATCCGAAGAGCGCGCAGCTTGATTGTAATCATGAGGTGTCGTGATATAAACTTGTGCAAAGGGAAGATCCTCGGGATGTCCCAGATACTTCCTTATCTATTGCAGCGCCTCAGCTTGCCAGAGAGGCAAATGATGAGCAAGCTCAGGCATGTACTCTTGATGAAGAGCGTGTGTCTGATCATGATCAGCCAGATAGGGGTTGTTATCCAAAAGCAACCATTGAAGGGTGGGGTCACCCTGAAAGTTCTGGTGTGGCCCATCCCGAAATCTCTCCTGTGTATCACCCAGATAGAAATCATGAAAAATGTAGGCCATTGGCTGAACAACTCTGAAGGTGATGAAATCCGGATCGGCACAGTGAATGAGATCAAAGACCAAAAGGGCACGATAAACCTTTGTCTTCAATAGAGAGGTCCGCGGATCCGATCCAAGAAAATCTGCGATTACCGCAATGGGGAACATCTACGGGACCATCAGCCCCATGCCACTTCGGAAAAAAGAGGTGGCGGCGGGCAACCACATAATCCGTCTAACCGGAAGGAACAGGGGGTAATCAATAGGCGATTGCTAGCTATGGTAACATAGCCGTCCCGCTTGGTTCGAGCCTCATCAACAGGACCAATAGCTTGCCGTAGGCTGTTGTTCGAGGTCCGGGATCCGGTTCTCCTTTTCTAACGTATGTGGATCGGTCACGAACCCGTTCCTGAGAAGTCGTGACATGTGAGGAGGATTGCCCAGGAGCATTGAGTCGAAGCACGGCAATCTCAGCGTCATCAAGAATTTTCTGTTTCTGAACCTCCGTAAGTTGATCTTGGAGAGATGTGAGCTGAGAGGTATGCGTGGAAAGCTGAGCGGTCAAAGAGGCAATTTGTGCGTCACGCGCTGTAAGGTCTTGGGCTTGAGTGTTGTAATTCCGAGAGAGTTCTGTATACAGCGTGTCGAGTTTGGCAATGTCTTTATCCTTGTCAACCAAGAGAGTCTCTCGTGTCTTGACCTGCTCCAATAATTCTTGAATGGTGGTCTGCAATTGTGCCTGCTGATCGGCAAGCAGAGTAATCTGATTTTGGGCAGCCTTGAGATCTTCACGGGCCTGTAAAAGAGCCTCATGCTTGTCTTGAAGCTGGGTCTCCAGAGTATGCACTTGCGTGGTAGCAGCGTGAAGGTCGCGGTGAACCGCGTCTGAGGCCTCCAGGGCCGTTTGAACCCCATTCATAAGAGCTTCTTGGGATTCTTGTAACTTGAGAGCAGCAGCTTGAACATCCTGCTGATACTGATAAAAAAGCTGGCGAGGGTGCTGTGGTGGTGGAGCCTGCTGTTGCCTTGTTTGTGATGTTTGTGAGACATGGTGTGAACTGGAGTGCTTTGTTTCTGTAGCGGAGGAGGAGACAGTGACATGTGAGTGCGGAAGTTTGACATGACCAGAAGAAGAAGGGCGTGAAGTGCCAACTTGGTGATTCTGAGGAAGGGACTGCTGAGTGGAATCATGAGAATGAGGAGGTGTGGGAGGAAAGTAATGACAGATAAGGGCTTGAAGATGGCCGCCCACGGAAACTTCAGAGATAGAAGTGGCAGCCCGAAGACGGTCAATTTCTTGGAGAAGACGGTAGAACAACAATTGGGGCCAATCAATGTGGTGGTTGGAGCGAGTAGCAGTGATCACCATATTATAGAAAGGCTTATTGATATGGGTGTTCTTGATAGAATACCCAAGGAACTTGCGCCACAGAAACTTAACAAAAGTTTCATGGGGCTTGTCAATATTTGTCAGGCGATGCACGTTTGCTTGATAAGCAGGAGCACCAAACTCAGTGACATCTAGATCCTGTATGGCAGACCAAGATAAACAAGGGGTTTGCAAAGGGATATGGAATACCTCAGAAATTAGGTGCTGGGTCAGCGAAATGGTGGTGCCATCGACCACTGTAGTGTATCCATGCGGGCTGTTGACGATGTGAGCGAGGAACTGCTTCAACTGGTCTGGATTTGGAGCCGGAAGTTCCATTTGTGAGAATTCATAAAGCTTCTGGCGTTCTGCGACTTCACGATTCGGGCCAACAAGGGCGTCACGGAAAGTGGGCGTCAAGAAAGATACTGACTCAAAAAGAGCCGGTTCCCTAGGAGCAGTAGCTTGAAGTGTAGGAAATTTTGGTGCAGCCATGGCAAAGAGCTTCGGAAAAGAACGGGGATTCAAAGGCGGAGAGCAAAGAACTGAGGACGAAGGCGCAGAGAGACGAAAAGGTTTAGGGCGCGTAAATGGAGGCGAAGGGGTATGATGAGGGCGAAACTGCAACCGTTGATGGTGCCAGGTGTCGAAAGATGCCAAGGAGGCGATTGAGAGGCAAAAATTTGGCTAAGTCCCCAAACAACAAAGGGAGAAGCAATGAACGGTGGAGATGAGGCGTGAGAGAATGATCGGATGTGACAGGTGGCTAAAGGACACACATTAATGTTCGACGGGCGTGAAAAGAAGGAATGACATTTAATGCTGGCAACTGAAGTGAGATATCATTAAAACGAATGTGTCAGAAGGTACCATGGCTAGATATGCGGCAGGAGAAAAGATTCTCATTTTAGAAACAGGCTTGCATTGCAAACACGTTGGCGATTTTTTTGATTGGTCCACGTGGACAAGGAGTTTCCTCGGTGGGCTATATAAGACGAACCGGGAGTGAAGCGAAGGCATCCGATGGCGCCAAGATGTTCCGCGGCTGGGTTTGCATGATAACCGCACTATGCCTTGAACCGCCCTCGAGTGGATTACCCGCAAGATGGATTGTGCGGACCTCAAGCGCCGCCACAACCGCGGCCTTTGGCGATGGATGGTGGTGTGCGGGATGGTGAGAGCATCCCGATCCGAAGACCAACGGATGGAGGTGATTCTGCACCTTCGGCGGGACCGAGCATAATCTCTACCACATCCTGCGTATCACCTCTCGCCCGAACCCGAGTAGAGGGTTTTTCTTCTTAGGACTTAGTAGATAGGGCTCGAGCCCGCTTTTTGTATATAGGGCGATGCCCATAAGCGAAATAGCTGGGTTGTGCCCACATTTTGTAAAAAATTCCACCTATAATATAAATATGCCGCTGGTTTAGTCACTATCTGTTGTGTTGGTGTCTGGAACAGCATCTGTTTGTTGATTTTCACTTTCTGTGGTATGAAATGTTTTGAGGCGAAAGCCATTAACCAGTGTAGGTAATGGGGTTCCATCTAACTCAGCCAGCTGGAAAATGCTGGGTTGCACCACTTGAACAATTTGATAAGGGCCAAGCCATCGAAACTTTAGCTTACCCGGAAAATTTTTGTACCGAGAATCATAAAGAAGAACCAAATCTCCTTCTTTGAATGTTTTTGTCTTCAGACGTTTATCATGTAAAGATTTTTGCAACTGTTGTCCATGAAGAACACGAATATAAGCATCCCTTCTAAGTTCATCCAACTGTTCCAATTGATAAACCCTTTCTTTGAGTGCAGCAGGCGGATTATGGGCGGTAGCCAGTTGAAAACGGAGAGTTGGAAGGATGTATTCAAACGGCATGAGAGCTTCTTTACCATAAACCAATTTGAAAGGAGTGTGACCTGTAGCTATTTTGAAACAAGTATTGTAAGCCCAAAGAACAGTAGGAAGTTTGTTTTGCCAGTCAGTGCAAGAAGCGTCACAAATTTTCTTGAGAATTGTGACCAGAGTTTTGTTGGTGCTTTCAGCCAAACCGTTCCCTTGAGGATAGTAAGGTATGCTCTTGTGATGATGTATCAGTAGATAATCCGTCAGCTCCTTGATGGTATGATTGATAAAATGGACACCACGATCACTGACCAGCTCCGTGGGGCAGCCGAATCGCGTGATGATTTGTTGATAGATGACCTTGGCTGTGCTTGCCGCGGTGTTGTCTGGAAGTGCGCAAGCTTCCGCCCATTTGGTAGCGTAGTCAGTGAGAACCAGAATGTAGCGGGCACGGGTGTGCCGCGCAGGAGGATCTATGGGTCCCACAAAATCTATCCCCCATTTGCTAAAGGAAAGTGGCGTGGCGACCGGCGTCAATGGAAGAGCGTCACGGGCCGTGGGCCTTCCCACACGCTGACAAGCATCACACGTGCGGGCGTGGGCGTGAGCGGCTTTGAAGAGCGTGGGCCAAAAGTAACCTGCCAGAAGGATTTTGCGTGCCGTGGTGTCACCATGAAAATGACCACCACCGAGCCCTTCATGGGCTTCTCGGACAATATCTGGGACCTCATGAGGGAGAACACAGCGTCGAAGGACGGTATCCTTACCCTTTTTGTAAAGATGGCCTGCAACCATGGTGTAGTCACGGACCTCGCGGAGAAATTGGTGTCGACGGGATTGTCGCTTGGCTGGAGAGAGCGTGGCATCCTCTGGTGGAAGAGCACCTGTGAGGAGATACTGCTGAAAGTCATGGAACCAATGTGGTGTTGCCGTGACCAGAAAGAGTTGAGCGTCAGGAAAGGCGTCTGAGACTCCAGTGGAGGGATCATCTGTGTGGATGCGTGAAAGATAATCCGGGACAACATGAGATTTGCCTGCCTTGTGAACAATTTCAAAAGGTGCAAATTCTTGCAGAAGAAGGACCCAACGAGCTATGCGGCCCGTGGGCGTGGATTTGTTGATCAAATAAAGAAGTGCTTGGTGGTCAACAAAGAATTTGATCTGACTGCCCAAAAGATAGTGACGGAAGCGTTGGACACAGAAAATTAAACCCAAGGCTTCACGCTCTGTGGCAGAGTAGTTGCGCTCAGCAGAATTGAGTTTTCGGCTGGCATATCGGTTTGGTTTGTCAGTGTGCGCATCATATTCTTGAGAAAGAACAGCTCCAATAGCAAACGCCGAGACATCTACATGGACGTGAAAGGGCTTGTCCCATTGAGGAGGAACAAGAACCGGGGCCTGAGTAAGTAAAAGCTTCAATTGTTGGAAAGCAGCTTCCGCCTGGGAATTCCAAGCCCAGGTGGATTCATCACTCGTGAGTTTATGAATGGGATCTGCAATGGCTGCAAGTCCAGGAATGAAGGCGGAGTAATAATTGACTTTACCCGTGAAAGAGCGCGGTCTCCTTGATATTGGCTGGTGCTTGAGCTTTGAGCACAATAACTGATTTTGGCGCGGATCCGTGGTGATACCGCTTTTTTTTCCGACAACATGTCCCAACAAAACACACGGTGACACAAAAGGTGCATTTCTCGATTGAGACTAATGCCTGACTCATCACATTTCGAAAGACGAGTTCCAATTTATCCAAATGATCAGCGATAGAATCAGAGGCGCAGAAGTCATCTTGAAAAATTTGCAAGAAGGATTTTCCTTCATAAAATCATGAAAAAAATCAAAGCATGATGCGTTGAAACGTTGATGGAGAGTTTGATAATCCAAAAGGAACCACCTTGTAGGCAAAAAGTGCCCCCACCTGGTGGTGAAAGTAGTCTTGAGTTGATCAGATTCTTTGATTGAGATCTGATTGTAGCCAAGAAAAAGCCATCCATGAAGGAGTACATCTCATGTCCAAAGAACCTCTTCCGGAACACAGTGCTTCCGTGAAGGGAAGTGGAAAATGATCACGCTCGTGGCCTGATTTAGTTTGCGGTAGTCCACGCAAACGCGGATCTTTCCATTGTGTTTGAGTGCAATGACAATGAGGCTCACCCATTCGAAATGTTTGATCTCATAGATCAAACCTGCGCAAAGAAAGAGTTTGTCAATTTCCGCCTTGACGCGATCCGCGGTAATTGGGGTTGAGCCGGTCATCGCCGCTGCTATACGGGGCGTGCATCGATTTGGTAGGAATGGTGAGTTCCCCAAGGCTTTGTTTATCCCCCTCAAGATCTCTCGTAGCTCCAGCTAAAAATGTGTTTGAACTTTTGAAGAGCGTGGCGGCCCGTTGCTACGATAGGGGTGTCGGAAGATTGGCGAAATGCGACAGACCGGTTGCCCACGCCACGTCCACAATCTCAACTTCGTGAGTCCGAATATGTGGGATAACTTCCGTGTCCCGGACAATATGAGCAGGAGGTTGAAGCATGACAGGATGCGTGGCACTCTGCGTGGTGAAGAATAGAGGTTGCTGAGTTTCATCAAACAGGGTTGCTTCATGACAAATGCATGTACATCTCACGGGAGCCGCAGGAGGTTCAAAGATTCGAAAAGTGATCAACACGCTTGGATTGATTGCAAGGAGCCAAGTAAGGGTCAAACAAGGCAGCCCACACCGGGTCCCGGATCAAGAGTCATTTCTCCCCAAGGATCAAATATATTCGGGGTAGGATGACGAGGCGGCACTTCGCAGTGGAGCCCGAACTTGATAGATATTCTGAGCATCCTCAGAATCGGTGTCGGAGAGAGAGGGTTCAGCATTGTCGACGGAAATGATTTTGCCGGTTTCCAAGTCCATGGTGGCATTGAGGTGACCATCTGTGATGACTAATTGATCCGTGGCCCAGTAATGGATACTTTTGGCCTGGCGGAGAAAAGGTCTGCCGACCAACATTTCATAATCACCTGGATCTTCTCCAGCTTTCCAAACACCAAATTCCAAAGGGAAGCGGAGATCACCAATGTTGATGTGAAGAAGAGGCGTGACGCCTTGAGGTCTCGTGATATGGGCATTAGCCAATTTGATGTCATATGGGGCACGATAGAGTTGTTTGATGCCCATTTGTTTGCGGAGTTTATCCGTGATGAGATTGACAGCGCTACCTCCATCAATTTGAACATGATTGACCTGTTGATTGCCCACCGTGGCATGTACCATGGGTGTAGAGGTAGCAACAGCCCCAACCAAAACGGTCGGGAGTGGTAACTGGTCCTTGAGAGCAGGACAGAGTTTCAAAATTGTTGCAAGACTTAGAGGAATTTTGATTTTTGCCAGCTCCTCTTGGAGTTCCAGAGGCACATGAGAAAAAGGATCTGCTGGATCCACGGGTGCTGGAGTGCGTGGTAATGAAGCAGCAACTTCTTTGAGTAGGTCAACCTCTGCAGCTATATTTGGATATGTCTGAGAGCGTGGAGGTTGAGACGTGGAAGGTGCTTCTTGTCTTTGTTGAGCTCTAGTGGTGGCATGAACATTAGCCAACGTGCGGCCTTCAGCAGCTTGCATGAGGTTCAGAATGCTCTGGCGAACTTTAGGCATGACATGCGGCATGAGTTTCTCCAAGTCAGGTGCAAAGTGAACCTTTTTTTCCTCTTCATGAGGGATTGTGTCGACTGCAAAGGCAGGTTGGGTGCCATTAGGAATAATGGTTAAGGGATGTGACGCCCGGGTCTGGCGTGAAACCAAACCAACCCAATTTGACTACCGGATCGAGGATTAAGAGCCCGAAAAATTTCTTCCCGTGCTTGTTGATCCATCCGAGGTTGATTGGCGTGAGCTGGTTGATAGCGTTGCCGAGGCGCCGCAGGTGGCTTCTGGCGGCTAACAGACGCCGGCCTTGTTTTCCGCTGGCAATCCGTGAGTTGGTAAGCCGTGGAGGCGGACCGAGGTGGTCTGATTTGTGCCGTGAAGCCGCACTGAACTTGTGGAAGTTGAGGACACGCCGTGGTGGTATGACTACATTCTTGATGGTGATAACACCGAAGCTTTAGAAGGATCAAAAGGAGGGCGTGGTGTTGGGTCCCCGCTGTTGCTCCCGCTGCTGATAGAGTTGATTGGGTTGCACCCGCGGTGGTGGCTGCCGATATTGTGATTGTTGCCGAGGTGTTGTTTGCACTTGATAAACCAGCTTTGTTGCGAAAGGTGTAGGATGAGTGCGAAGTGCACTCTTCCGTGGCATGATTGCACATGTTGCATCTTTACAATGAGGCGGCCATTGGTGGAGTTGCACTCATTCGCCAAGTGGCCTTGATATTTGCAGATATGGCACCAGATCGATCAAGGCCGGATTGGCGTGTTGAGGTTGGACAGCCCTGTGGAACCATGACAGTGGAATGAAAGGGAGCTCCCCGAAGAGCCACACCTGGGGAGGAAACATTGATCGAAAGTGATTGACAAGGTCGATAGCTTGCTCCAAAGTCTTCTGGACGCAGTATTCACCATGAGTCGGATAGCCGGAGGAAGTCCTTGGAGAAACCGGACCAAGATCTAGCTCTGTGGGTACTCCTTGAGTTTGCCGAAAGCGAATGTGAAGACGATCCGCAAAATCCCCGCGGACTCTGGAGGGCTCTTGTTGAAGGTCATTGAGTTGCTTGAGATGAAGTTGATCATCATCCATGGTCCCATAGTGAGAAAGAAAAGCGCTTCTCATTTCTCGACCAATCTTGTTTCCAAAGGCTTTTGTTTGACATGAGCCATTGATGAGGAGAGCCACGCCAGGTGGTGGAAAAGATGTGGAATTTCAGTTGAGGTTGTGCATGACCATTCAGACAGCCGAGCCTCAAATTCTTCCATATGGGCCTCCCGAGCACTTTGGTCTAAAGGTTTGCCTTTCGTGTTGCCAAAGGTGGGATAAGTCACCAAGGGTCCGAAGGTAGAGGTGAAAGTGCTTGGCGGACAGAACCGGATAGGGATTATATTGAGGTGGAGTTGGAGGTGGCATGGTGCCCGAAAGACCCCGGCGAAGGGGTTCTTTGAGGTGGAGGTACCGGAGGTGCCTCGATCATTGGTTTTGAGGTCTGTAAGATTGTAAACAGGAAGAGCGGTGGGAAAGGTAGGGAAGGGAAATTCCTGTGGAGGAGCAAAAGAGACATGTGGATATCCTTGCCCACCTCAAGGAACTGGGTTTGGGGTCTGGGTTCGGGAACTCCTGCAAGACAGTCCTCTGTGAGGACCCGTGGATCTAACAGGAGAATCCAGGGGACTATGTCACGCGGGATTTGCAAGAAGAGAACAAGAAGAAGAAAACAGAACAAAAGAGAACAATGAGAGGAAAATGATAAGCTTCCTTGATATCAATGATGAACATACATGAACTCTCGCAATCGAGAGACGACTGAAATGAGACAAGACTCAAAACTCATCTAAAACTCATGTGCTAGCTCTACTCATATATATAGTACAATGGCCTTTGGCCCAAGATAGACACTGACCGGGATCTCTGCGTCGAATTCACGGAAGGAGGCCTGATTTGTGGAATCTTTGGCGGTGCCTCTTGAAGTGCCTAGAATCATGCTGACGCTGACGCGGGCGGTGACGGGCCGTCATTTGTCTGAGCGGCGTCTCTTGGGCTTTGACTGCGTGGTCTTCTGCTGGGCCTTGGACGACTGACCCGTGCCTGTCTGTGGATCCTTGGACTTGACTTGGTCCGTCATATGCATGAATAGTCCTGTACCAGGAGGCACAGGACTAACACATAGCATGATGGCTTGGCCAAACTTACTCATAGCATGTGGTATTGGACCACAGGAGCATGTATCTTGGCTTAGCCTAACTCAGAAATACAAGAAGTGTGAATAGTAGTGATCCATACTGCATTGATCAATGCACTTGAGCAAACCTAGGTGCGACATCTAAATAGTACCTAGGACTTCTTCAAGTAATGGTATTTAACTCCATCTAGCATCATTTATCATTGAATATTAAATTTGAGGATAAATGCAATATTTTGTAAGGTGGCTTTCTATTTCTCATGATAATATCAAGTCTAAAGTCTCATAGTATTCCAGATTATGCAGATAAATAACTGGGAGAGCCTAGATTGTTTACATATATTATGAAATTCTAATACATAGAATGTTTAAAATAATGAAATGTTTAGGGTAAGTATTTTGAAAACCCTAAACGTGCATAGTTTTGCATCATTCTCGGCGGCTGCCAGACAAGCGCCTAAGGCTCTGTTCTTGATTTCTTTTGCCTGATCAATATGGGATGCCCAATTTCGGCCCCTTCTTTGAAGATTCGTGACTCCTGCATGTTCTTATATGCTCTAAGAAAAGAACATAGCCAATTTCGGCCATGGCTTGAAAGCTTTTGTGGAAAACCTGACACGGTTTATTCGAATCTGTGAAGCATAGACATGCAATCCGGTTCTGCAATCCAGGTTTGCAAATGCTGAAATACTTTGCATTATTTACCTTTATTTCATTTAGATTATGCTGCCACAGGCTTTACTAAGATAGTTTATGAGCATATCTGTTTAGATATTGTGTAGGAGATTTTTTGTAAAAAGCCCTACGTAACCCCCCGTGTGAATATGCACCCAAACCAAAGGGGGTTTAAGGGGGGTTTTAATTTAAATGTGTTAAATGCAATGGTTTGTGTTAATAATGTTAATGGTAGTTGTGTGTTAATTGTTATATTAAAAAAATTTTTGGGCCCTTCGGGCCCTAACTAATGCAAACTTAGATAAATGTTATGGGCCTAAATATTAATTACTAAAAAGCACAATAACATCAAGACAAACAAATTATTCCCATTGCAAACAACTATGAGTACATTTTGTAATCTCAATTCCTTGCCAATTCAAAGAATTTGGAGCCTTATTCTGGCCAGTATGCAGTATACACTAGTTCATCCCATAAGCAATTGTCATGCTAAACTGAAGTGTCCACTAGAGAGATAGTTGTGTGTTGATTCTCTTTTCTCCGTGATTTACAAGTGAAGTAGAATACACTACTCGACATACAATCAACCAAGCATGACATGCATTGCATGCAAACCAAATAAAGCAAGACCACTTCCATGCAAGCAAAACGTCCATTCCTTTTTCCTGTTCATAATAAACTTGTCCCTTATAATCTATTTCTGAAATATTCTAGATGCTACTGGTTTCTTTATTTCTTGCTCAGAATAAATAGATTGGCTTTTCCTTAGCCATGCATAAATTAGAGAACCTAGAACTTCTAAATATTTAGAGAACTCTGCATTATATTTATACTCAATTTGTAGTAAAAAAGCTTTTGTATTCCATACCTTATAGAATTTACATATGTTTTACATGCCTCCAAGTGAGTTACATCTGTACGTCCCTCCGTATTTGCTTTCTCAGAAATAAGGTAATACTTAATATTTGGAGATATAAGTACATGTCCATTCTGCGTCTTATACTTTTAGAATCTGCTTCATTTTCTCGAGCCTTAACAAATAGAGGTCTTGTAGAGATCATGTAATGGACCAGAGTCACTAGTAAACATGAAGAGAAATGCCATAGCGTAAGTTTACGCCCACAACAGTTTGAGATTTAAAGCTTCAGAACATTTGTTGTAACCCACCCAAACGCGACTTTCTACCTCTCAACCCATCATCCAAAGAATTGTTTGCGGGGATCTAAGTTCTCTCGAGATGTTTTCGTGGAGAAAGAGATAAGATTAGCAAACACATGCAAATCAAGGTCCAAAGATTCAACATTCTAGTTTACCTGAAACGCCTCAAGAGGATCAATAAAACCAAAGATCTATAATGGGTCAACAAGTTCACACCTTTCTGTGAGAATTTTGTTCTTTTTCTCCTCGCGCAACAACATGCACACCAAGAAATATGTTTTGATCTTCACACCAAGCACATGTAACAGTGGAAAACAGTTTGAACAAGTGCATGAATTGGAAGATCGTGTTTCCTAACATCGGTGCAATTTCTAGAATTGCAATCTACCAAGAATCTTAGGTAAGAGAAATCCAATATTGATGAGGTACATGATAAGCGGTCTTTCTAGGAGCACTTAAATAATGGCCACGATACATCTGAAGAGATGATATAATTCATGCTAATCGATGATTACCCGAGTTGCAACAGAGGAGTGTCACGGATCAATGACTTGAAGTCCCGAACTGGGCCGGAGAAGAGAGATAGTCTATCGTCCCACTACCGTCATCACTATCAACACCACCATCATGGCCTAAACTTTCATGGATTGGCAAGCATCCGCTTCAAGCACTCGTAGCTCATTATCTTTGAACGGTTAAGCTCTGCCCAAATCCGATGCTGCCAGAAGCATAAGAAACATAAACGTAACTTTGCCCTAAAACACATTTCTTTGAACCATCTCGCTTCAAGCTCAGATCTTTGGAACCGGGCACTCGGTAGCTCGTATCTTTGGAACCGCAAATCCGATGCTGCCAGAAGCATAAGAAACATAAATGTAATTTTGCCCTAAAACACATTTCTTTGAACGTAATTTTGAAAGGCACAAAACGAAACCATAGAACCCTAAAACACATTACTTCGAGAGCCCTGCATGTCCGAGATTTGAGATAGTTTAGAAAATCATAGGTAAACCATTGGAAAGTGGCACGAAAATTAAGGTCACCGTATGCACACTCTAGATGTACGCATTAGTACATCTCGCGAAATACAGTCATCAAATCATATGAAAACCTTAGGAAAAACCGTACAAAAATACAAAAATAACCCCCTGTTATTATGCTACATATTACTAACGGAGGACAAAAGTGCTACATTGGGTGAAGGGCTATACGCCGAAAAAACCCAATGTACCTTTTGGCCCTCACAGATTTACCATTTTCATGCTAAATTTGTGTTGATTGGCTGCAGGTACGGGTTTTTTCCTCTCAATGTGGCGTCTTTTGTCTTGTGAAGTTTATTGTAGCTGGCAATGGTGATGGAATCAAAGCTAAAGATTACACAAATGGTGCTGTCCTTAAGTTACAGGGATATTACTCTGCCTTTTTTAATTTATAGTTGGATCTATTACTTGGATAGATAAATGCTTGGATCCATTTATTTTTTCTATTTAAATTGAAGCATTTTGGTCATTTTGCACTAAATATAAATATGATAAACATATGATTCGATAACATTTGGCTGGTTAAATTGTGAATTAGCCTGGCTATAATGGCAAAGGCAATTATGGCATCGAGGGAATATCAGTCCGATTCATTACATTTGGTTGGAATTCTTAGTTCAAGAAAGAGTCGTATTTGCTGTTTAAGGCTTATAATACTAGGCTGGTTTTATATGCCTTGATAAGTGCCTGAGACTATGGATGTGGAGTACCATCATGGATTAGCCTAGTCCATGTATGGATGGATAATACTACCAAGGGATTGACCGAGGTAGATGATTGTGCTAGTATAGGCTAGTGCTGTCTGGGTTTTTTTTAGATACGTCCATTCATTGGTTTTACCAGTGTTGCTCTTATCCTGTGATCTTTGGTACAACAAGCAGACTCATATTTCATCTCCATTTTATGATTTACTTTTACAATTGAAATGTGGAGTCTTATCTCATATGCATACTTATAAGTGTTGGATTTACATTTTTATAGGTAAAGAAAATACTACAGGATGACATTTGGTAATGAAGTGCCACTCGGCCTCATTTCCAATAAATCAAATATTCCAGGTTGAGATTTGGTAATGAAGTGCCACTCAACCTCATTTTTCAATAAATGAAATATTCCAGAATGATGTTGGCAATGAAGTGCCATTTGGCTTCATTTCTAGAACGTCTTCTGTCTTCTGCACTGTGATAAATAAGAGCCATAGTGCATGACTTGTTGATCCATTTACACTTGCAGATAATAAGCTGAAGGTTAATTTGTTTCCAAGATACAATCCATCCAATTTCATATTTAGAGTTATCTTTAGATGCTTTCTATTGTTGATATCAATATTGGAGCATGCCAAACATAGATAGCTTCATTTGGATTCTCGTTGGGGATATGATCATCATACAATCATCTACGAATGTATAGTTGGTCAGCAAGCCTGTTACTGCTAAGGTTTTTCCCTTGAAAACCCTTCCAGACAAGGGTTTTTAATGTCGGACAGCAATAAGCCTGTTGTCCTTTTGTTTGGGTTCCATAGGCCATTTGGTCTTCGTGGATGATAAAATTCAATACAGTTCGTTTTTATTCTATTTAAGAGGCCAAACCTTCAACAAATGCTAAGACTTTTTTTTTTTTTTTATTATGACGCCTTAGGCATGAACTGTACGGGCCACGATGTGCTGGCGTAATGCTCTGGTTGTGACCATTACTTCTGGTGTAGGTCATGTACCTTTATTGTTACGGACCATAGTATGCTGGAGTATTGTGCTGGGTTAACTGTTAAAGAATGGCCAATGATTTTCGACATGTAATAGAGCATTATACCATTGGGATCATTGAAACCTAATAACAATATGTGCTGGATTTTCTTACACAGGGATGAACCCCATTGTAACAGCGAAGCCACTGGATGCCAACGAAGACGACTGGTGTCATGGTAGTGCCAGTTAGGTTTTATGCAGAACGAACGTGGTCTTTAGGACTGTCGGCAAGCTCTGCCCTAATTTTAATGTATTTAATTGGCATATGCAGATAGATAATTTTTACATCTGGGTCTCCTTTGTCCAAGGCAGCTCCACGGTAATCCACATCGTGTCTTTACACGGATGATGCAAGAATGAAGCTTACTCCATTGGATTGCAAAGTGCTCCAGATTTTTTGCAAAGGAAAGAAGAAAATAGGAGAACAAACTTAAAGATCCAGGCTAAGCATATCACAGCACACTTCCTTCTTAGGTTTGGAAAGAGGTTTCATAATCTTAACAGTCTATATTTGATGCATGACTTCGATTTATTTCTGAAACATTTGATGAAGAGCTTGGCTGCAAAACATTAGTGCATTGTGTTTGTTACAGATCTTGTTATCTGATATTATAGCTATACTATCCTTAGGATCATAATTCGAAATAGTCTCAGTAGATCTTGATTTGAACCTAATACATATTATACTATTTTACTGCTGGCATAGCGGTTATATCAATGGAATAATGTAGCTAGTCTAATGATAAAATTCGTAAATATCTAATGATAGTTCTGGAATGCAGTGGCAGATCTTTTAAACTGGATTATTGTAACTAGTATGACGACAGGGCTAGAATGCAATTAGATAAGCTATGCCTAGAAAATCCCTTGTGCCTTTGAAATGGGTTGTGACGATGTTTATCCTTTGTGCCTTATGCCTTGGGCTTTGAGTCTGATACATGTGAATTCTCTACCATGCTAATATGCTGGCTATTGTTTTCAGAAATAAATAGCATATTACAAAGTGCCTTTGACCTCAAACATTTGCACTGAATCCTTATTTGCCGCACCTTGAATGTAGATCCTATAGCCTTTATCATACTCTGTTGCCACATCCCGTGCATGATGCAGTAGATGCATGATTGGTTCATATATTTTCAGTGGGAGGAAGACTTGTAGAGATTGTACTACAGTAAATGGGCTAATTAAGCTAGATATTGGTCTCAAACTGCAAGGAGCTAAGGTTTAGCCAGTAACCATATGCACGTGCTCTAGATTTATGATGAAAGTATGAGGCATGTACGCGAAATTATCCCACTGACTTGGGACATGCAACATTTTGACTACAGATCCATCTACTGTGAGTATAAATTAAATTATCCAGGGCTATTGCATAGGAAAACCCCTTGACTGTAGATCCAGTGGCATACTTTGCAAGATAACCCCACAAGTATGATATAATGCAATATGCATATTGAAGCCCTTGCATGAGGCAGTTGCTGCTGCATGCTTGATACATGTATATATGGTTTTCATCTTAATCCGCTGCCTCTTTCAGGAAAGTATTTTCGTTGCAGACTTAACTTTTTGTAGTGGAATTTGGATTGTCCTTTGTTATTTGACATGATACAATTGATATGGATAATATGATAGATCTGAAATATGTTTGTCCACTGCAGAAGATCTAGATCTATCTAATTTACAATTGGAACTTGTCTAGGTGTAGATCTAAGATATGAATGACCTGGGCTAATTCTTTATTTCCTTAATCTCTTTGCATTCAGTGTTTTTATTACACATGCATGGTGAAGGGAGATAATCTTAAAGAATCCCATGACACCTGCTACCCTCAGCATGACAACCATTCTGATGCTTGTTTTTGTTGTTTTGGGTGCAGGTAACAGGGTTCTTTACTCCATGTTATGTGTATTTGCGTTAATTGTGAAGTTCCATAAGATCACATCGAGTGATGGAGGTTCTCAAAAATGGTTTCCTATCTAAACTGTTTATCTTGCAAGAAGTGATAATTTACAATACTCAGGTTGACTATATGAATTGACAAGTAAGTTTTGCTTATAAAGCTTACGGATAGGTAAGTTTTCATAGAAATGTGAATTAATCTTCACACTTTATTATTTGAAATGCAACTGTAAATTGTACAGGACATCTTCGTGATGGATATTGCCTCCTTTATTTAAGTTAATACTAGTACTTGTAAAGGGCGGATATTTGTATGGAATAAAAGTGGAACATATGTCTATCTTATGCATTGCATGAATCTGATGAATAATTTTGTGAAATGTGTATATCTTGTGACACGATAATTTGTTGAATGTGTATAATATCCATAAGGTACTATTCAAACACGATAACCGGTTCATGGCCTAAGTACTAATACACCTGATTAGTCTTAGAGCTGCCTACTGGAACTTGTTGGTTTCTTGCAAAGAGGCATCAAGTTCAAAGTCTGGTGACAGATTTTAAAGGTTTTTTTTTTTGTTTTTTTTTTGAAGGACGACAAGCTTTATTCACCAACTAAAAACCAGAGCAACATAAAATGCAAAGACAGGATTATAACCCATTGGACAAACCGATCCAACTGAGCACAACCACCTGCCTATGCAAAAGAATGAATCTGAAGGTAAGTATGCCAGATCAATACTTTCTTCTCTTGATCAAGAGAAGAACAATTGTAAGCCATAACAATTTTATTTTGCGCCCACTGAAGAACAATCTCATCTGCAGTATCTACGCCCTTAAAGATAAACAACCTCCTTCTCTTCCAGATTGACCATAAAAGCCAGCCACATGCGAGATGAAAAGCTCGTTTCCGTTGTTTGGGCCAAGCATCAGGATAGATAGCAAGCAAAATTTGTTGGCTAGATCGAGACGTGCCAAATAGGGTCAACAACCAAGACCATGCCTGCCGAAGCCGCTCACACAAGAAAAAACAATGCTCAATACTCTCAACCCTTTGCTGGCATAAAGGACAGAGCTCTGAAATCCGATTATCCATTTTATGGACTAACCTGTTGACTCTGAGGCATCTATGGATGACTTGCCACCACAAAACTACTACTTTGGGATGAAGCAGCTTATCCCATACCCATATCCAAACACTTTTCCATTGTGGCTGAGGGACTTGAAGATGCCACCTATTAGATGGAGGCAGGATTTCAGAATGCAAAAGCAATTTATACACAGAAGACACAAACTGCCCTGGCTGGATATCCTGATGGCAACCCCATACGAGTACCTCAATCTGTGGACCAGAATCCTGTGGCAACAATGCAGCAATATGATTCCAGATTACTCTGTCCCATCTATACAATAAGAACTTTGTTCTAAATGCTTCCCATGACATGAGATGACCAGACTCATACCAAGCTGCAATAGTGCTGATACCAGCTGCTACCCATCGTCGTTGTGTCTTTGAATGAACAACCACACTAAGAGGCACATTCTCTGGAGTGTCCTGCAAAGGAATCCACCAACATGGAGTGGACAACTGAAGACATGCCTCAGGATTAATATGGAAAAGAGACCTGACAGTGTCCCACGCAGCAAGCAACCCCTTTAGAAAGGGAGAAGCATTAGGATACGGGTGCTCTGAGAAATTTTTAATTGCTCTGAAAACATTTTCCTCTAATTCATAGGTTGATGGTATTTTCTAATCTATGATTGTATCAAGAATACGACTCTTGGATGTCTGATCAATTCTGAAAAGGCCTAGCGAGGCTTGAAGAAAACATTTTAAACCTACGAGGCCTAATATGCCTAGCAAGGTTAACATGTTATGGATATTTACTTAAGTTGAGGCCACATCATTTAACAATTTTTAGGATCTTTCAACCATTTAAGTTAAAAAAATATTGATATGCCAAAATGAATAGTTTAAATGAAGAAGCAAGGGAACCCCCTCCCCCCCAGGAGGAGGCCACTCTTGATCGAAGCAAATATAATTTTGGAGTAAAGGAAGGCCAAAACAAAGCTAAACAAAACCACCAAGTGACCATTTAGCCTTGGGGCATGCCCCTTGGCTATACGCCACAACCAAGAATGTGACGTCCCCTACTCGTATACGGTGCACTCACCGTATACAAACAGGAGTTCATCCCCCATACCAGCTCCATGCTAATACAGGGCCCTCCACATGACACTGCAACCGTGACGGGTTCCAGTGGGAAGAGTGAAGGGGTCATTGTACCCCGTCTCCCTCAGGGCCTACCTAGCTGCGGAAGCGTAAACATACATGTCAGTAGCACATACATCAACATCATATGACCATCACGAAGGATGGTCCTCCACATATCTGCATAGACAAAGGTCAGCACATCACATAGGGAATCCTACCCAAGGCTCAGACTCAAGGGGATGACCCGACGGCTTGGGTCTCCGTAGAGTTCATTGCGCATGTAATTCATGGCAATGGATTTGGCTGGCATATGAACATGGCTTAGGGTTGTCCACTCCATCCGCCCCTCCCCATGCACACTTTGCGAGTGGTCCGAAAAGTGTCGGGACTGGCCTGAGCCTGGGATGCATAGCCAAGAGGGCTACTCCCGGCTCATCTTCCCGCCCGATGGGGCGGTGGGGATCACTCCCTCCAGAGATCTACATGCCGACTCAAGGTGACTAGAGGGCCACCGCCCGTATTCGGACCGAACCCACGGAAGGTGAACACCACCTCACGGGTGTCCGAGCCCATGCCTTGCCCGCACGCAGCGGGGCAAGCCATTGGACCTAGTCACAATGGTTCCCGTGAGGCCTTACACACCGAGGAACCGCTCAAGAGTCGACATGAACCTCCTTCTCCCCCGGCCCGCCCCTTCACCCACATCCCTGTGTGGCTCTTGTGCACATGCCGAATCTACAAGGTGTGCTAGAGAGGCTACTCTAGGAGCATCAACTACAAAGCTTTAGGTCTCTACCCCCTTCCCAATACAAGGAGTTCATAGAGATACATCATACATATACTTTCACAGAGAGAACTAAAGAACTAGATCTAATCTACATCATAGAGTTAGGTTCTTTAGTTAGAATCACTATCTAGAGATCTAGAGGGCTGCTATGGGCAATTTAAGAGGCTAAACCCACTCGATTCGATGGCTGAAATGGGGTTTAGACTACTAAATTGCCTAAATACCCCCATCCTTGAGTTCCTCCTCCTCGACCTGAGCTCGACCATCCCTGCTGAAATGCTCCTAATCAAGGAAAACTAATGATGCAGTTCTCTCAGACAGAGTCTGGGAGGCGGTTTTGGCTCTTGAGGCAGCCAAAACAGAGCTCTAAAACCCTAGAAACGAAAATGGGCAAGTTAGGGTTCTCCTACTTAAATAGACAAGGGGGTTGGCTAGGGTTTCCAATTATCCCCTTTAGGCATGTGGGATAATTGGGAATGGGCCCACTTGCCTTTAATGGCTAGGTGGCCAAATGTGCCCACATGGAAATGTGTGCACCCAATTAATGTGTACATTGGAAAATGTGCACATTAATTGCACACTTGGGTATGGCCCACTTGGCATCAAGTGGCCACATGGAAATGTGTGCCCACATTAATGTGTACATTGGAAAATATGCACATTAATACTAATGCACATTCTTAGCAAGTTGCCCCCTAGGGGCTACCCACTTGGCTATACGCTTATGCCGCACACGCCGGTCCGGGTGGCGGTACGCTGCGATTTGGCAAAGACAAGATATCGCCCCCGGGACCGTGATATCGTTGCCGGAACGCCACATTCTCCCCACCTTGAAATGATGTTTGTCCCTGGCAAAGATTGGTTCTCCCCACCTTGGAATCTTCCTAACCTGCAATCAACCTGATGCATACGATATACTACTATAATACTTACACATTTATTACGATTACCTTAATTTTTAAATCATTATTACGCCATTACATTATCAAATAAGTTGTCAATTCGTAACTTCTACTAAAATAAGGTACTTATTAGTTTCTATTATCACAACATTTAGTTTATCACAATTTAACACTTTCATATACAATTATTATTTAAGGTACTCTTCATTCCTTGCAACACATTCCAACAAAATTTGTGTTGCAGGTCTTCGCACCTTAAAATCCTGCATTAATTTTACAATATCTATAATTACATACTTACTATCTTAATTATTAGAATTACTCTAAGGTAATGTTTAAGACATTACTCTTTCGTTATCCTATTAACTTATCACATCATAACTTAATCCACGCAAGGTAATTATTAACCTTACTTAATACAACATTTAAGTTTATCAAAGTTTATCAATTTCATACAAATTTTACACTTCTAAGGTACTCTTCATCCCTTGCAACACATTATAACAAAATTTGTGTTGCAAGCCTTCGTAGTTCGACCTCCTTGCCCTCCGGAGCGCTCTATTGGCCTGCAGGTCGACACTACCTATTATTAATTATTAATAAAATTTTTGGTTATATGGTGACCACCCCACCTATCTACATGGATGCATGGCTAATCTCCCGGCGTAGGAAGAGGGTGGATCTTCCATTATGGCCGTGGAGACAGCGCCTATATGCCTATATGCCGCTCATGCCTACACCTCTAGTTGCCCAGCGTGGAGGATATCCTTCCCCGCGTGGGGGGCGTGAAGGATAGATTCCTCCTATCAAAGCATATATGGGGCTAAAGGTGCCTTTCCTATCAATGCATTCCTTAATGACCTCCTTTCTCTCGAGGTTGTCTACTTCCGTGGAACAGAAGTAGACTTTCTAATCTACCTTCCACTCATCCAAGCGGAAACGCGGTCATGCCTACATTGACATTACACCACGCCCTAGAGATCACCGTAGTGGTCTCATCATCGGTAACAACGCATGCAATCCATACCAAGCATAGGTTGCATGCGTAGATTAATCTTAACTACACATGAAACTAATCTAAACACAAATCGACATGCCTGAGCCAATTTTTTTCTGGCTCATTTAATGCATGTGATTAACATAATTACCCTAAGATAATATTTATGAATTAACATTATCATAGTATCGGATACATTACTTCCGATAGTACAATTATATTTACTCTAAGCTTTGCAATATTTAACGACTTTTAGATCGCGATTATTTAAACAATAACCCTGATTTAGACCTATTGTATTATAGACAGGGTTTTAATTATCATACACAAGAATTAGATGTGCTTCTTATTCTCTTCCTTGGGTCTGCATTACCCTTGGAAGTATATCCCTAAGATGCACTTAAGTATATCCGAATTCTATTTTCTATTTATATTTATAAGGACCTATAGCTATCCTTGGAGGAATTGCATCCTTGCTTAAAGGATTAATTAACATGCTACTTCACATTATCGTTGTTATTTAACTTATTTCCCTATGATACATATCATTTAAACAATTTCTATGCGGTTATTAGGGTCTATATTTAACTTATCAATAAGACACATTAAGGCTTATAATACATATGCATACCTTACCTAAGGCTAAAACGATACACTCATTGAGCCAAGGCCGAGTAGTTTGGAGGTGACTTGGTCGCTCATTGCTCCCATAGTTTTGCTCCACTTCGTTGGTGTAGTTCACTACTACGCCGGGCCTCAAGACGTTGAAGGCCTCCCGAGCTATCTATCTATCTATCTTACGCTCTATTCGCTTCGCCCATTGCGGAGTGAACTCTATTCTACTTGGTTTCCAATTGGGTTGCAAGTGCGCTCAATCATAAGATTGAGCCCTCCCACTTTCTTCTTGAAAAAGAAAATGGTCCTCAAGACCTTCAATGACATTGCACACAACGTCATATCTATTCTCTCCCCTTAAGAGGTTATACGCTTCTTACTTAGCTTATTAAGTTACTAGCCTTAGCTAACATATATAACCATCTAAGATGGATGCACATATTATGTTATCATTTATTTCAATATAGTTATGGGTTATCTACTTAGTTAGAACGATTCTAAACCACAAGGTTTTGTCATGACGACAATTCCTTTTGTCTCAAAAGACTATTTGATTACTATAATTCTTATTTTAGATGTACCTTGCATGTACTATTATTTTATTATTCTAGAGATTCCCCCTTTCTTAGTTATTTAAACTCTTGGAATATTCCTACCAATCGAATTGATGTCATCGTAACAAGTTGGCCGGACTTGTTAGATTACTTCTTTTCTTTCGGTTGGATTATTCTTTTGGAGATACTAGATTTATACATGGTCACAATTATCCTAGTAGTGATTCCTTCTTAGCGAGGAGATCAATCTCACCAAGTGGTTTCAATACGTTGGATGTCTGTTAACAATCGTGTATAATTTTAGTTACTCCTATGCGTCTCCTTCCCAATTGGGCAATCCTTTCAACGAGAATATCCGGAATTGCCTTCTAATCCCAATATGGATGTTACCATCCATACATTTAACCTACTAGGCCCCATGGCCTTAGATCTTTGAGCTTGCTAGAAGCTCATCCGCTCGTTGCCTGCTTGAAGGAGCAAGGTAACGTTCTTCCGAGTCGCTCGATACTTCAGTCTCATTAACGGTGGCTCCCCTTTGATGCAGAGGTTGACTTTGTTCGCTAGAAGCCTCTCATTGCTGGTGGCTTGATGGTGTAGTTGATCACTTGAATCTTGCATGCCGCTTTTCAAATGCCTGAAGGTGGCGCCGTTGAAAGAGATCTTTCATCTTGAACTCTTTGTACGACTCTGTATTCGATATTGTTTCTTCGACTCCATCGATGTCTCACACGTCGAGTCCTCTTGTCGTTGTCGTGTTGCCCGAAGAGTGTTGACGATGTTGATTGCTTCACTCCTGCAACTTGCATGACATCTCTTCCTTTGATCTGTTACGCTATGGGAGGGAAGAAATAACAAGGGGACTATACATGCAAAACATATAGCTTACATAATTACAATTACTACTAGAGCTATTAGGTCCCCCTTGTGCCTCCCTTCGAGTTGCACACCTACTCCTTGGCAATGTCATCGGTGTTCCTCCCGGTGCAATGGTGTTGACGATCCTATTTGTACGTCAGTTCGTACTCCGGGGTAACTTGTTGATATACTTAGGCCCTCCGATGTTTGTCGGCTACGGTACAACACGCTTTGCATCACATTCTAACTAAAAAAATGTCCGGGTTTGATGCTTGGCATTTCGGATCCGCTTCACAGTCCCATTCTTGGGCGGTAATTGTTCCTCCTTCATGATACTTGAAGCTATTTGAAGGCGTCTCTTGAGGTTGTGCGCGCTTCCTTTGGCTATACTCCTCTGGAGTTGTTCTCTTCTACAGTTGTTCTTTGAATCGTTCATCCTTGGGTTCACCAAGTTGCATGCAAGGCCGCGTGCAAGTCATCGGCTCGCCTCACCTAGTTGGTTCTCCATCGAGCTTCCAAACTTCTTCGTTTGATCCCCTCGATCACATGGCTTGGGCGTTGTCACGTTCCACGGTGCTATCTTGTCTTCTTGTCTTGAGGTACCCTCCGGTGACTTTGATTGTGCTTTCGTCGGTTTTGATCCTCCCCATTTGCCTCCGGGAAGCTTCGTGGAAGAAGTCGGTTGCTAGCACTTCTCCATCTTTCGATTCCCTTTTGTCCTTCTATGCATTTCGGTCTCTTTGGCAAGTAAGGCATCATGACTCTCCTCCCCGATGGCTCCGTTAGTCGGGATGATGGATCCTTATCTCTGCAGCTTGACCCTTCGTTGAAGAAGCACGCCTTAGATATACTCTTGTCGTTGAATAGCCCGGCTATTATCTTGAACTCTCTTTTCACCGGAGGTGCTTCAGTTGCTATCCTTGTCGTTAAAGTCGAATGCTTCTACCTTGGGCGTTTGGCGTGCCACATGTCGGAGATATGGTCGGCTTCTTCTCTTCTAATTCTTCGGTAGAGTACCTGAAGCCATCACCTAGTTGTTGGGGGCATATCTCCTCGTCGCGGTGCCTTTCCATAAGTGCATCTCCATCTAATATCGTGTCATAGCACATCCCCCTATATTACCACAAGTTGGAATTATGGTCGTTTAGATGTTGCCTTCTTAGTTGGCTCATTGATGTCCGGGTGTTCCTCCTTCCATTGTTGAGGCCACTCATGTCATAAGTTAGCTCCAAGTCGCCAATTGCTACAAGAGGTAGTGTTGCCCCGGCGATGTCCTCGTGCCGTTGATGATCTTGACATGATGGGTGTTGTCTCTTATTCTAACATTGGGTGGCGGGTCTTACGCTTGAGGGCATTTCGAAGTGTTTGGAGTTGAAGGTTTGCTTGGCCTCTAGTCGTTTCTCCTCAGTAGTTGCTCTTCCAATTTGATCTTGGGCTATAGTTGTGCCTCCTTGCTTCCTCCTTTGGTAGTCGAGTGAAGGAGCTTCCTGATCTAAGCGCTTAAATCAAGTAAAACATGACTCTAAACTCATGTTTCTCCACTATATATGTGGACACCCTAGATATACAATAGACATATACGCATTTACATTGGGATTTTAATTCATCCACTTTTGCAAAACAACTCTGAAGATCTACCTAATTATTTATACTCCTTTAGGTTTCCCTTCCTCGATCGCGTTTGATCCCTCGGTTTTCTTTGATCTTCTTCGCTTCCGTTGACTCGGGATTCCTTGAGATCTTTTACTATTGTTGAGCTTTTTATGTCCGATCCGGAATGATCACCTCAAGTTCTGCGAAGAGTGTTCGCCGATGTGATCCTTGAAAAGATGCTCCTCCTTGTTGTGTATGTTCGCCGCGAGGAATGCTGTGAAAATCCCACGTCCCTACATGCGGTGTGTTGTTTAAGATTGCTGATTGGCGTGCCATTGATCGAGCTTGAGTAGGGTCACCGGCTGTTGGTCGGGCATTCTTGAATGTCTTCGGCTCGAGATGGTGTCGTCAGGGCGTGCATTGTCAATCCCCATGAGTTGAATTTCCGAGTCACGACTCGCTGTTGCTTGGGCTTTGCTTCATTCCGAGGTGGCTCTCCCGTGGCTGGAAGTGTGGTCATCTCCATTGCCCTATCATGGCTCCTTCCGGGTCGCCTTTTGTGATTTGTACTGCTTGGCTGGTCGTCTCCTCCGGCCTTTGGGTCCTAACCATTCGAAGACTCCTTGGCTGGCGTGTAAAGCCGTCCTTCCTTTGGTTTCTAGGTGTTCACGGGTCCGAATTCTGTTTGAGCGAATATTCTCCTCCTTGGTCTTGCCCTAGTCTTTGTCTGAGGGCCGAGTCGAAATGTTCCTTGATATCGTCTCCTCCCTCTCATGGTCTCCTACCTTTTTGGAACCGATGAAAGTTCTCTGCTGGTGCAAAGGAGGCTGGAGGCTCATCTTAGTCAGCCTTAGGTGCTTTGTGGTTGCCTAGCTTGGTTACTCCTTTTGTTGACGTTTAGCGTTGAGCCTTTGAGGGCTGCAAGGTGGGTGATCTTCCCTCCGGGTTTCTATCTATAAAATAAGCCATGAGTTGTCTCCCTCGACGGAAGATTATGCCCTCGGCCCTAGCCTGTGATGCTTCTTGCCATCGATGCCTAACATCTTCCTGTACCTGTATTTTATTGTCTCGTTCTTCCATTTGAAAACTCGTAATGCGAGAGTTGGTGAAGGCGTTGAGATCCTCTTTTCCGATGTGAGCTCGTGGGCGTGGTAGCCGGAGGTTGACATCTAGAACATTCTTGGTGCGTTGGTTACCAATATTCTTCCCATTTGATGGAGATTGATGATAGGTCGGTGGTGTCTGTTCTACTCGTTTGTCGGTTGAGGTGTTTGTCGTTGTGCTTCCCCTCTTGGGTTACGCCTTTTCGGTCTCCTCTCCTTATCTGTTTGTGCATTGGCTGGGACCTTGATGTCTTCAAGAAGTTGCCCTTAGCTTCGTCTGTGGCTCGGCCCGTCAGCCCTTCAAAGCAACTCGTGTATCCTAGAGTCTAAGAGTCTACTTGAAGGGCTCTCCTACAATATTCGGGCTCTATAAGCAAGCAAGATGAAACGAAAGGCGGCATTACTAGAACATATCTATAATCTACAAGTCTATGGACATTAGGGGCGTGTGGTATGGCATGACATGAGGGTTGTTTTGCAAAGCCCTCATGGTGTTTGAGGTATACTCTAAAGGTCCTAGCAAAGTTGGTTTGGGGGGTCCAATCTCTACACATGGAATGACTTGGGCAGCTCTAGGCTCTAGCTCCTTTCTAGGTATCACCGCAATAGGGAGTGTCAATGTATGGCTATATAAGTCAAACTCTATTAGAAGGACACGAGAATTAGGGTCAAGGTTTATGCCTTTGGCTCGGCAGAGGTGTTGTACCAGCAGTTGGACTTGGGTTGCTATGCTAAGGTCTAGATGACTATAACAAAGGGGTGTTCCTGAGCACTTCTACCTAGGGAGTAAGGCATCAGGCTTGAGGCGAGAAAGCGTGCTTGCGAGCTACTAATGGGGTATGCTTCTATCTACAAACAAACTACTGGTTTGGGAAAGCAATTCAAGGGTTTGAGCAATTTTGGTCATTTTGAGATGGGGTTTGACATTTCTATCCTAATTTGAGGTCATAAATGGATTCTAGGCTGTCTAACGCGGTCCTAATGCAAACAAATTTCGCGATTTGGAGCTACGTAGCTCAAGTTATGGAGGTTCAAAATTTGGAGGTCTCACCGTTGCGCCTGCACCGATTTTGAGAATGTAGAAATCGTCTGGCGTGACGTGTGAGACATGGGTCCTAATTGGGCTAGAGCTTACTCAATTTAAGTGATCTAAGGCTGTAATTCCACTAAACTCATCGAAAGAAGCGGGCATGAATTGACCCCTTACTTGGTCGATTTGGAGCTGTTTTTTGGGCATTTTTGGGCATGGTCTCACACGTTATAAGCCCGGCCGATTCCTAAAATCTAGAAATGCATGTCTGGTGACGGCGTGTGAGACATCGTCTCAATTTTTGCTCAAAGCTCCAATTTGACTAAAACAAAAGCTAGAATTCTATAACTTAACTTAATTAAGTAACTTTATACAGTTATAATTCTAGGAATTCTAGAATTATACAGGAACTTTATACTTTATACAGGAATTCTAGCTAATTCCTAGGCTGAAATTCGAATTACTAAGTTACTTTTCTAAATTTTTTGACTTTTTAAACTGTTTTCAGATCAATGTCTCACACGTTTTGTGCCCAGGCTGAAATTCGAATTACTAAGTTACTTTTCTAAATTTTTTGACTTTTTAAAGCTGTTTTGGATCAATGTCTCACCGTTAATGCTTGAACGGTTTTCTACATTTTAGAAATCGGCTCTGGCGCGACGTGTGAGACCATCCTATTTGGCTCACTAATTTTTTGACTTTAACTGTTACTATCCTATTTGGCTCACTAATTTTTTGACTTTAACTGTTACTAATTCACTTTAACTGTTACTAGCTTAGCATATACTACAAAAATGAGAAAAAATTTTCCCATTCTTGAGTCCTGAGAATCCTATCAAGTTAGTACTCTTTGGGAGCATGGTCGGTGCTTTGCTCTTGGTCTCCAAGAACATTGCTCGATACCAGCATGGCGTCCCCTACTTTCATTATCACGGTTGCACTCACAGGTATACAAGCAGGAGTTCATCCCCATACCAGCTCCATGCTAATGAGGGCCCTCCACATGACAACTGCGTGGCGGGTTCCGATGGGAAGAGTGAAAGGGGTCATTGTACCCGTCTCCTCGGGGCCTACCTAGGCTGGGGGCGTAAACATACATGTCAGTAGCACATACATCAACATCATATGACCATCACGAAGGATGGTCCTCCACATATCTGCATAGACAAAGGTCGGCACATCACATAGGGAATCCTACCCAAGGCTCGGACTCAAGGGGATGGTGATGGCTTGGGTCTCGAGTTCATTGCGCAGGCGAATTCATGGCAATGGATTTGGCTGGCATATGAACATGGCTTAGGGTTGTCCACTCCATCCGCCCCTCCGCGGCACACTTTGCGGTGGTGCGAAAAGTGTCGGGACCTGGCAGAGCCCGCCCGGGATGCATAGCCAAGAGGGCTACTCACGGGCTCATCTTCCCGGTTCCGATGGGGCGGTAGGGATCACTCCCTCGAGAGATCTACATCTTGCCGACTCAAGGTGACTAGAGGGCCACCACCGGTATTCGAACCCCCACCAAGGTGAACACCACCTCACGGGTGTCGAGCCCATGCCTTGCCCGCACGCAGGTGGCAAGCCATTGGACCTAGTCACAATGGTTCCTGGAGGCCTTACACACCGGAGGAACCGCTCAAGAGTCGGGGACATGAACCTCCTTCTCGACCCGGTCCCGGCCCCTTCACCCACATCCCTGTGGCTCTTGTGCAGGCGAATCTACAGGTGTGCTAGAGAGGCTACTCTAGGAGCATCAACTACAAAGCTTTAGGTCTCTACCCCCTTCCCAATACAAGGAGTTCATAGAGATACATCATACATATACTTCTGAGAACTAAAGAACTAGATCTAATCTACATCATTAGAAGTTAGGTTCTTTAGTTAGAATCGCTATCTAGAGATCTAGAGGGCTGCTATGGGCAATTTAAGAGGCTAACCCTCTTGATTCGATGGCTGAAATGGGGTTTTAGACTACTAAATTGCCTAAATACCCCGATCCTTGAGTTCCTCCTCCTCGACTGGGCTCACCATCTGTTTGAAATGCTTTCGAATCAAGGAAAACTAATGATGCAGTTCTCTCAGGGCAGTGGGGGGCGGTTTTGGCTCTTGAGGCGGCCAAAGCGAGCTCTAAAACCCTAGAAAGCGAAAATGGGCAAGTTAGGGTTCTCCTACTTAAATAGACAAGGGGTTGGCTAGGGTTTCCAATTATCCCCTTTAGGCATGTGGGATAATTGGGAATGGGCCCACTTGCCTTTAATGGCTAGGTGGCCAAATGTGCCCACATGTGCACCCAATTAATGTGTACATTGGAAAATGTGCACATTAATTGCACATAGTATGGCCCACTTGGCATCAAGTGGCCACATGGAAATGTGTGCCCACATTAATGTGTACATTGGAAAATATGCACATTAATACTAATGCACATTCTTAGCAAGTTGCCCCCTAGGGGCTACCCTTGGCTATCGTCGTACCGCGTCGGTCGGTGGGCGTGTATGCGCGTGGCAATGATCAAGATATCGTCACGGGACCGTGATATCGCTTTGAAACGTCTAAAGAAGGTTGGTCACCATGTTGTATATAACAAATAACAATAATGATCTCACACAGCTAACATCACATACATGGGTGGACGCATACATCTACCATGGAGAAATACATGGGGGTCTCTATAGAATAATGCAACCCCCGCCCTCCACTCTATGCTATGCAACCACCTCCTCCCCGGGTGCGGCTTCTATATCATGGAGAAATCAAATGCTTCAATGCCTGTTTAGATCTCCTGTAGGGCCATAGCCATACATTGAGGGCTTTTTACAGTAACCAGTAAACTAGCCACAGTAATCTATAAACCAACTTTTACTGGTCTAGACTAGTCTTTTTACAAACTAGCTAGTTTTTGTCCCACTGCCAACAAGCAGCCAAAGTGGAGAACATGTATAGGCTTTTAAGTTCTACCACGTCGGGGATCATCATCGTATACCCCTAGTAACCAACTTCCAAATATAAGTGACACTGGCAAGGTTTAAACCCATGACCAAATGAACACTTATTTTTGGCATTACTAGGCCTATACCAACTCACCACACATCCGTTGGGCAAAACTTTGGCCATACATGCACACTTTGTATGCAGGATACAATCCCACCTTGAGGAAGTTTTCGGATCCTAGGGGTAACTCAAGGGGCATCACTTGAACCCGTCACCCGACCTAGTGCCGCCCCGCCACGTATGGCGTTTTGGGCATCCTAGGACGAGGAGGGCTTTTTACGATGTCGATAAACCCGACCACGATGTCGTAAACCATAAGTTTTACCATAAGTGTTGGACCCAGCCCCAAATCCAAAGGTTGAGATTTGATCATCCTATATGCCCTAAGCTTTTGACGGCCCATATTTGATTTTTAAGTGATAGCCCATGCCCGAGGTTTAGCCTTCTTACTTGACGTCGCGATGCCTATACATTGGCGACTATGGCGGCACCGGCAAAGGATACGGGTTGCATTAGTGTGGTTTGCTAAAATAGGGCATAAATTTCGGCGGATTAGGGGGCTTGTGGCGGAACATGAGCTCTTTTGGGGGCCAAATTTAACTCTCAAAGCGACTTCAAAGCTAAAATTGTGTCTGCGGTTTATGCGCATGGCGGTTAAAGTGGGCGATTGTTCTTTGGAGTTGATCAAGATGAACTTCCTTTTGGTCATCTATTTTACCTCGTTTCAAAATCCCCTAAGATAATGCACAAAATTCTCCGAGAGTTTTGGGTAATGCGACATAAATCTAAATATTAAGAGGTGAGTGATCTTGCTATAGTGTTATTTATATATAAGCTTATCCGTCATTTGGATTATTCTAGAGTGTTGTTCCGGTGTAAAACGTTGAAGCTTTATATCACCTTGATTTAATAGCTTAACCATTATGATATTTTGCATCTTATATTGGTTTCTTCTAATTGTGGCTTTCAGGGTAAACTATTTTGCATCTTCTATTCCAAAACATCAAATCTTTCTAACGGGATATGTACAATATATTTTTGATTTGTTGGTATCATAGAAAGCTTCAATTTCGTTTTTCATGGAGAGACCATTTTTGTATGACATTTGAATTTCCTATTGAAAGAGGAGGAGATTTTCTACATTTCCCTTGCCCATCTAATATATAGCGACTTCGATTGGTTTTTATTTCTTTCTTATTCTCAAATTATTTTGTGCAAAATACATGTACACCATTTTAACATATCTAACTTGCCATGCAGGCAGATCCAAAATCCACACAGGCTCCCAAATTATGCCCAGCAACGCTGGGCACTATTACTAGTTGTAAAAGAATGCTACAAAGGGACTTACCATAGTAAATATGTGAATAACAATCATCGACATGACCCCAAGCAAAAACCCCCAAAATATAGAATACTTGGAACACAAGCCATGTAGCAATATCCAAAATAACTGAGATGGCATACACAAGTCAGGTAACAATATCTTAAACAACTGGGATGACTTACCGGGATGACATACTGATATGGAGCAAGCATGGGGAGTGGTCCACCTAAATGATGGAAAATATAATGTAAATGTTACTCTTAATGCTTTTCCAAGTGTATATGTAAAGGGGGCATAAGATAACATATATAACCATTAGAAGAAGAAGAAGAAGAAGAAGAAGAAGAAGAAGAAGAAGAAGAAGAAGAAGAAGAAGAAAAGGAGAAAAATGGTCTCAAAATGTTGGGGTGCTTGAAGAAAAAGCAAGATGCAAATACTTAGCTAAGATGCTAAAATGTCAATGCAAAAAAGAAGAAGGTTAAAATCTTGCTATATGAGGGGCATGAGCCCAAAGAATTAAAAATGTTAAAACTTGTAAAGTGGTGCATGTCAATAGTTAGCCCAAAGAATTATGTTAAAAAGGCTTGTAAAGTGGTGCACCCTTTGACTATGTACTCATTATTGTTATTAAATTTTATATAGGTGGTTTTGTGGGCATGCAAGAGTGCCACATATGACCTTTAAGTAAATGGGCATGTGCTTTTGCCAAACTTTTGGGGGCAACAATAAGCTTTAATATTAGTTTGAAGATACTAATTCGGCCTACAAGAGGTGCAAGATTTTCTCATACGAATTATTTTGGTTACTTAAAGTTTGCATGCATGGCCATATGGCGCTAAAATGGTGGATATCTTTGATAAAGGTAAAAAGCTTTACATTGTTACAATTTATATGGACGAGATGAGCATCAGTATTTTGTGCCCTAAATAGTTGGCCGCCTTGGCAGCCTAAACCGCCTTTGCACATGCGCCTGAGTTATATGCAATGCCAGACTATGAAAATGGATGGGCTTCTGATAGCCAATTCCTAATGCTGCAAAGATTTCTTTATCATGCCAGATAACTTGATGGAATACTTCTCATTGTGATCGTGTGCCCTAAGGTAGACATTTCTCTGTTCAAGCATTTCAATGCCATAAAAGAGTTATTGCATGCACAACTGGTAAGCCCATGGCATTCAAAAATAGTGGCCGAAATTGGTGGCCATGGATTTGATATTTTCTATGGATGTCTTAAAACTACATTTGCATATCTGCTTTAAAATAACAGGAGTTTCAAATGGAGTACTGGAAATGAATGGACAAGCCTATGTATGGCAGGAATCATCCCTATTCAGGTTTTATGGCCGCCTTTCATTTCGTATTTAGTCAAAATCAGAAGAATGGTTATGTACATACCTCGTATTAGTGAGGCGACCGGGTTGTTCTTCTTGCTGAGAGGCTAAATAAGGAGATTTTTGCTTTGTGCATAGGTGCAACAACATAACGAAAGGCCATTGAGTATGTTTATATGAGGCTCATATACTGGAAGATTTTATTGCAGCTACACCAACATCTATGCCTTATGACACAGGAAGTCTTAAGCTTGTTGCTGGTTTTAAGATGCTAAAATCTGAAATGAATGTAGTTGTGCTGGTAGCCTGCATAGTGCTTACTGATTTTGCCTAGGTTGAATTCTCCTGCAGGCACGCAACACAATGTATATACATGTCAGGATAAGCTATGCATGATGTCAGGATAAGCTATGTTAAAAATAAACATTTGGGAGTTAATCCTGCATTAAGAAATTTATGTAAGATATGTGTACGCATTTGCTTAGGTCGGCCCATGACAGGGTTATTTCAGGCAGTTAATCCTGCCAATGGACAAAAGTATAATGGGAATCTCAGGAGTATGCTAACTTCTTGACATTAGATTCTATGTGATTCTATTAAGATGTTAAGTTTGATTTCTCTGATTTAATCCCATTTATTGGCAATTGATTACTTTGCTTTTTGGGATGAACAGGCGGCTGCCTTTTCAATAATCTTAAAAACAGATTTGGTTGAAGTTTGTGTTCTTTGAGAACTAATAGTGGTTAACTTGGATGGTTAACTATCCTGGTTAGTTGTGTTGTTGGCAGTCTAACCTTGATAAAGCTAAGCTTCTTCACTCATTAGGGTAGTTTAGCTCTGAATTTCATCTAATTTCTAAAGTAGTAGGTGAAGGGCGAAGAGCCAGAGAGTTGTACAGCTTACCTGACGCCCCTTGTATAGTTACCATATTGATGCTAACTTATGCATTGTTTGGGTGCAGGTAACCACGACTCTCTCTCCTGGTTCTATTTTCAGTAAAGATCAAATTGTGGCAAGGTTGTTAAACATGGAATAACCAAAGCCGACTGAAATTATTGGTGATCCTTCCAGCTTTGGGATTATGAATCGGGCGTGCAGAACTTATAGTTGTTTGGATCTTCTAACTTTGATTTTTATGCTCTTTGAACAGTATTATAGAATGGGTTAAAAGGGTCATGATTTATGGATTATGTATTCAAATGGCTGACCTAAGCAAGCTATGATAGGAAACTGATTATGAAAATCTGATCATGAAAGTAACAAAGGAATGAGTTTTAGTATTCAATCATATTAAGAATAAAGTCCCTGAAAATCTGCTTATGAATGTTATGTTCCACAGGCTTTGAATTCACTTCTAAAAGTTATGCATATATTGGAATTAAATGTTTTCCTTTGACTAATAATAAATGATTCCAGCTTAAGTTAAGGTTTAAGTTCAAGTTAAAGACCAAAATGTAATACTTAAAGCTATCTAGTTAAAGAAAGAAAATATATGGATCAAAATTTGACTGAAGTAATACATTTTGTCATGATAAATCAAGATTAAATGGAAGTAGGAGTACCTGATGTGGCCTGGCTTAGCACACCAGGGTAGATATTGGGAGACATGGTCTTACTTTGAGCAGGCCTTTAATTGTTTTTTTAGCATTATTTAATGCGTAGTCTTTATAAGAACATATTGAAGAAGAAATTGTGACATCTATTTGGTGGAGGTATTCACCAAACACATCATTCTGAAACCATTAAACAATGTCGATTCCTTATTTGGATGTAGCACAACTAGCGTTAATTATGATCTATTCCACAATTTTGGAAGGTTTTTGGTGAATACTATTAGCTGAGTTGGAATATATCTTTGGTAATGCTCCTAATAGGGTGTCTTATCTCTGGTGTACCTTATGGCCAGCAAAGTAATGCATAAGGTATTCTGAAGTTAAACAAAGATCACGGCAGCCACATCTCTTTTGCTAACAGGTTAGATTGAGTTTATTTGCTTTATTACTTATAAGAAAATATGATTCACCATCTTGATTCATTTGAAAGCTATGGGTATAAAAATATAATATAAGGATGGTCTTAAGCAGTTGGGGCTTGTGGCCCTTAGTGTCATAACACCTCTACATCTTTAAAATTATGGTGTGGCCCAATGTGTTAACTGTCCAAATGCTAGTCTAATAAAAAATTATTATGGCCCATTGTGCCATAGCCCATGATATTTGGCACAATGTGCCTAATCATGCTCATCATAATATTAATTGACACCAACTTCTCGAGTAATAGAATGGTTTGAACTACCTTTTGCTGAGTATAAGGATAGTTAGAGCTATCTATTTT
Source organism: Isoetes taiwanensis (assembly GCA_021234155.1). NCBI lineage: Eukaryota > Viridiplantae > Streptophyta > Lycopodiopsida > Isoetales > Isoetaceae > Isoetes > Isoetes taiwanensis. The sequence goes on from JAJEKV010000005.1 coordinate 21,112,626, forward strand.
CTATTCACAATTGTAAGGAAGTGGGACCCCTCTTTTATAGGAAGGTCCACTTCCCATATAAGATGTGTCACATCCCGAGGGAGGGATGTGGGAGAAGAAGAAGAGAAGAAGAAGAAGAAGAAGAAGAAGGAAAAAGGAGAAAAATGGTCGTCTCTCAAAATGTTGGGGCTGCTTGCTCTGGCTAGCAAGATGCAAATGCTTAGCTAAGATGCTAAAAATGTCAGTACAAAATGTTCTGGTTAAAATCTTGCTTTATATGAAGGGGCATGAGCCCCAAAAGATTAATGTTAAGAAACTTGTAAAAGTGGATTTAATGTTAAAACTTGTAAAGTGGTGCACCCAGCTGACTATGTACTATTATTGTGTCACAAATTTTCTAGAGTGGTTTTGTGGGCATGCAAGAGTGCCACATATGACCAACTAAGTAAATGGGTTCATGTGCTTTTAGGCAACAATAAAGCTTTAATAGTTTAGAAGATACTAATTCAGTACTACAAGGAGGTGCAAGATTTTCTCATCTGAGATTATTTTTAGTTTGTAAAGTTTGCATGCATAGCCATATAGAGAGCTAAATGGTGGATATCTTTGATAAAGGTAAAAAGCTTTTACATTATTTACAATTTGGGTGGTAGAGAACATGTCGGTATTTTGTGCCTAAATGAGTTAGCATGGCCTAAACCTTCTGCACATCTTTTAGGAGTTATAAGTGATGCCAATTTGAAATGGATGGAGGCACAGTAGCCAGCAGGGGTTCCCTGGCTGCAAGCAGATTTCTTTATCATGCCAGATAACTTGATGGAATGCTTTTATAAATTTGTGATCGTACCCTAAGGTAGACATTTCTCTGTTCAGTGCATTTCAATGCCATAAAAGAGTTATTGCATGTACTGCTTGGTAAGCCCATGGCATTCAAAGTGGCGAAATTGGTGTGGATTTGATATTTTCTATGGATATGGCAAACTACATTTGCATATCTGGCACAAATGGCAGGAGTTTCAGTGGAATTACTGCAAATGGATGGACCAAACTATGTATGTAGGAGCATCCCTATTCAGGTTCTTACTTGATGACCGTCTTTCATTTAAGTATTTAGTCAAAATCAGAAGAATGATTTATGTACACACCATTGTAAGGAGCTGGTTGTTCTTCTTGCTAGGAGAGGCTAAATAAGGAGATTGCTTTGTGCATGGAGTGCAACAACACCATGAAAGGCCAGTAGAGTATGTTTATACAGGCTCATATACTAGGAAGATTTTATTGCCTTCACCAGCATCTATGCCTTATGACACAGGAGATCTTAAACACATTTGGTTTTAAGATGCTAAAATCTGAAATAAAATCGTTATTGCTGGTATGCCATGAGTGCTTGCCTGATTTTGCCTAGGTTGAATTCTCTGTGGCGTGTAGCAACACAGTAATATAACATGTCAGGATAAGCTATGCATGATGTCAGGAAGATAAGCTATCACGAAAAATAAACATTTAGGAGTTAATCTCATACAAAATTTATATAGGGGTGCTATGCAGCATTTGCTTAGGTCTGCCCATAGGAGGTTATTTCAGGCAGTTTAGTCCTGCCATACCAAAGTATAATGGGAATCTCAGGGGAGTATGCTAACTTCTTGACATTAGGTCCTACTTCGCTGATTCTGCGTCATGGATGTTAAGGTTGATTTCTCTGGTTTAAATCCCATTTATTAGCTTAATTGATTACTTTACTCCAGGCTGAACAGGCAGCTGCCTGTTTCAATAATCTTAAAACAGGATTTGGTTGAAGTTTATTGTTCTTTGAGAACTAATGAGTAGTTGCTTGGATGGTTAACTATCCTGGTTGGTGTGTTGGCAGTCTAACCTTGATAAAGCTGGCCTAACTACTGCTCTCATTAGGAGTAGTTTGGCTCTGAATTTCATCTAATTTCTGAGAGTAGTAGGTGAGAGAGGCTGAGAGCCAGAGTTGTAAAGCTTGCACGGCCCGTGTATAGTTACCATATTTTTTGCTAACTTATGCATTGTTTGGGTGCAGGTAGCCGACTCTCTCCTGGTTCCTATTACCCCGATAAAAGATCACTGTAGCCCAGCAGGTTGTTAAACATGGAATAGCCAAAGCGACTGCAGAGTGTGGTGAGATCCTTCCAGCTTTGGGATTATGAATCTGGGCTTGCAGAGGCGGAATAGTTGTTTTGGATCTTCTCTGCATTTTTTATGCTCTTTGAACAGTATTATAGCATGGTTAAAGGGTCAGACCAATGGATTATGTATTCAAATGGCTGATATAAACTAGCTATGATAGGAAACTGATTATGAAATCTGATCATGAAGTAACAAAGGGAATGAGTTTTAGTATTCAATCATATTAAGAATAAAGGATCCGTAAAGTCAACTGTAGATGTTATGTTCACAGTTTTTGAATTCATTACAGAGTTATGCATATGTTAGATTAAATGTTTTCGCTGACCCCAATAAATGATTCAGCTCGAAGGTTGAGTTTAAGTTCAAGTTAAAGACCAAAATGTAATGCCAAAGCTATCTAGTTAAAGAAAGAAAAGATATATGGATCAAATTTGGTGGAGTGTACATTTTGTCATGATAATCAAGATTAAATGGAAGTAGGGTACCTGATGGCGGCTGGCTTAAAACACCAGGATAGATATTAAGGAGACATAGTCTTACTCTGAAGCAAGCGTTTAATAAGTAGTTTTCCAACATTATTTAATCATATGATCTTTAAGCCAAGAACAATATTCAGAAAAGAAAGAAAAAGAAGAAAGAAGAAGAAGAAGAAGAAGAAGAAGAAGAAGAAAGAAGAAGAAGAAAGAAGAAGAAGAAGAAGAAGAAGAAAGAAGAAGAAGAAGAAGAAGAGAAAAGAAAGAAGAAGAAGAAGAAGAAGAAGAAGAAGAGAAGAAGAAGAGGAAAGGAGAAAATGGTCTCAAATGTTGGGGCTGCTTGCTCTGAAACTGGCAAAGATGCAAATACTTAAGCCTAAGATGCTAAAATGTCAATGCAAAAATATTTTGGTTAAATCTTTGCTATATGAGGGGGCACATGTGTGAAAAATTAATGTTAGAAACTTGTAAAGTGGTGCATGTCAAGGGGGCATGTGAGCCCAAAATTAATGTTAAAACTTGTATGAAATTAGTTACTGCTGACTATGTACTATTATTGATAATTTTCTATAGGTGGTTTTGTGGGCATGCAAAGGAGAGTGCACATGTGACCTTTAAGTAAATGGGGTTGCATGTGCTTTTGCCAAACTTTTTAGAGGCAACAATAAGCTTTAATATTAGTTTGAAGATACTAATTCGGCCTAAAGGAGTTACTGCGAATTCCCTCCATACAGATTATTTTGGATTCATAAAAAAAGTTTAAAATGCATAATATATGGCGCTAAATGGTGAATATCTTTGATAAAGGTAAAAAGCTTTACATTGTTACAATTTGGGTGGGCGTAGAGGGCATCGATTATTTTGTGCCTAAATAGTTGGCCATGTAGCCACAGCTAAACAACCTTGCACATGCTTTGAGTTATAGGCGATGCAGAGACTATGAAAATGGATGACCGATGTAAGCGGTTCCACAGCTCTTTGCAGCCAGATTTCTTTATCATACCGAATAACTTGATGGAATACTTCTCATTGTGATACATTACCCTAAAAGGTGGACATTTCTCTGTTCAAGTGCATTTCAATGCCATAAAGAAGTTGTGCATGCACTGGTGGCCATGGCATTCAAAATAGTGGCCGAAATTGGGTAGCCATGGATTTTGATATTTTCTATGGATGTATGCAGCACACACAAATAACAGGAGTTTCAATGGAGTCTCTTTGCAAATGAATGGACAAGCTATATGTATGGCGGAGCATCCCTATTCAGGTTCTTATGACCGTCTTTCTTCGTATTTAGTCCAAAATCGAAGAATGATTTATGTACATACCTCGTATGAGGCGGCTGTGTTCTTCTTGCTGAGAGGCTAAATAAGGAGGTGCTGATGCATAGGTGCAACAACATAACGAAAGGCCATTGAGTATGTTTATCTGAGGCTCATATACTAGGAAGATTTTATTGCAGCTACACCAACATCTATGCCTTATGACACGCAGGGAAGTCTTAAGCATTGCTGGTTTTAAGATGCTAAAATCTGAAATGAATCTTGTGCTGGTAGCCTGCATAGTGCTTGCCTGATTTTTGCCTAGGTTGAATTCTCTGTAGCAGTAGCGCAACACAATGTATAACATGTCGAGGATAAGCTATGCATGATGTCCGGAAGGATAGCTATGCGAAAAATAAACATTTGGGGACCATCCCGCATTCAGAAATTTATGTAAAAAGAGTCTTTATGCGCATTGCTTAGGTCTGCCATAGGAGGTTATTTCAGGCAGTTTAGTCCACGCTTGCTAAAGTATAATGAAGTCTCAGGAGTATCTCACTAACGACGTGGGTTCATGTGATTCTGCCGTCATTGATGTTAGTTTGATTTCTCTGATTTAATCCCATTTATTAAGCAGTGATTACTTTGCTTTCGGGCTGAGCAGGCGGCTGCACATTTTCAATAATCTTAAAACAGGATTTGGTTGAAGTTTGTGTTCTTTGAGAACTAATAAGGTGAGTTAACAGAGATGGTTAACTATCTGGTTAGTTGTGTTGTTGGCGATCTAACCTTGATAAAGCTGGCTTCTTCTACCTCATTAGGGTAGTTTAGCTCACGAATTTCATCTAATTTCACGAGAGTATTAGTAGGTGAAGAGGCGAGCGAGGAAGTTGTAAAAAAACACGGCGCCAGGTGTATAGTTACCATGTTTTTGCTAGCATGCATTGTTTGAGTGCGAGGTAACCACGACTCTCTCTCACAGTTCTATTTTTGATAAAGATCGCTTTATTTATGCCAAGGTTGTTAACACCTGGAACTCTTTCAAGCCGTACATAAATTATTGGTGAGATCCTTCCGGCTTGAGATTTATGAATGCAGAATTTAGCGAGCGGAATAGTTGTTTGGAATCAACCTGCGCATTTTTATGCTCTTTGAGCAGAGTATTATAGCATGATTTAAAGAGGTCGAACCAATGGATTATGTATTCAAATGGTGACCTAAACTAAACTATGATAGGGCCCGATTATGAAAAATCTGATCATGAAAGTAACAAAAGGAATGAGTTTTAGTATTCAATGTATTAAGAATAAAGAGTAGTAAAATGCTTATGAATACGTATGTTCCAGGTTTGAATTCCGCATTACAAGTTATGCATATATTGGAGTAAATGTTTTCCTTTGACTAATAATAAATGATTCGGCTCAGTTAAAGGTTTAGTTCAAGTTAAAGACGGAAATGCTCATCACTTGAAGCTACATCACAGAGGTTAAAGAAGAATCATATAGGATAAAATTTGGAAGTGTACATTTGTCATGATAAATCAGATTAAATGGAAGTAGGAGTACACGATGTGGCACGGCAAAACACGGGATGAATGTTGGGAGACATGGTCTTACTCACGAGCGAAGCGTTTAATGGTAGTTTTAGCATTATTGTCATGATATTGTAGAACATATTCCGAAGAAGCTGTGACATCTATTTGTTTGGAGGTGACCATTAAACATCATTCTGAAACCATTAAACAATCTTTTTACGTTCTTATTTGGATGTAGCACAACTAAGCCATTGCTATGATATGCAATTTAAGGTTTTGGTGAATCTTATTAATTTTGAGGTTGGAATATATCTTTGGGAGTAATGCTCTAATAGGGTTGTCTTATCTACGGTGTACCTTATGGCCCTTAAAGATAATACATAAGGTGATAAAATTAAACTAAAAGGTCACGGCGATACATCTCTTTTTGCTAACCAGGTTAGGTGAGTTTATTTGCTTTATTATAGAAAATATGATTCACCATCTTTTGATTCATTGAAAGCTATAAGGTATAAAAATATAATATAAGGATGGTCTTAACTGGTGGGGCTTGTGGCCCATAGTGTCATAACACCTCTACATCTTTTTAAAATTGGATGTTACAGCCGTGTGCCTGGCCAAATGCTAGTCTAATAAAATTGACCAACAATACATGAAA